>CM032231.1:135787500-136107500 GCA_019009955.1 Riptortus pedestris | reverse complement strand
CAGATTTCCCATGTGAAGTTTTACAATAGAGAAATCTGCCCAATAACAAGTGTATTAAGTAGTAAGGGATCACTAAACTTATACACGAGGAACGAATAGTTACGAAAACGGCCGCCAGAGCTCTCTTCGGAAAGTACCAAACAGCTCACTCCTGCCGACCAGTGCAGAATACAAATGCAAATATCTCGGTTAATATTCAAGATACAGAATAAATGTATAGAACAATATTTATAGTAAATGCAATTTGCAATAAGATTGATTCTATACAATATTTCGATCCGACGCATAATAACGGAGATATTTCGAATTTTCCGAAAATCCCTCCTCTAAACCCCACCTCCCTCTGGTCCAATTTCAGCCATTAACGAACTAGATCTTCCTTTTTACATAAAACGATTAAATTCCGAGTTTCGTAACGATCAAACAAAAATTGCGACCGCTAGAGCGTTAACAGACATATATATATATATATATAAAATTTTGAAAGGACCTAATTTTCGTCATCTCCTGGGTAGGATCGATGGACATTTGAAGAAATTTTTCGAAACTCGCGTCATGAGTACGACCTCAATAGCTGATTTCCCTTAAGGGAAATCTGCTAAAATTATTCTGATTCATTATAAATTACAGCATAAGATATAGTAAATAGTTTGCAATAAAATTGATATTTTATATTCTGATATGTTTCTGTTATTATTTTTCTTTCTGGGGAGCCGCTGCCAGACCTGTTTGTTCACATTTCAGACGCTTCCCGTTGGGAGGTTTCTTGTTATCGTTTGTATTTATTCACTTGATATTGACTGTGCTATTGTTTTACCATTATATAGATTCTACTATTGTATAACTTCACGTGGGAAATATGCTTAGTTTAAGCAGCTCCTGCGTGACGAACTTTGTTATATCTGAGTTAATATTCGATGAGTAGAAGTGGCTGTTAACTGACTCCTGAAAATAAAAATTGCGAATAATTCGCTAAATATATAAGCTGCAAAAGAATATATAGAGGGTCAATTAAAGAGAGTCAATAGTTTATCAAGATTGATTCTATAAACTGTTTTGATACGATTTATAATAACAGAGATATTTCGAATTTTTCAAATTCCCTCGCCCCTGTAACCCCCCCCCCTTTCTGTTCCTGATCCGATTTCAGCCATTAACTACTGTAAACTTTATTGTTGAATTAAACAGTTATTAATAGATGAAAGAAACATAGATAGATAGATAGATAGATAAAAATGCTGTATTTAAGTATAAACTTTTTACAGGGGTCCGAATATATACAAAATAAAAAAAATAAAAAAAAAAAAGAGAGAGAGAAAAAAAGATAAAAAAAAGAAGAATAAAAATTAAAACACATAGCTAGGTACAATACTTCTCTAAAGTAATACATATAATATTGGTGATTGATAAAATAAATAATTTGGCTATAATTAGTATATCAATAAACAAAGAATTACATTATAGTAAAAATAGCTTACTCAACATTGGGTGATCTTCAAATTTGATTAGATGAAAGAAACATCTTCCAGAGAAGAAGTTAAAAAATAATTTATGTCGTTGTTACACAACGTATTTGCATTTATCTGAGAAAGTGAAAGTACACTGAGAACAATATTTGGTTTTTATGCTTCTTAGTGCTTCAAGATGTAAAAGATTATTGTTAATATGACACGAGTAGGACTGGGGGTTAACAGAAGGGTGAAATCTAATAAAATGCAAAAATCCGGTTAATATTTCAGCTAGATTTTTATTATTATTTATTTATTGGAGCTTCGCAGCTTCGGCGATGTTGCTCTAAACTAAAGGATTTGTAACTTTAAAAAAAAAAACAAAAAAAATTAACAAAATTAAACAAAACAGAAATGGAACACAAAGCACAAAAAGAAAACAAAACAGATAAGGGACACAAAACGCAAAAGGAACACAGGTCACAAAAGGAACACAAAACAAACAAAGGATTAACAAAACATAAAAGGATCAAAACACAGAGAGAAAACACAAAAAACAGAGATGATATAAAACAGAAATGGGAAAGAAATAGGAACGAAACTCAAAACAGAACTGGAATAGAAAAAAAATAGAACACAAAAGACGAAATTAAACACAAAACTGAATGAAACACAAAAACGGAACTAGAACTCAAAAATGTAAATGGAACTCAAAAACAAAATGTAACTCAAAAAGCATGAATGGAAATCAAAAAAAAAATCAGCTAGAGAAAAAATGTATATAACAACATTTATAAAACATCAAACTTGGAATAATATTGGTCCTATAAAATTTCTTGATAGGACGTATAACGAAGATATACTGTTCAAAAATGAATAGGGATATTGGTTATTTTTTCTTATCCTATTAATTTTAATTAAATCGATCTTAATTAAATTTCTTTTTTATGGGGGAAAAAGACAATAATTTCTACTAAATATTAATGATATTTATAATAAAAAAAAAATATGCTAGGCCCCGTACATACCACAAAACAGCCAATATCCCTATTCATTTTTGAGGAGTTTATTTTCGAAATCCACCCTCCCCCCGGTCCGATTTCAGCAGTTAACGAACTTGACTTTTATTTTTACATAAGACGTTTAGGTAACTAGTTTGGTAACAACCAAGCAAAAATTACGACCGCTGGAACATTAGCAGACTATGTTCATATACATATATAAATATATATATATATATATATATATATATACAAATTATACCAAAAAATATGTTATTGGAATAGCTATTATTGGTAAATTGATAATGTTCTACTTATATTTAAAATAATTCCATTTTACTTTTCATCATTTAATGTTTTGTTCAATAATGTTCTAATTTATATATTTGAGTTAAGATTAATTATTTATATTTATATCTTTTAAAAAAAATTGTATATATTGTTTAAAATTTGTTATTAATCAAAAAATACATGTGATGTACTATATTGTATGGGACATGTTGGAAATAAACTCCCTCTTTGAAGGGTTATTTCATTGAGGAAATATATATAAAAAAATAATATATATATATATATATATATATATATATATATATATATATATATATATATATATATATATTCTGGGTTCTTTTCGAAAATCGCGTCATGAGTAAGATCTCAATTGCTCATTTCTCTTAGTGGAAATCTGCTAATAAAAATATGGCGAAAAAGCGCTAATACTTTCTGGAGCTATCGATTTCTCCCAACGAATAACACTTTAGAGATTATGCATAGCAGCTCACTAAGGGATATTTTTTTTTCCTCCCGAGCTCCCCCAAGCCCCAGCGCCCACGAGCGGACCTGTTCCTCTGAGATAAGAAGTATACCTCTTGCCAAGGATGAGGTGGGGACGGATCGGTGAGTAAATAAGCAAATCCGGGAATCGATATCGCTCTTCCGATTGAGTAGCGGTTATCCAAGGAAGCCAGGAACTACGGAGTCTCCAAGGAAATCAGGGTTTGGCTAGTTGGAAGAATATGGAAAATAAACAAAAATCGCATTGCTTCTTATAAACATATAATAAGAAATATATTACAACGGAAATCCTATTTCTAATTGATAGATAGTTTATTGGCAAATACATACAACATTTAGTTAGAGTTTAGCCCATTTGGTGTCAGTAGATATTACTAGTATCATAGTGACCTAATATAAATTTACATATACATGTAAATTGACTAGTTAATGTAAGAGGATACGAACTTCAGTTGAAGTCAATTGCCTATTGTAAATGTAGGTAAAGTAATGATAATAGTCTTCATTCTTCAATAATTCCAAATTGAGCTATAAACATAGTAAATAATAATAACGATATTAGTAAATACTAATATTTACATCCTTTAGTAATAGCTGGAGATCTGCTAATTAAAAATAACCGTTTGTTTTTTGTGTCATACAATATGGGTCCCACAAACGTTAATTAAAAAAAATATTTTTTAGTTTCGCTACACTATCAAGATTTAGAATATTTTCCAATGATAATTGCTCACTATTTGGAACTAAATAATTACCTAGGTAGTTTGCCATATCAGTACTGACAGTGGGGCAATGTAATAAAATTTGTTTTAAATTTTGATTAATAAATCGTCAACACGACCTACATTTTTCCAGTGTTTTAGTATTTTCACTTAGGGGAAATCAGCTATTGAGGTCTTACTTATGATGGCATTTTTGAAAAAAAGGGGAATAAACGGGGGTGGTTTTAGAAAGGAGGTATTTCGAAAATCTGATATATCTTTATCTTTAAGTCGGATTCGAAATATTTGGATTTTTTTAGTTTTTAAACTTCAGTAAACCCCCACTCCGACTCACGTCATATTAACAATAATCTGTTACATCATGAACGACTTTAATCTAAGCCTAAATACAAAATACTGTTTACGAGAGACCATTATTATGCGAAATACTTGCAAATGTGTTGTGTGATAATGTTATCAATTAGGATTTCTACCTCGAAAATGTTTATTTTATCTATGCTACTCTTGATATTGTACATTTTTTATCTACATTAATGATAATATTTGTTTTTGGCTGAAATTGTACCAGGGATAGGGGGGGGGTTTAGAGGAGGGGGCTTCGATAATTCAAAATATATCCTTTATTGTGAGTCGGATCGTAAAATATAGTAGAACCAATTTTGTTAAGCCATTGGTGCTCTAGAACATCTCTTCTCTATTATCTACTCTGGATCTCATTTTCGTAATCTGCTGAGTAGGATCGGTCGACATTTGATGAGGAAATTTTTCTAAAATGGTGTCATGTGTACAACCCCAATAGCTGATTTCCCGTTAGGCAAGTCCACTAGTTGCGGTTGTATGCCTGGAATCCATCTATGGTATGGACGCAAAAACGTAACATAGCCCTCTCTCTCCCTCCATCCCCCGCTAGGATAGGCATGGAATATAAAGTAGAGACTAAGTTCGGTGGGATGCTGAATAAATATCCTCTTTGCATATATCTGTGTGGAGCCTCCAGCTACGCCGGCTTCCAGTGGAATACATATTTATATGTAAGGCTGGAGAAATATGAAGGGCTCGCCCTAGCCTTACCGCCTTCCGCATAGAGAATGCCGACTTGGGATTTAGTTTAGGGCCACATGTGTCGTGCATCTGATGCTTTATGCCGAAACACGGACACGCTCTGACGTCACTATGTCCACAATCCGAGTTACTCGTTAGTACCACTACGTATTTGCCTGGTTTAATAAAGGTATTTTCATATCGAACCTGCTAGGTGATCCGCGAATTAATTTACTCCAGTAAGCATCTAAAAGTTTAATTTATTTATCATCATTTACTCCCGAGATACTGGACCCAATTGCTGCTGGACTAGGAGCTGCCACGAGTCAACACAGATTGTGACCACCGGAAGAAACCGATTGGAAAATTGATGACATATCGTGGAATATCACAGGATTGGAACCGCACGCACCTGTAAACTGTAAAGAGTCCCCTAAGGCGAAGTTTGAAACAACCTAGTCACTAAAAATCTTGAAATATCGATTATATTAGACATTTACTGTCTTCACGTTGTCTGAAATAGGACCTGAAAAAGGGGGGGGGGCAGCTTCAAAAATTCACTATTTTTCCACAATTGTTCAAAGACCAATCTTGTAAAGCAATTAATGCTCTATATTTTTTTTCGTAGTATAGATATTCATTGAGCTATTAGTACTTTCCAGTTTTCAGCCTTCAGTAAAGCCCCCAATTATACTTCTCCGGGTTTTACTTAGAAATAGAATATACGTATATGATATACTAAGAGATCAATAGATTGTCATGCCAACCCGTAAGAAATCTCCTCAATTTACGCTGCCCCTGCGTCGGAGCTTTTAACAGATTTCCCTTAAAGGAAATCAGCTATTGACGTCGTACTCATGACGCGAGTTTTGAAAAATTTCCTCAAATGTCCATCGATCCTACCCAGGAGATGACGAAAATGAGGGCCGTTCAAAATTATATATATATATATATATATATATATATATATATATATATATATATATTTGTGTGTAACCGCTCTAGCGGTCGCAATTTTCGTCTAACCGTTACCAAACTCGATATTTAGTCGTTTTATGTAAAACGAAAGATCCAGTTCGTTAACGGCTGAAATCGGACAAGGGGGAGGTGGGGTCAGAGGTGGAGAATTTTGAAAATTCGAAATATCTCCATTATTAAAAGCACTTCTTTTTACTGCTAGTAAACACTCAGAGTCGTGAGTTCGATTCTCATCTTGAAATTTTGAATTAATTGAAATCCTTAGTCTCAGCCTGGCTAGAAAGGGGTCGCAACCATCAGAAAACCCGTCCCAATTAGTCTTAGTAGGACAGAGTGAGTTTTAATGAATAACAACATTGAAGGTGGATAAACGTCTTATTTTATTTGTAAACTAATCGAGGTTTAAAGGGATTCTGTTTATATAAATATGAAATCTTATCCTACTACAACTTACAGTGCATAGAGAACATTTTCTTCCAATATGACAAGTTGTCTGTTTTAAAGTCAAAACAATGAGTCTATACGCTTTCATATTTAGAAATATATAAATGACTGGGAAAATGAATACGATGGTCGCTTCCGAAAGGGGACAAATAGGAGGGACATAACAAACAGAAGATACAAATCGGTTTGACAGAAAAGAAAGAAAAAAAGTGTATATATATAAACTAAGATAAAAGGGGAGGGAGGAATAGTAGAAGAGAGAGAGAGAGAGAGAGAGAGAGAGAGAGAGAGTGAGAGAGAGAGTGGTAGGTGTCGGTAGGTTGTAAAGATTGTATGTTAGTGCGAGCCAGAAGCTAGGGGAGGATTCTCACCTATACTATAGTCTGGAGCTGTGTAAAATCTAACATGTTACGATATGTTCAACCCCCACTCTCTCTCGAGCTGGAGTTTCTTACGGCCTGCGTAAGCCCTCTCTTTCCTCTCACTCTCTCTCTCTCTCTCTCTCTCTCTCTCCCTGTCACGAGACATCTGTAGGAAACGGTACCTGACTACGAGCCGGTTCCACCTGTTGGGGAATATTTCAAATTCTCTAGAAATCGAACATGGAGGCGTTTCGCCCTGTCCTCATATCCTGTAGGGCCCGTCAGAAAGATGTGACATCCCAGATGTGTCGAGCAAAGATGCAATAACTTTTATAACGAATGGGACATCTTGGACATATTGCTTTGACAAATAAATATACCATTTTGCTGTGCTAAGTAAACATAACAATACGGGTATACATTAAGAATTTTAGAATAAAATTTTATGAAAATGTATAATAAGAATTAGAAGGATTGTCCTCCTCCGAGATTCCAAGAGGTCGACAAAACGAAAACTGATTTTGGGGGTCACACGAGGTCTAAAAACCAATCAAGTTTCGCAATTAATTAACACGGATCCTTATTTGAACTTTCAAGCTACTGTATAAATTGCGTCCAGTGTACCAACTTGTTAAAAGAATGACTAATATTTTAGTAGGGAGTATCATTTTTGTCAAATAACTCAAAAAGTCGATAAGTGTGCACAAGTTCTTGCAAGATAATGAGTTCGAACGAACAAGTGTTTCAGGCACGTTTTGACTTGCTCTATGTATTTGACGCATAAACACTTGATATTAAACACATTTTAGGTCTATTTATTTTGTTTAATTTTGATGTGACAATGATGTAAAGTTTACTCGCTTAACCTACTTGAACATTATTAAATTAATAAGTGTTTTGTATCAATAGAAAAAAACAAACCACAGATGGAATTTTAAGAGTAATTATGATATGGAAGTCTGAGGTATCAGTTCATTTTTGAAAAGGGGTAAATATCTTGCCCTAAATACAATGATAATATTTTGGGAACCCTGGTCCAGCTTTTTTATGGGATTAGGCTGTGCAAAATCTCACATATTTGCTATTTTCTCTCGAAACACTTAGGATTCTGTCCAAGACGTACCTTCTAGCCTGAAAAAGACCTTTCATGTCTAATTCCCAAACACACGTCACGTGCAAGAAATGGTACCATCTCCAAATCTAGTTCCACAAGTCGTATTTTTAATTCTCTACGTTGAAGGTGAAATGATCGAAGGTCGATTGCAGAAAAATAAGTAAAATATCTTCCGCTGATCAATTTTTCTTCTGCCTATTCGAGTCATTGATGGCTCCTCTTCAGGAGTAGTTCACTTATCATAAAAAGTCTGTCACGCAGGGGCTGCGTAAGCTAAGCAGATTTCCCACGTTTGCCACGTATTTAAATTTATCTCAAAGAGTAAAATAATATTTATCGCAAACACTCAAATTGTAGTAGTCCAAGAACTAAAGAAGGGGGTGGGGTACAAGAGAACGTATATGTAAATATCTCACAAATTAGAAGCTCACAGGAGTCTCTAAACTAATTTCACGAGAGCCAAACAGTTACGGAAACGGCCGAACTAACTTTCGGCGTAATCTCACGAACAGAACCGAGAATAGCCGATCAGATCCCGTCCGTTATCCGCGAGCACTTAATAAAAATGCAAATATCTCGGTTAATATTCAAGATAGAGAATAAATATATATATAACAATATTTATAGTAAATTTAATTTGTGATAAGATTGGTTCTATACAAGGTTTTGATCCGATATGGTAATGGAATATTTCAAATTTTCGAAAATCCCCTGTCTTAGCCCCACCTTCTCACTGGTCCGATTTCAGCCATTAACGAACTTGATTTTTTCTTTGCATAAAACGAGTAAATCTCGAAATTTGGTACGACCCCTAGAGCGTTTATAGACAAATGTTTATATATATATATATATATATATATATATATATATAATTTTGAACGGACCTAATTTTCGTCATCTCCTGGGTCGGATTGATGGGCATTTGAAGACATTTTTCGAAAACCGCGTCATCAGTACGACATCAATAGCTATATAAAATATGTACATAACACAAAAGTTACAAAAAACCAGCTAATCCATTCAATTGGGCCCTGCACCTGATCGTGTTGCTTTTACACACTTCGCCAGCACAAATATGAACTTTCTTTTAGGACTCTGTCTAAACTTGCTGTACAATATCCGTTATTATAGTCCCAGAAGTAAAACGAGTTTTTAGTACTGCAGTTATAGGACTCATAAAATGGTATAAGAAAGCCGTTTTGTATTAATCGGCTCAATAGCAATGAAAAAGAACCGTTCATCTACGTGGAAGAGTTGAAAATACGACGGGCATAAATATAAAAATAAGACGAGGCATAAATTATAAGAAATTAACCGATACAAGGAAGAAAAGTATCGATAAATCAAAGTAAGAAGCGTGCTGTCTAAGACCAGAAGCCGTGAGGCGTTGACCTTAAAACTGCTTGCGAGACAAGAACATTTCCTAGCTTAACGCCCAGACAGGAACGTGCTCGAACCCGCAGCTAAACACCTATAAATCATAACCTTACTTCCTCTCTACGGAGAAATACTTTCTCTTACCTTGGCTCATAGCTTCAACAGATATCTGCTGCGATAGGTTTGGGCCTGGTCTAGTCAGGTTTCTTCCTTGGGGTTAAAAATAAAAAAAAATTCGTCTCTAAGGATATCTTTAGACAAAAGATGAGTATTATCGAAAATGTAGAATTATTAAATGAAACTACAAAATATTTCCTATCCAAAGTCCTGCGCACCATAGTACATACTCCACATAATATTCCTTACCTCACACTTCATAAAGATCTTAATATCCCATTCGTAAAGGACCTAATTCTTGATAAAGACAATTGTCTTCAAAGGTGCTGAGCGCTGAAATAAAAAACTTTTGAAGAATTGGACGTCTTTTTCTCTCTCTCCAAGGACCTAATTCTGATAAGATTCAAAATAAAGAGCCAGTAACGCAGGAGCTGCGTAAACTAAGCAGATTTCCCTCTTGAAGTTTAACAATAGATAAATATACACACCGGTAAAACAACTCTACCATGAATATTAAGTGAATAATTACAAACAATAATAAGAAACCTTCCGACGGAAGGCATCTAAAGTGTACACAAACAGTTCTTGCCAACTTCTTACGGTAAAGAAAAACAATTACTGTAAAATATCAGAATATAAGATATTAATTCGATTGAAAACTATTTACTATAACTAGTACTAAAATTTATAATGAATCAGAATAATTTTTATCCCAATCAATCAAATTTAAGTAGTCTAAAAACTTAAGAAGGGGTGGGGGTCACCAGAACATATTTGAATGTATCTAGTATAATAAATGCCTCTTGAAAACAATATTTGGTATTTAATCTTAGAATAAAGTGGTTTATTATAATACAGAGTATTGTTTATGTTAGAAGTGGGGGTTTGCTGAAGGCTGAAAATTGAAAAATGCAAATATCTCGGCTAGTATTCAAGATAGAGAATAAATGTATTTTATAGTACATTTAATTTGCAATAAGATCGGTTCTGCATAATTTTTCGATGCAACGTATAGTAACGGATATTTTCAAAATTCTCCTCTTCTAAACCCCACCCACCTCCCCTTGTCCGATTTCATCCATTAACGAACTTGATCTTCCTTTTTACATAAAACGGCTAAGTATGGAATTTGGTAAGGATTAAACAATATATATATACAGTTTTCAATGGACCTCATTTTCGTCATCCCCTAGGTAAGATCGATGAACATTTTAAGAAAAATTTCGTTATGAGTACGACCTCAACTTTAGGGAAATCTGATAAAAAATAAAATTATAATTCTCTAGATCTATGAATCTCCTGTGTTTTAAACAAATTTAAATGATAGAAAGAAACGTCTTGGTTATTGTGTTATCGTATATTTTAATTAAAACTAATACCTTGTTACATGTCTACAATTTGTATGTTTCGTGAACATATCCAAACCGAAAATATAGTCGACACGGCTCTGTGGAACAATCTCTTGAATTTTTCTATTATCTGATGTCGTATGTATCTTGACAAATATTTTTCCTTCCCTATAGAGTAAAGGTGTCTGACAGAAATAAGTGCATTCTTGAATAAAATGCAGGGCTGCGTCACAGGAGAAGCATGATGGCCGATGAGCAGACCGGTTTCCAAGCGTAGCCAATGCCGCCCGCCCTCGAATACCAATGAGATGGGACACATAAAAATGCATCCTTATTTCGGGTCAAACGGAGCATGCATACACATAAAAAACGGGTTGTTTTACATATTTATTTAATTAATTTCTCCCATCAAGGCCCTCAGTGTCCTGAGGTCTGCTGTATTTTTTCAAAATAAACCAAAGGAGTGCACTAGAAGTGCCCGTTCTACTTGTGTGGTCTTAGGAATATCGGAATAAGTAGCAATTCGTCAAGTGCAAGTTGCAATGCACCAGCAACGAATACAAGCTTTCCGAAGATTGATACATATAGGTGTATAAAAGTCTGGGATGTTTCTAACTTACTATTGTTTCTAAAATGTTTCGATGGTTTTTAACAACCATCTTCAGAGCAAAAACAACATAAAAACCCAAAAAATTGAACAAGCGAGGGTATGTACGACAACTTTTATTTTCACAAAGGTTTAACAAATCAAATGTCAAAATTGCTCTAAAAACACAATAAACAAACAGGATTAAATACAACAATAACTTTAGGTCAAATATATTTAGTTACAAGTCTAAATATATACATTTTTCTAAAGAATTCATTAATAAGAGCAATAAAATAAGAATTCATATAAAAATTTATAGCCCACTGTTGAGTGGTCGATGCTACCGGATCCAGCACTTCAGGATAACAGAAATTTTCATTAAGTATTTATTTTTAACTACCGGTTTCACTTCAACAGTGACATCTTCGCCCTAAAAATACAAAATTATGAATAATTTACGTGCAAAAAAAATAATTAACACCAATAACAATTTAAAAAAGGTTCCAACAAATAATATAAAATTAAATTATTTATTAACGTCCATTTTTTGCAACTTAGGCTAATTGGGACGGGTTATCTACAGGTTACCACCCTTTTCTAGCCAGGGTGAGACTAAGGATTTTATTTAATGAATTCCGTCACTAAATAAATTCCTTTGCCCAGGCGAGAATCGAACTCGCCACTCTAGGTTTACCATGTGAGATTAAGGTCGGCACTTTAACTCGCATGGCTAACCTTAGCCCCTAAGAACAAATATAATTAAACTATATGAATGTACTAAAAGTTTAAAAAATACTCTATTATAGAGGATGAAACAAAATAACGGTAACGTATTAACATTCCAATAAAACCAATAGTGATACAAGACGAATATTTTATTCATAATAATTGAAACCTTAAAACATGACATTTAAGGAGCAATAATGGTATTTTAATTGTTTAAAAATGGCTTAATGTTTACTTGATCGTGCAGTGTTTAACTTGTTTATCTCTGGCAATACGTACTTCCCAAATTCCGTTTTTTGTCATCATGTATATTAAAATAATTTAACTAACTCGATATTTATTATTTATTTCCAATCAAATGGATCTTATTTCAGTTTTTTTAATTGTCTAATAGTCTTTATTTGCACTTTTAGAGTTAATTGTTGCACCTTGATAAGTGTTTCTTAAAATGTGGCTTCTTCAATGAGATTGGTTATATTCTTGTATATTATGATATTCTTGTTTTCAACCTCCTACCATATTGTCCAGTGCACTCAGCACTCCAGCTATAATAATTATTTTTTTTTTCTTTATCATTTTGGTTTTTGTTATATTTATTTGAGTGGGTGTTTACTGAATGACTACAACTATAAAATCAAAATATATCGGTCAATATTCAGTATAGGGAAAACATGTAGAACATTTATAGAAAATTACATTTGCGATAGGCGCTCAGGTTAGCCATGCTGGTTAATGCTTTGACCTTTATCTCACATGGCGAACCTAGAGTGGCGAGTTCGATTCTCGCCTGGGCAAAGGAAATTATTTAGTGACGAAATTCATTAAATAACATCCTAAAATACCACCCTGGCTAGAAAAGGGTGGTTACCTGTATATAACCCGCCCCAACTAGTCTGAGTTACAAAAAACTCCGTCACGCAGGGGCTGCGTAAACTAAGCAGATTTCCCACGTAAAGTTATACAATAGAGAAATCTCCATACGAGTGCCGATCAGTTACAGAGACGGCCGAACTAGATTTTGGTGGGAACCATAGCTCGTCCGTAATACTATATATATATATATATATATATATATATATATATATATATATATATATATATATATATATAGTTTTGAACGGACCTCATTTGCGTCATCTCCTGGGTAGGATCGATGGACATTTGAAGAAAATTTTCGAAAATCGCGTCATGAGTACGACCTCAATAGCTGATTTCCCATAAGGGAAATCTGGTAAAATGGGCGTTAATAAATAAATAATAATAATGCATTTGCGATAAAATTGATACTATATAATTCTTATATCTATCAGACGAATAACAACAAAGATATTTCGCAATCCCCTTCTAAACCCCCTCCCACTGCTCCGATTTCAGTCGTTAACGAACTCGATATTCGTCTTTAAATAAATAGAGCGTCAATAAACAACTATATATAATCATGCAATTTTGAACGGACCCCATTTTCGTTATCTCGTACGTAGGATCGATGGACATTCGAAGAAATGTTTTGAAAATGCTATCTTGTGTACAACTTCAATAGCTAATCCTTCAGACATGAACGTATTTAATTTATTTTTGAACAAAACATATTTTTAAATAGATTGAATACTTTCGTGAACCCATAGAGCACTTTGAGTAAACAGCATAGTCATGGTTAAAAAATTTCGTGCTGCGGTATTCTATTTCCAGCGAGTTACGCCATGAAAGCTAATCCTGCTCCTGCTGGAGAGATGAGAACCTCTTAAGCGAGGGCTTATCTTTCGGGGTGAAGATGAGGCAGTTGCTTGGATCGAATCCTGTCTACCCTTCAAGCAGCCCTTATCAAGTCGAGTCATATGATGGCATCGTCTCCAGGGATCTGAGGAGGGGGGGAGGACGATACGAAAAACAGGAAGCGGCAAGCTGCGTCCACATCTTTCATCCTTTTCTTGAGATCCGTCCTCTCGTCCTTTCTTATCAATGTTATCTATATTGATAAGGGCCGCAAAGGCAAAATCATTCCTTATCTGTATTGATATTATTATAGTATAAAAAAAAATATTTTCCAAATTGGTTTGGATTATACCGCATATATGAAGAATAATAAGCACAAGGACATATTTGAAATTGCAAACATGTGAGCGTGTGTGTGTGTGTGTGTGTGTGTCAATATATATATATATATATATATATATATATATATATATGTGTGTGTGTGTGTGTATATATATTGTTACGTTTTTAGCAGATTTCCCTTAAGGGAAATCAGCTATAGAGGTTGTACTCATGACGGAATTTTCGAAATTTTTCTTCAAATGTCCATCGATCCTACCTAGTAGATGACGAAAATGAGGTCCGTTCAAAACTGTATATATATATATATATATATATATATATATATATATATATATATATATATATATATATATATTTGTCTGTTACCTATTATATATATATATTTGTTTAATCCTTACGAAACTCGATATTTAACCGTTTTATGTAAAAAGACAGACCAAGTTCGTTAATGGCTGAAATCGGACCAGAGGGAGGGAGGGTTTAGAGGGGGGATTTTTGAAAATTCGAAATATCTCCGTTATTATGCATCGGATCGAAAATTTGTATATAACCAATCTTATTGAAAATTAAATGTACTATAAATATTGTCCTATACGTTTATTGTCTATCTTGAATATTAACCGAGATATTTGCATATTTCAGTTTTCAGCAAACCGCCACTTCTACTCATGTTACGTAAACAATCCTCTGCTACATAATAAATCACATTATTGGAAGTTTAAATACCAAAAATTGTATTCAAGAGACCTTTATTATACGAGATACATGCAAATATGCCCTGGTGACCCCCCCCCATCTTAAAGTTTTGGACTACTAAAATTTTATTGATTGAGATAACAATTATTCTGACTTATTGTTAATTACAGTACTAGATATAGTAAATAGTTCTCAATAAAATAATGTGTTATATTCTGATATATTTCAGTAATTGTTTTTCTTTCCGGTGTGAGCGTTTGTTTACATTTCTAACCTAACGCTTCCTGTCGGCAGGTTATTGAAATTGGATGAAACATTTCTTATTTCCGTTTGTATTTATTGACGGTGTTGTTGTGTTAGCAGTATGTATATTTATCTATTACTAAACTTCCCAAGGGAAATCTGCTTAGTTTACGCAGCCCCTGCGTGACGGACTTTTAAATTACAATACCAGTAATAAACGTTGTTAATAAGAGTTCTTATGGATTGCAAAATTAAATACTCGCAAGCTTCCCAGTTCTTATCACTGCACAATTTATTTCACAATGCACAATACACTTGGTAATTATTCTTAATTACTACTCACAGTATACACTGATAGCGTCACTGTTCTTCAGATTACACAGTCCAATAATTCACTCACGGTCACTGAAGTACACCAAATGACGGCACTGCATTGTCCATTACTTCGCGGCACAACACTGTTCTTCTTATAAAAGCAATTTACCGCACTGCGCTAAGCCGCACTGTAGCACCGAACGCACATATTAGCACTTGAGAAGAAAACTGACTTACTCGCGGCTGGCCGGTTCTTTATATAGGTCGTCGGCATACATCAAAGGGGAATTGGCGGGGCCCTTCGACGCTGGACTGGAAGGGTCTAGTAGGGGCTAGACGCTCTGTCGGCTTCTTTGATCTTCATCGCACTTCCCAAATATGCGACTCTCTCTGCTAATCCTTCTGTATTTAATTTTCACAATAATATATATACACAAACACACACGCACATATATTTATATATATATATATATATATATATATATATATATATATACCGACAAGATAATTGAACTGTTAAGGATATACCAAGAAGTTACGGAAATTACGTGAAAAATCGTATTCCTTTCATACATATCAAACATGATTTTTATCTGATTTTTACTCTTATTATCTAACTACCAACAAATATTTTCGTTGTCGTCATTAATGTAGATTATATTTCCTTCATACCTCAGCATTTATTTGATACATATCAATATTGTTTATTCATGGTTAATGAATGGTACAGGTGGAATTTCTTGATGTACGTAATCGGAGGAGGTTAGGGTGCGTCAAAACGTTTTTTTTTTTTAAAAAAAAATCAAAATATTCACGTCAAGTAGATTCAAATCAAAAAATGTTATTTAATCAACTTTGTAAATCATTCGCCGAGCTATAATTCTTGTTCTATATATATTTTTTTTTGTAACGTGACACTAGCAAGATATATAAAATTCGCTTTTCATATTTGGCCGAGGAAGTCATCCCACGTAACGCTTGTAGAATAAACGACTCTTAACGAACCCAACTGACACTCGTTCTCTATTCTGATCACGTGCTGATAAAAATAGATCACGTGTTTTTGATGTAGTCCGGAGGTCGGGCGGAAGCAACGAGATCACGCAACTCCTATTCAATCTGCATAGGAAGTAGGCGAGTCCGCGGCCAGGATGCGTGGCGGGAGAGGAGTCAAGAACATCAAACCCTCTCACACCTCAACCTGTCTTATAGGGGACGTAGATTTACATTAAGGGAAATGCGCTATTCGGGTCGTACTCAAGGTGCAATTTTCAAAAAGTTTCCCCAATTATCATAACAAACAAAAAAAAAGTCCGTCACTCAGGTGATGCGTAAACTAAGCAGATTTCTCACGTGATTTTACAATATAGAAAATCTGCATACTAGTAACAGTAGTAGTAACGAGTCTCTAAACCAATGTCACGAGAGCAGAACAGTTACGGAAACGGCCGAACTAGCTTTCGGCGGAGTCAGGAATAGAACCAACATCAGCCGGTGTTATCTCGTCTTTTATTCGCACACACTTAATAAAAATGCAAATATCTCGGTTTATACTCAAGATAGAGAATAAATGTACATAACAATATTTATAGTAAATTTAATTTGCAATAAGATTGGTTCTAAACCAGTTTTCCTTCCGATAGTAACGGGCATATGTCGAATTTTCTAAATTCCACCCTCTAAACCCCCCCAACCCACTGATTCGATTTCAGCCAATAACGAACTTGATCTTTCTTTTTACATAAAGCAATTAAATACCGAGTTTGATAACGATTAAACAAAGATTGCTACCACTAAAGAATTAACATTTCATTTTCGTCATATCCTGGGTAGGATCGATGGACATTTCAAGATATTTTTCGAAAATCGCGTTATGAGTATACTGATTTCGCTTAAGAGAAATCTGCTAAAACTCCAGTCAGGAACGAGGTTCTATAAGACCACTACTGATCTCATCTCACCATTTATTCTCAATTTCTTACAATTTTACTTAATGACAATTTATAAATAGATGCAGCCACACCAAATGCCTCACTATGCAATCATCCAGTATAACTGAAAAACTGCGATTTTTTCCCACTCTCATACACACATATCCAAAAAAAAATTCAAATAATTCTAAGTACTTGAAAATATGTCCTCCTCAAATAAAGGACATCCAATTAAAGAATTGATCTCATCCGGACCAAACTGTACTCACGACTGGCAACAGAGATTATTGTGTTTGATTGCTTGCGTAGTCGCTATTTCACACAATAAACATTCAGCAATATCAAAGAGGAATTCAGACAGAACAATCTTCTATGAACTACATACTTCGTTAAATTGGGAGTCGCGGATGAAACATAAGGTTAAGAGTGTTCGACTGCGGAGACCCAGCACAGGAAAACAAATATGTACTCAAACAGCTTTAACTCTTTATTTTTAAGAACAGGTTTCGCCAAATCAGTACTATCTTCAAGTCTTTTATAAAAAATAAATAAAGAATATGGCCAGAGAACGGGTAATAACATTGCTAATTGATACCCATGTCTAAGCTAAATACATAGCATAGCCAATGCTGTAAGACCTGTGTCTTCTGGAGAAGATAGATACTTTACTTCCTTAACTGGATTTCTCCTTAGGAAAGGAGTCAAGCTTATATAGTGTTTCTTAATTTTAAGCTAAGTTTGAAAATAAATAGATAATAATAATAATAAATAAATGCACATATATATATATATATATATATACACACATAAATAAAACACTTTCATCAAATAATATTTAAATTAAATAATATAAAGCAAAGTATTACAACTACAAAAACAAAATTATAATTATAAAATAAATAGAAACCCTTCTACATTCAAAATTATTTCTAAAAAAGTTCTAACACTTCCAAAATCAATAAACGATTTTATATGGTATTGGAAAAAAAGAGAAAGCATTCAAAAGTTCTAAAATACATTAAAAATAAAAATAAAATACAATGCACAATTATTCATCAGGAACAAAAGAACGAATTTTCAATATGCTAATCAGATACACATATAATATTGTTAATTTACGTTAGTTATTGCTGCAGAGTGCTTTGAGAAAATCACTTTCTTGGGTTTCTTTAATAAAATAGTGATATTTGACTCTCATTGGGCTGTAGACAGAGCAATACAAAAATAATCGTCCAAATTAAATATTAAACACTTACTTTTATGGTCAATAGAATATATTGTTTTTAATAATAAATTTTATTTTGTAAATACGCGATGTCCTTAGCTGAAGTATTGCTTTGTATATTGGAAATGATAGTTTTATGGTTATATTATAATGTTCTGGTATAAACTGTTTTAATTCTTCGTGGCTTATCTATTGGCATCGCTCAATATTTTGTCTTCGTAGGAAGCAATCATTTATGGCATATTAAAGTTGAGGCCATTCGGATCCTCCTGGTTTAGCCAAAGAAGAAATTCGGTTTTACAAACAGTTCCTAGATTTGGATTGCCCAATTATAGCGAATAATGTTTGATGGAGACAATAATATATTGCATAATAAATACAGCCTATTGTAACATTGACTAGGTAACCTACTATTAACCAAAGACAATATTTTTCAGAGACACTTTCTTTGGGTAAATTGTAAATTTAATATGATTTTGATCTTGTCAGAGTCGTAGTTTACGAACTAGTGACAAAATAGCTGGAAATTATACCTCAAAATCGTCATTTTGTAATTTACTCCACTTTTTTTTTTTCGACAGGCGAAATGTGCAACTACTCGATGATTTTTTTTTGTTTAAACCAAACTTTTATTTTCTCCACCACCTTTGTCAGATGCCACGATTGTTACAATGGTTTCAGTTTCGCGTTGCTAGAACACCACTCAGACACCATCTGGTGCAAGTTCCCTCCCTTTAGCCTTAATAAGATCCCAGACTTGGTAGTGCCCGACCGGTGGTGGGGAAACTCTCATCATCGCCGTTGCATAATTCACATCCCACCCCCGGGCAGTCTGCCCGGACTCTGCGAGGGGTTGGGGGTGGGTTTGCAGACTGCCTGCTTCCGGATAATCAGTTTCCGGATTAGATTGGGCAACAAGGAGTGCTCTGATGGCGGCTCATCACCAACCATCGCCCGCAATGGGCCCCACCCCCTCCGTCTTGGAGTAATCCCACTGAATTACAGCTCTTCAATTATGAATGGAGAAAGGAATTTCCCGAACACCTGTTTAACAAGGCGAGGCGGAGAGGAAAAAAAAAAGTTATTTATTTATTTCCCAAATTGAAAAACTTCGAGTTTCCGTCTACCTCGAACTTACGGCAAAGTTCCTCGTCGAAATGTCTTATTAAGAAAGTACGAAGACCTTGCGCAACATTCGGTAATTCACCACCTCCTTCTAAATACTTCACACTTTCCTCTAAGAAAATCTCTCAAATTAACTTTATTCCATAGTTATTCTATTATTGGTAATCAACTCTCTTAAGTATCAAGAAAGTGTATTACCAATAATTTTATTGTGCTCACTGGAAGTGAAAACGAGACAACCTTATAATCTTGCAGTACTATTTATTAGCCCATTTCCCTCAAGGGAAATCAGCTATTGAGGTCGTACTCATGACGCGATTTTCGAAATTTTCCTTCAAATGTCCATGGATCCTAACCAGGAAATGACGAAAATGAAGTCCGTTCAAAACTCTCTCTCTCTCTCTCTCTCTCTCTCTCTCTCTATATATATATATATATATATATATATATATATATATATATATATATATATTTGCCAGTTACCACTCCAGCGGTCGCAATTTTTGTCTTATCGTTACCAAACTTGATATATTGTCGTTTTATACAAAAAGAAAGATCAAGTTCGTTAACGGCTGAAATCGTACAAGGGGGAGGGGGGTTTAGAGGAGGAGAATTTCGAGAATTCTTAATATCTCCGTTATTATGCGTCGGATCGAAATATTGTATAAAATTACTCTTATTGCAAATGAAATTTACTATAAATATTGTTCTAAACATTTATTCTGTATCTTGAATATTAACCGAGATATTTTCATTTGTATTGTTTGTGGGGTCAGCAGATGTCGGCAATATTCGGGACTTTCAGACGAAAGTAGTTCGGCCGTTTCCGTAACTGATCGTCCCTCGTGAATTGGTTTAGAGATTCTTACTACTACTACTGTTATTAGGCAGATTTCAAAACTTAAAGTGTAAAACTTCAAGTGGGAAACCTGCTTAGTTTACGCAGCCACTACGTGACTGACTTTTTTAAATGTACAAGGGACATTAAAAGAAACGTATTTTCTACTGTTATATATAAGTTATGTTAAAAAAGATAATTTTTATTTTAAGTAATATGTTATTGGCGTTGAGTTCTATACAGCGCCAATTTTGGTGGTCTTATAGCTTTGGGATTGTTGGAATTTCAGGCAAGTATTACCAATATTCTTTAGTGAGTTTTTAGGCTTGCTTGGTGAGTGTAATGATATTGCTGTAAACATTGTGTAGAGGTTTGGAGAGAAGTGTTCCACATCAATGAATTTCAATTATCATAAAGTAGTTCATAAAGCTCAATTTTCTTGCAGAATTAATAAAGACCCTGGACAAGATATACGTGATATCGTGATCTGTTGAGATTCTGTTTGGAAAATTAATACCTGTTTTGGGACTATTAATATAACTGATTTAAAAGAAATAGTATAATGTTGTAGGAATACTAGATCTAAACTGCAAGAGCAATATTTATCTCGTTACAACTTACTTCATGGAGGCCATGCTCAGCGCACTGTTGAGTCCTGGTGGACACAATTCTCAAGTTTGTTGAATGATGCAAGGTTACACCTTTTGACAATTTAAACAATTCTTCTGTTTAACAGAATTTAGAGTTAAGTGGCTTGAAGTTCTTGGTATTGTTAAAACGATAGATTGTGCATAATTGGTAAGAGGTTTGAATCAAACACCATCACCATTAAGTTCACCAAACATTCTCTCTCCCATTACTTCCGAATATCAGATGTCAATAATCAGCGGACAGTGGAGCCAGATCGGTTTCAACTTAAGAGTTGTAGGTTTTCCCTAATTCTGAAACAGCATGAATGCATATTTTATTTATTTATTTATACAGGAGCACCCGCAACTAGGCGATTTGGCACGAAATTGTACAATGCAAAATAAAAACAAAATTATAATAAAATAACAAAACAAAATGTACCAATCAAGAAATTAAACCCTGCCCTTTATACAGTTTTCAGAGATCACGTCTGAGGGCTACTATATATTCAGTGTAGTGAAATTCAGATGTTATCATAGGACAATTGTGGATTTTGGAAATTGTGGCAGGACATTCAGAGTTGTTAATTTGCTTAAATTATGAAAACAATTCTATACCCAAGTCTCTACGTCTACGTTTCAGTCGGCCAAGACTTCCTATAGTTGCAAGGCGTTATTCAAAGCACAGCTGCGTCCGATTGAGTAAAACTCAAAAGTTGGCAGCTTTCTCCAGTTGCAAGAGAACTGCACGAATAGAGATCCTGAGAATTTATAAGGGTCGGATCCTGCTGTTTATGTCCTTATTGGAATATGGAGCAGGAGAAGCATCCCCAAGGGTGGGAAACACCCCTCTAGACTATGTGTGACAATACATACAACTTGCTTCCCTCACATCTCTCTCTCTCTCGCTGGCAAATCCAATACAGAACACCTTCACATTTCTCTTCTGCGCCCCACTATTTTCCTTCTTTTTCCCTTCCGATTTCCACCCCCGATCGAAGGAAAGCACCCGCCTTTCCCTCCTGGCGAGATATAGAGAAGCGGAGTCAAATAATTCAGAAGGCTTTTCTTTGTCCATATTTGACAAGCATATTTTTCACATGCCTGTCACCAAGATCGTTTCATATTCCATGTCATGTTCACGTGTATGGTTTTTCTCGCTCAATCACAAAATTTTGATAAAAAAAAAAAAAAATACAAAACTATGTCTTATATTAATTAATTTCAAATTTTACCAATAATAACTGGTCAGTTTTTATAAAACACCTTTTTACAATTCAAATTATTAATAATCGTTTTAGCATTTATTTTAGTAGATTTCCCTGAAAGGAAATCAGCTATTGATGTTTACTACTTGTACTAATGACGTGGTGATTGGAGATGACACAAATGAGGTCCGTTCAAAATTTTATATATATATATATATATTTGTCTGCCAAAGCTCTAGAGGTCTCAATTTTCGTATGGTCGTTACCAAAACTCTATATTTTCTCGTTTTATGTAAAAATAAAGATCAAGTTCGTTAACGGCTGAAATCGGGCATGAGGTAGGGGAGGAGGATGATTTTGATATTTAAAATATCTCAGTTATTATGCGTAAGATTGAAAAATTGAATAAAATCAATCTTATTGCAAATGCAATGTGATATAAATGTCGTTAAGTACGTTTTTTCAATATCTTGATTATTAACCGAGATATTTGCATTTTTTATTTTTCGGTCTTCAGTAAACCCCCACTCCTACTCATGCCATATTGGCAATAAGGTGTCGTTTTACGAAGCAGTTTATTTGAAGCCTAAATATCAAATATTGTTCTCATTGAAATTTTTGTTTCATATATGATTCATAAATGCAAATACGTGACGGAAATCTGCTTAGCTGACGCAGCCTAAGTATATGCATGGCGAATAGTCTACTTAAATACAAAGGGAGATTGTCAGGAGAGATTTCTTTTGCCTAAACCGACTCCAGATAAAACCCACAGTTCAAGGATGCATTCTGTTAATGGCAGAGCCTTTGTTAGCCCAGGGCGAAGAACAGAAATTAAAATTGGAAATTTGTGAGTGCTGCTTAATCCCTGCCCGGCCATTGATGAGTCCCGAGGGAGAACAGAGGATCATCCAGATAAAATTCAGTTGGGGTTGAAAGAGAGAGGGTGGAGGAATGAGAGAGGCACATCGGGCCCGAATTAGGGCTTCCATCTTGTTCTTATTCTAATAACACAATATATATACTTGCGGTGGCTCTGAGCTCTGGGGGTGTTTACATCTGTAATGCGCCCCCTGCCGGCGGGCTGGGGTGGAACTAATTAATTTACGGCTCTTCCTCCCTCTCGTTCCCTCATCCCTTACATCCCTTAGGGCCACCTGAGGATGGCCTCGTCATTAGCCTGAAACTCCCTGCTGCGCTGACTTCTGTTCATCGGCTCTATTGATCCTCTCAAACCAGAGCCGCATTCGGAAAGTATTGTCGAGCAAGGGGAGGAAAAGACTTCAGAGCAATCCGGGTCTACCTAGATAATGATTGTAACTAAAACCACGTTAGTGTAGATTTAGGTACGTTTAGGCTAAAAGAAGAACGAAGGGCTGGGTTAGAGTAAGGCCTGACCTGGAGGACATCGCTAAATGTTTCTTTCTAAGGAAATGGACAGGACACATGATAAGACAGTAGGACCAGGAAGCATAACTGGTCAGCTAGAGAATATAAAAGAAGCAGGGGCAGACCAATGAAACATTGGGACGAAGAGATGCGGCGCACTTGTGGTGCGGGCACCAACATGGACAAAAGTGGCTTAAATAGTTACCACTCTAGCGGTCGCAATCTCTGTTCGATCGTTACCAAACTCTGTATATAAACGTTTTATGTACAAAGAGAGATTAAGTTCGTTAATGGCTTAAATCTAACCAATGGGAGGGGGGACTTAGAGGGACGGATTTTTGAAAATCCGAAATATTGTCTTTACTATAAGTCGAAAATTTGTATAGAAACAATCTAACTGAAAATTAAATTTACTGTAAATATAGTTCTATAGATATTTGGATTTTATAGTTTTAGGCTTTCACTAAACACCCACTTCTTCATTACAAGGTTAAATACCAAACATTGTTTTCAACGAAGCTTTAATATACGAGATACAAACAAATACGTTCTGTTGACCCCCCCCCCTTCTTTTTTTCTTTGATTACTAAAATCTGGGAGATTGTGAAATAAATTATTCTGATACATTACAAATTACTGAACTAGCTACAGTAAATAGTTTTCAATAAAATTAATTTGTTATATTCAGTTATATTTCATTAATTGTTCATCATTCCGGTCTAGAATAATTATATCTATTCAGCCCTGCGAAGTTGGTTGCTCTGTTTGATTACTATTGAGGCACTTTCCGTTGAAGATATTGTTAACTTGTAAATTAACTGAATGTTTTCTTATTACCGTTTGTATTTATTCAGTTAACATTCACGCTGATGTTACCAGTATTTAGAGTTATCTGTTGTAAACCTTCACCTGGGAAATCTTCTTAGTTTACGCAGCTCCTGCGTGACGGACTTTTCTTTTATTCGAGCAAGATGAGAGTTGAGCTATGGTATTCTGGATTTACAAAATTTCTATCGACCTTTGTGAAATTCAGTCCAGCTACGGAACATATCATTTGTGCGCGACTTAGTCATCTCCATCGAACTAGTAGAGTCGTAGACACAACCCGTTGTGTGTTCCAGAGCCCTTCTCAACTCGGGTGAGTTATGTGGGTCACGTCAGCTCCAGATGGTGCACAGACTCCGAACAAGCAATGAGTATCAATGCTCAAACTCCTGTTTGCTCTCAAATGTAAGTTAGAATTTAATTTGCATCTTCATAACTCACAAAGTTTTCTGAACAATCTGTCATCCACATACTAGTCTTCAGAAATCACAATTATTTCAATTTTACCCCTGTTAATCTATAACGATTTCGAATTTTTATCGTGATGAACTTAATTCTTAAATTAATTTAAATTATTCTGTACAACGATACGACACAGTGCCGGACTGGACAGGTCCGCAGGTCGGCAAATACCGGGATCCAACTGAAATAAGAGTGAAAAAAAATAAAAAAATCCTAAATTTAAAAGTGCATTAATTTTGTTGATAATTTACATCCTAAATATTGTGTATTTACTTTTGTAAATACATCGCTGATACATATTTCTATTAGCTTCACTATATTAGCTATTACGTATTAGCAGATTTACCTTGAGGGAAATCAGCTATTGAGGTCGTATTCAATTTTTGAAAAATTTCCTCCAATGTCCATCGATCCTATCCTAGGAGATGACGAAAATTAGGTCCGTTAAAAATTACATATATATATATATATATATATATATATATATATATATATATATATATATGTATATATATATATATATATATATATATATATATATAGATATAGATATATATACATCTATATATAAATATATTTGTCTGTTAACGCTCTAGCGGTCGCAATTTTTGTTTGAGCGTTACCAAACTTCATATTTAAGCGTTTTACGTAAAAAGAGAGATCAAGTTCGTTAATGGCTGAAATCGAACCAGTGGGAGGGGGGGGGGTTAGAGGCGGGGATTTTTGAAAATTCAAAATAATCCGTTATTATGCGTCGGATCGAAAAATTGTATAGAATCAATCTTATTGTAACTTAAATTTACTATAAATAGTGTTATATACATTTATTCTGTATCTTGAATATTAACCGAGATATTTGCATTTGTATTGTGTTTGTGGTCGACGGAACCCCGCCATGTTCCGGACTCTCCGCCGAGAGCTCTGGTGGCCGTTCCAGAACTATTCGTCCCTCGTGAATAGGTTTAGAGATCCCTTCCTACTATAGCTGTTATTAGGCGGATTTCTCTATTGTAAAACATCACGTGGGAAATCTGCTTAGTTTACGCAGCCCCTGCGTGACGGACTTTTTTTCTATTAGTTTTGATTATATTTTGAACTTTGTACTGAATTATTATCACAGATAAATCTAGATTTATTAATTTTTGTAATAGCCTTAATCCTACAATAAGTATTTGTATGAATTATATATTTTAAAACCTCAAGCCATCAGATAATTATTTTAATATTTTCAATTAAAAATATTCTTATTGGAAATATGATAGTCAGGGTATTATGATTCTTATTTTGTACGGAATATATTCCCCTCTTTGCCTAAATTACGACATGTAATGCATGTAGGAGGCAAGACTAGAGGGTAGATTAATTTTGTAGTATGTACGTCTACAGGCTAAGGAGGGAAGGTCCCTAACTACTCTGGTCTCCAGTGAAATTTTCCTCATAGATTCTTTCAGTGGTCAGTTTTTCTCTTGATGCAATTATTGCTGGATGGTCTCATGCAGAAGGCAACGGGAATCCACTGCTCGTCAGTAATCCCTTGCTTGTTCCCCAAAAAATCAACTTCACCCGTTCATGGGATCAGGTGTAGGCAAAATACCACAAACGTATTTATAAAGACGCAAGTTAATTGCTATTATGAAGCTTCAAGTTTTGATAGAAACTTCATTTGACAATGCAAGCGAACAAGAATCTTTAGATCGAGTTCAGGTAGACCGCCAGAACATTTTATGATCAACTAGAGTTCTCTGCGAGAACAGGAAACAAGTCGTACGCCCCGATATCAAGAACGTGGGAAATCTGCTTAGTTTACGCGGCCCCTGCATGATTAACTGTTGTCTTTTAGCAGAATTCCCAGAAGAGAAATCAGATATTGAGGTCGAACTCATGATGCGATTTTCAAAACAATTCTTCAAATGTCCATCGATTATACCCAGGAGATGACGAAAATGAAGTTCGCTCAAAATTATATATATATATTGACATATATGTATATATGCCTGTTAACGCTCTAGCGGTCGTATTTTTTTTTTTTATCGTTACAAAACTCGGCTCATTAGGAGGGGGGTTTAATCGGGGGATTTTCGAAAATTCGAAATATCTCCATTAATATACGTCGGATCAAAACATTGTAAAGAAGCTATCTTATTGCAAATTAAATGTACTATGATGCATTTTTCAAGTTTTCAGCAAACCCCCACTTGTACACATGTCACATAAACAATACTTTTTTATATAATATAATATATTAATTCTAAGCTCAAATAACAAATATTGTTTTCAAGAGACATTTATTACACGAAATGCCAGCAATACGTTCTGTTGGGCCCTCGTTTTAAGTTCTTGGACTACTAAAATGTGAGTGATTGAGGTAAAAATTACTCTGATTCATTATAAATTACAGTACTAGATATAGTAAATAGTTCAATCAGATTAATATGTGCTATTTTGATATATTTCAGTAATTGTTTTAGCAGATTTCCATTATGGGAAATCAGCTATTGAGGTTGTACTCATGACGGAATTTTTGAAATTTTTTTTCAAATGTCATTGGTCTTTCTTGATCAAAATTGGTCAAACTTCGTCCATCCAGTAAACATTTTTGTTGAACCTTGTTAGCGAGGGAAGACTAAAGCTATATAACATTGTTTTAGCAGATTTCCCTTAAGTCGTCATCTCCATCGGTCCTACCTAGTAGATGACAAAAATGAGGTCCGTTCAAAACTTTATATATATAGATATATATTTATCGTATCTAGCGGTCGCACTTTTTTTTTAATCGTTACCAAACTCCATATTTAGTCGTTTTATGTAAAAAGAGAGATCAAGTTCGTTAACGGTAGAAATCGGACCAGTGGGAGGGGAGGATTTTCGAAAATTCGAAATATCTCCTTTACTATAAGTCGGATCGAAATATTGTACATAATCAATCATATTTACTCAAATTTACTATAAATATTCTTATATACATTAATTCTCTATCTTGAATATTAACCTTAGATATTTGCATTATTATTAAAGCTGGGCGGCTAACGGACGAGAATGACTTTCCTACCAAAAGCTAGTTCGGCCGTTTCCTTAACTGCTCGGCTCACGTGAAATTTCTCAATTGTAAAACATCACGAGGGAATTCTGCTTATTTTAAGCAGCCCCTGCGTGACGGACTTTTTCATACGGTGAGAATTAGGCAGAACTGTTTGTTTACATTTCAGACACTTTCTTCAGAAGGTTTCATTATTATCGTTTGTATTTATTCACTTAGTATTCACGGTGGTGTTGTGATACCAGTATGTCGCAGTTAAACTTCACGCATCTGGAAATCTGCTTAGTTTGCAAAGACCCTGCGTGAAGGAATTTTTCAGGTGCGCGATGAGTCCTTTCTTGATGAGAGCCACTGACGACTTTCCTTTAATTTTCTCGACTTCCCTGCCGGCATACTAATCGAAAACTACGCGGAATTCCGGCGAAGCGACACAACACCCCTCGAGAAAATGCCTTATACATTTTTCATCCGATTGGTTTGTTTGTATTCAGAAAGCCCTTGAGCCTTGGTCCCTCTAATAGAGAAGCCTCCCAAAACTCCATTGAGGCCAAGACTCCGCACAGATCAATACATTCTCGCTCGCTTCTCCCTCAATGCTGATAGCGGTCGTTTCGACTGATAGCTTGGGCCGCATCAGAATAACTCCCCCCCCCCACCAACACTCACACACACACACACACACACACGATGGATATATTCGTACAACCTCACCTCCCCCCAAAGCAACTCTATGATAGCTCCTATCTCCACCACCTGTACTGATGCTCCGTCATCAGGACAGAATTTTCCAGAGCTAATTTAACACAAGGGAAAACATAAGTACAGTCCCATGTTAAACAATAACAAAGTCTTCTATATGTAAATAGATATTGACAGATTTTCCTTAAGGTAAATCTACTATTGAGGTCGTAGGCGATTTTCGGAAAATGTCCTGTAATGTCAATTGATCCTACCTAGAAAATTACGAAAATATGGTCTGTTCCTGTTTTCCACGCAGAGTATCCCTCTAACGTGGGAATTTATTTACATGTTGTGTGCTCCATCCATTGGATACTACACACATTTCAGCATTACATTATAATATTTCTTATATAATAATTGTAAACATTATAGAACAATAAATTAATTAAATAAAGATAAAAATAAAGTAAAAAAAAGAAATCAAATAAAACATATGGAACATTACTTTACATAACATTACATTTGTGTACAACAATAGCAGTATATCTACAAAATGGTGTCCAAATCTTGAATAAATGCATTAAATCCCTTGTTGAATTTGAGTAGAAGTTTCGGTTTGTCCGTCGGCCAAGTTCCGTTTTGTAAGGTAATGTACTTGATGAGTTTTGTTCTTGGTCCGTCAAGTAATGTACAGTCATATAAGAGGTGGTCATATGTCTGTTCAGTCTCATCGTCACATTTACATGTATTTGTGTTTGTTAGTTTAAATTTGTACAAGTAACTCTTCGTAGGTCCATGTCCTGATATAAATTGTATTTGTTTAGAATTGCTAAGTGTTATTTTTTGTCTCTGGTATACAGTTGGTATGTACTTATGTAATTGTCGTCCTTTAGTTATCGTTTGTCCATCTTTCGTCCCATTTTTTATAAGATTCGTCTATCAAAATTGTTCAATATTATATATATATATATATATATATATATACATATATAATTGTGTTGATGTTTTCGACCAGGTTATATTTATATATGGTGTTGTTATTCTTTTGGAGTTTTGGTCAATGTTGATGAAAAAATCTTAGTTTATTCCGATATTTCGAGAATCTTTATATTCTCTTCTTCAGGGCCAGGCTAAAGATACTTAAACTTACTTCTACTGCACATAACTATTGCAATTAGGACAAGGAGTAAGTGCAGTAGATTTTAAGTATCTTTAGTCTCGCCCTGAAGAAGAAAAAAATAAAAATTCTCGAAATATCGGCATAAACTAAGATTTTTTCATCAACATTGACCAAAACACCAAAAAGAATAACAACACAATATATATATATAAATATATATAAATATATCCTATATTATTTATCAGGCTTAGCCCGCGAATTCATTTGAGGCTGAATAATGATGGTATTTTTTTGGGAAGTCTTTACTTTGTACAATATTTTGACATTTTCCCTTCCCTGTGTTTAGGGTTTATACCTATCGTTGCTGTGGATTTGTTAATAATAAAATTATTTCTTATATAAGGCTTCACTGTCCTCAATATTTTTATATTTCCCGTCTCCGGTGAATGTTTTTTTTTTTTTTTTTTTTTTTTTTTTTTTTTTTTTTTTTTTTTTTTTTTTTTTTTTTTTTTTTTATAACGTAATGGACCATATAATTCATAATCATAGAAAGTATTATTTTCCTAACCCTGAATGAATAAAAGTTCCTTTCCCTTGATGCAGTAGAAACCCCAACGGTGACAGCTTTTTAGGTACGTTATAACGTTAATCCCCTTTTGTATGTATCAATTGTAATGTGTATATTCATATTGGTGCATAGTGTGATTTGTAAAGTATATATTAACGGAGTAGAGTTAAATATTCCCGAAATACCATGGTGTACCTCCCCAGTGTTCATCCTTTTATGTTATTTATTTATGAAAATTAAACAAATTAATGTTCTTAAAAATAACACTATATCGCTAAAAGTGTAAGCATGAATTATCATGTAAACATGGAGCAATATGAAGTCGGCAGGGAAGCGAAAAAACTGATAGGGCAAAGCAAGTATCACCACACCCCTCTAGGCGCAGTGGTGCCGACTCATTTAGGATCTCAATCCTGTAATACATTAAATTCTCTTAAAAAAACTGATTATATTATCTTCACAATACTAAAAATGTTTCTTCAAATAGTCTTCAAGTTTAAATTAAATGAACCATTATACACACAATGGCAAACTAGCGTTTCTCATGAATTAATGTTTGGGAGAACAGAAAGAGGGGGGGGGGTTATGTTAATTACAGTGCAATATATTTGAATTAATTAAATAACATATATTTGAATTAATTTATCCAGGTGAGGTACCTGGTACTTCATATTGGAAAGAATTGTTGAGCATATCAATAATTCTGGTTTGATCATTACCAAACTCGTTATATAATCGATTTATGTAAAATTAATTAATGTAATTAAGTTAATGTTTTTATGTTCAGTTATTAATCTTCGATTATTAACCGAGAAACTTTCATTTTATATTTTTCGGCCTTCTGTAAACCCCCTCTCCTACTCATGTCATGTCAGCAATAAGCTGTTATATCATGAAGCACTTTATTTGAAGCTTAAATACCCAATATCGTTCCCATTGAACTTTTACTTCTTGAGATAAATGAAAATACGTTGCGCACTTGGGAAATCTGCTTAGTTAACGCACGTTTTTTTCTATTAAAGCCGTCGAATGAATGAATTATCAGTTCTAAAGAAACTTTCATTTAAATTCAAAAGTATAGTTTGAAAGTTGAAGTATCGAGGTTGCTTAAACCGTTTGGAAACTTTACACAGTTTTATCACATTGGTAAAGTTTAGAGATCGATGGCCCTTATAAAACTACTCAAAGTAGATCATAGTGTTTTATCAACTCTATAATAGAGTAGCCGATGAAAATTGCTGACATATTATACGCCATAAGTGAACATTTTCACCGTTACGATGCTTCTGAATGTAAAAAAAAGTCCGTCACGCAGGGCCTGCGTAAACTAAGTAGATTTCCCACATGTAAATTTTATATTTATGTTTGGAATAAGACGTTTAATGATATATTCTCATGTATTTCATGTTCATAAAATTGGGAGCTCAATGATGGCTGATATTTCAAAAAAAAATGTCAATATCTCAGTTAATATTCTTGATAGAGAAAACATGTATATTACAATATTTATAGAACATTATTTTTAAAATAATATTTGTTTAATGCAATTTTTCGATAAGATATAAAATAACGGAGATATTTTGAATTTTCGAAATTCTCTCCCTTTAAACCCCTATTCCTTAAATAGTCCGATTTCAGCCGTTATCGAACTTGGTCTTTATTTTCACATGAAACGTTTTAAAATTGAGTTTCACACACTGTGAATAATTCAAAACATAATCATGGATAGCATTTATTATAATTAAATATCATCTATAATGTACGTATTTTCTGTATACACTCTAGCTAATATACCCGGCGATGCCCGGAAAATCATCGTTGAAATCGTTGAAAAACCAATTGGAATCGGAATATCGCAATTTTTTATTTCAGGCCTCCCTCATAACCCCCACTCCCATTTGGACCTAAAAATTTTAATATATCTTATAATCATGGAAGAATTAATGCTAATTTACATTCCGAGCTTTATTAAATTCGGTTCAATCGTTAGTGCCCAACAAATTTTGGGGCTCCTGCTCTAGTTTTTAGTGTATATCTCGTTTATAAATTGTTATACGACAAAAATGAATATGACAAAAGTTACTTTAAATAACAAAATAAACAACTTGTGGTACGTGAATATTTGCAGAAAACCCAATAGAAAACGAAATACTGCTATTTTTAATTTCAGGCCTCCCTTATAACCCCCACTCCTACCCGTCCCTAGAAATGTTAGTATGGCTTATTATAATAAAGGCGTTAGTGCTAATACAGATACTCAGTTTTATTTAGTTCCGTTGAGTCTTTTGCGACAAATGAAATTGTTGACTCCCGCTATAATTTTTAGCGTATAACGCCTTTATACTTCGGTATACGACTATAGTGTATACAACACAAGTTTCTCTAAATAACAAAATAAACAACTTTTGTTATATGCATATTTGCCGAAACCCCAATTGGAAACGAAATATCACTTTTTTTAATTTCAGGCCTCCCTTATAACCCCCACATAATATTATATACATACCAAGTTTCATAAAATTCGGTTCAGCCGTTTATTCGTCAAAAGGTAACAAACAAACATAAACGAAAGAAACAAAATGCAGTTATGGTGTCTATGACATGTGAAACGAAAAAGTATCGTGAAATGTCGAGAAAAAAAATCGATGTACAGTCAGAGGTTACAATTTTATCTTATATATGTATATATATATATATATATATATATATATATATATATATATAGAGAGAGAGAGAGAGAGAGAGAGCGAGAGAGAGTGAGAGAGTGAGGGGAATTCCCTCATTTTCCTGGGCAGGTTGGAAGGACATTTGTCTAAATATTTCGAAAATTGCCTCATGAGTACAACCTCAACAGCTGATTTTCCTACATGGAAAACTACCACGGTGATTTGGTGAGATGAAAAGGCAGTAGTGCTTTTGTAGACGCAGTCTATAAACTGTGAAACATGTAGGCCAAAAACGCTATAGAATCTACGGAACTTTATGTAGTAAACTTTGCATACAAATCTGAAGATGTTTTTCCCATATTGAATAAAACATAAAACCGAAATGTTCTTGAATTTATCATAATTAATTTATATCATTCTTACCCAAGTTAATTTTAGTATCCGGTCTGACATCACTTAGGGTGAAATACACTTCGGACTGTGGCTATGGGAATATTAAAATAAAATGAGTGAAAAAAATAGAAAGGAATACAGGAATATATTGATGTTATTTTATAGTGGAGGCGCATATATAACAACAAGCCCTGATCCAAGAGCTTTAAATTATGTAGTACACCCTGAGGCTTTGGAGGGTTTAAGCCCCAACTCAGCCCAGCCCAGTCGTAAATATCCTCCTTAAGCCCCTCTTAAGCGTTAGTCATTGTCTCTCTCTAGCTCATGAATAGATATTTTATATTATAACTACTCTTGTCATGCGGCTATTATTAGATGCTTTTACTATTATACATATCTATATTTATCGGAATTAAAAATATTGTACACTCTGCTACGTTGTAAGCCCCAAGTATTTCTGCTGTCTTGGCTTATTCGTTTGAGCAAATCTGAGTTTTTACATTTCATTTTTTGTTTATAACTAACAATCTATTTGTATAACCAGTCGATGGCGGAAGTTCAAGATAAATACCCAGTGATTATTATATTCGTTTGAATTTTTCAATTAATTTCACGTCCACGTAACACCTCATTTCATTGGACCTTACACAATTTGTACCAGTCAGAGAATTACTTATCATGTATGACGGGTCACTTCAGCTGATATAGCTCGATATGTCAAGAAATTAAAAAATGTCGATTGCAGAGTCATCTTAATACTAAAAAAATAATTTATAACTGAACAAGCATTACTCCAGAGCTTCTAATAAATTGAAATATGCCTAATTCACATGACTATTTTCTGTTTTTTGAGGTTGTACTCATGATACGATTTTCGAAATTTTTCTTCAAATGTCCATCGATCCTACCCAGGAGATGATGAAAATGAGGTCCGTTCAAAACTGTATATATATATATATATATATATATATATATATATATATATATATATATATATATATATATATTTGTCTGTTAACGCTCTAGCGGTCGCAATTTTTGTTTGATCTTTACCAAACTCGGAATTTAATCGTTTTATGTAAAAAGGAAGATCAATTTCGTTAATGGCTGAATTCGGTCCAGTGGGAGAGGGGGTTTAGAGGGGGGATTTTCGGAAAATTCAAAATATTTCCGTTATTATGCGTCGGATCGAAATATGGTATAAAATAAATCATATTGCAAATTAAATTTACTATAAATATTGTTATATACATTTATTCCCTATTTTGAATATTAACCGAGATATTTGCATGTTTATTAAATTTGGGCTGATAAAGGATTTTTGAATTTCCCGCAAAAAGCTAGTTCGGCCTTTTGCCGTAACTGTTCGGCTCTCTTATGGAGATTTCTCTATTGTATTACTTCACGTGGGAAATCTGCTTAGTTAACGCAACCCTTGCGTGACGAACTTTTTTTATTTATTGTGATCATCTTTTTCCGATTTTTTCCCCAGAGCGAAATCAGCTATTGAGTTCGTACTCATGACGCGATTTTCCAAAAATTTCTTTAACTGTCCGTCGATCTTACCAACGAAACGACGATAATGAGTTTCGTTAAAAATTATATATATATATATATATATATATATATATATATATATAGATTTAATCCTTTTATGTAAAAAGAAAGATCAAGTACGTTAATGGCTGCAATCGTACATGTAGTGGGGGGGGGGTTAGAGGGGAGAAATTTCGAAAATTCGAAACATCTCCGTTACTACACGTTGGATCGAAAACTTGTATAGAACCATTCTTATTGCTAATATATATATATATATATATATATATATATATATATATATATTGTTATATACATTTATTCTCTAACTAGTATTGAAACCGAGATATTTGCATTTTTATTAAGTGTGTGGGGATAATAGACGAGATGAGATAAGTTATTATGGGTTCTGTTCGTGAGATTCCATAATGAAAATTAGTTCGGATCTTTCCGTAAGCGTTCGGCTTTCGTGAAATTGGTTTAGAGGCTCTTGTAAGCTTTTTCTTGGTGAGATATATGCAAATAGGTCCAGTTGATCTCTCTTCTTTAGTTCTTGGACTACTAAAAAATTTGAGTTATTAAAATATAAATTATTCAGATTCATTATAAATTACAGTAATAGATATAGTAAATAGTTTGCAATAAAGTTAATCTGCTGTATTCAGATATATATCAGTAATTGCTTTTCTTTGTGGCGAAGAATATGTCTATCTATCTGTTCAGCTCTGAGTGGTTGGTAGACCTGTTTGTTTACAATTTAAGAAGCCGTTTCATTGGGGGCTTATTACAATTAACTGAAATATTTCTCATTACCGTTTGCATTTAATCACGGCGGTGTTAAGTGTTAGCAGTATTCAGATTTCTCTATTGTAAAACTTCACGTGGGAAATCTGCAGTTCTGCGTGAAGGACTTTTTTGGGACGAGGCCATCTTTGTCAAGGCTTTAGTTTTATAAAATTTGGGAAATCTAGAGTCGTGGGTTCGTTTACCACAAGGGCAATATGATTTCATTTAGCGACAAACTCACTAAATAAAATCCTTAGTCCCGCCCAGGTTAGAAAAGGGTGGTAGATTACCAGTTAGCTATGTTAGCGCAAAATGGGCGTTAATAAATGAAATATTTTAACATTAAAGTTTGAGTAGTCACCTGATACTAGGACGAATGTCTACCAGTTCTGACCCCAAGAAAGTGATGGCTCTACCTTTCCTGATTCCATTATTGTTAGATAGTATCGCGAAAATGGCAACCAGAATCCACTATCTATATTCCTTGTCTGGACTTAAGGAATTCAGAAGGATACATCAGGAATTTGAAGATTCGAATACGTATTAGCAGATTTCCCTTAAGGGAAAACAGCTATTGAGGTCGTACTCATGACACGAGTTTCGAAAAATTTCTTCAAATGTCCATCGATCCTACCCAGGAGATGACGAAAATGAGGTCCGTTCAAAATTGTATATATATATATATGTATATATATTTGTCTGTTAACGCTCTAGCGGTCGCAATTTTTGTTTGATCATTACCAAACTCGGAATTTAATCGTTTTATGTAAAAAGGAAGATCAATTTCGTTAATGGCTGAATTCGGTCCAGTGGGAGAGGGGGTTTAGAGGGGGGATTTTCGGAAAATTCAAAATATTTCCGTTATTATGCGTCGGATCGAAATATTGTATAAAATTAATCTTATTGCAAATTAAATTTACTATAAATATTGTTTTATACATTTATTCCCTATCTTGTATATTAACCGAGATATTTGCATTTTTATAAAATTTGGGCCGATACCGGATTTTTGAATTTCCCGCCAAAACCTAGTTCGGCCCTTTGCCGTAACTGTTGGGCTCTTGTATGGAGATTTCTCTATTGTATTACTTCACGTGGGAAATCTGCTTAGTTTACGCAGCCCCTGCGTGACGGACTTTTGATAATCCTTGACATTCATGAGTTAATTCTTAACCTTTTCCACTCCACTGTCGAGTGTCACTCGACACTGATTTTGTTCGACTAGCTCCACTGTCGAGTGGATGGAGATGGTGTAATACCTCTTTTTGCGGTAAATTTTAAAACAGGAGGGATTTTTGTTACTGAAATGTTTGAGTCACGAATGAATGAAACATATTCTAGAATCGTAAGATACTATAATTCAATTAAATTTTATGGATGCTACCTAATAAAACTAGTTGTTATCGCACCGTTATCTGTTCGCGTCGTAAAAAACTTACCTCTGTGCATCATCGTGTTTGTTTTTATGCAAGACCTGTAATGTCATGTATGGTGTGAATTTTCTGGTGGATAAGACTGTGACTGAATCAATTCGCTGTGGGGCACGGACACGGATTGATGGTGCAACAAGTAACGCGTTTTAGCAGACTTCCCTTAAGGGAAATCAGCTATTGAGGTCGCACTCATGACGCGATTTTCGAAAAATTTCTTGGTTGTATGCAACCTAACGTATGGCAGGCTGTTCCTTAATCCTAGCATAACTCATTAAATGAAATCATTAGTCCCACCCTGGCTATGTTGGTGACCTGTAAATAACCCGTCCCATTAGGTAAATATACACACGTGTGTGTGTGTGTGTGTGTGTTTGTGTATGAAAGTCTTAAGGGAAATCACCTGTTGAGGTTGTACTCATGACGCGATTTTTGAAATTTTTCTTCAAATGCTATCCTGCCTAGGAAATGTCGAAAATGACGTCCATTTAAAACTATACATAACTGCTCAAAAATGAATAGGGATATTAGCTGTTTTGTGGGATGTATGGGGCCTAGCATATTTTTTTTTATTATAAATATCATTAATATTTATTAGAAATTATTGTCTTTTTTCCCCCATAAAAAAGAAATTTAATTAAGATCGATGTAATTAAAATTAATAGGATAAGAAAAAATAACCAATATCCCTATTCATTTTTGAGCATTATATTTGCCTTTAAATATTCTTGCGGTCGCAATTATTGTTAAATAGTCACCATACCCAATATTTAAACCCTTATTGTCAAATTAAAATACCGAGTTCGTAAATCGCTGAAATCAGTCCAGAGGAAAAGGGGAATTTCGAAAATTCAAAATATCTTCACTATTGTACCTCGAATACAAAAGTTGTTAAGAATTAATCATATAGCAAGTGTTACGTTGTTTAAATATTGCAATATACATAATTTCTCTATCATGAGTATTAACCAAGTTATTTGGATTTTTTAGTTTTCGGCCATAAGTAAACCCCCATTTCTATTCATGTCACATTAACAAGAAGCTGTTACATGATGAATAACATTATTCTAATTTTAGTTACGAAAAGTTGTTTTGAAGAGACCTTTATTTTGTGAGATACATAGAAATTCGTTGTTTGATGACGGAATCAATGAAGAATTTAGGCTCCCAGTACGAAAATGTTATTTGTGCATACTTGTTTTCAGCCTTCAGTCACTCCCCTCCGTGTTAATTGATTTTTTTAATTAGAAATATTAACTGACAGCAGCCAATATATTCCCCAAATACAAACAAATCTATAACACATAAACATTTACAAAAACATATGGTACAAAATAGAATAGGTCTACTGAACTTAAAAAGATTTAAAAGGGTTTAATTTTATTATATTCTTTAGACAAAGCACGGATATGAGAAACAATCAGATATTAAAGAAATATTTCCCATAATATAAAAATAAAGTACAACAAAGGTTAGTGCACGAAGGAGTAAATACATTTCTAATTATGCCAATTACCATCGCAGTGGGACAAAAAACAAATAAATAAAATAATTAGAAATAGGAAATATGTGGTGAGAGGAGATCACAAGTGTGTTTATACCGGCACGTGAGAAATCAGCCCTTGCATGACGGACTTTTTATTTTCCCCGATTCTATTAGTAAGTATTAAATGTCTAACAATCTCCCCTTGTATGACCGACTTTAAATTTTCCCCGATTCTATTAGTAAGTATTAAATGTCTAACAATCTCCCCTTGTATGACCGACTTTTAATTTTCCCCGATTCTATTAGTAATTATTAAATGTCTAACAATCTCCCCTTGTATGACAGACTTTTAATTTCCCCCCATCCTATTAGTAATTATTAAATGTCTAACAATCTCCCCTCGTATGACCGACTTTTAATTTCCCCCGATTCTATTAGTAAGTATTAAATGTTTAACAATCTCCCCTTGTATGACCGAATTTTAATTTTCCCCGATTCTATTAGTAAGTATTAAATGTCTAACAATCTCCCCTTGTATGACCGACTTTAAATTTTCCCTCGATTGTATTAGTAATTATTAAATGTCTAACAATCTCCCCTTGTATGACCGACTTTTAATTTCCCCCCGATCCTATTAGTAAGTATTAAATGTCTAACAATCTCCCCTTGTATGACCGACTTTTAATTTTCCCCCATTCTATTAGTAAGTATTAAATGTCTAACAATCTCCCCTTGTATGACCGACTTTTAATAATCCCCAATTCTATTAGTAAGTATTAAATGTCTAACAATCTCCCCTTGTATGACCGACTTTAAATTTTCCCCGATTCTATTAGTAAGTATTAAATGTCTAACAATCTCCCCTTGTATGACCGACTTTTAATTTCCCCCGATTCTATTAGTAAGTATTAAATGTCTAACAATCTCCCCTTGTATGACCGACTTTTAATTTTCCCCGATTCTATTAGTAAGTATTAAATGTCTAACAATCTCCCCTTGTATGACCGACTTTTAATTTTCCCCGATTCTATTAGTAAGTATTAAATGTCTAACAATCTCCCCTTGTATGACCGACTTTTAATTTTCCCCCATTCTATTAGTAAGTATTAAATGTCTAACAATCTCCCCTTGTATGACCGACTTTTAATTTTCACCGATTCTATTAGTAAGTATTAAATGTCTAACAATCTCACCTTGTATGACCGACTTTTAATTTCCCCCGATTCTATTAGTAAGTATTAAATGTCTAACAATCTCCCCTTGTATGACCGACTTTTAATTTCCCCCGATTCTATTAGTAAGTATTAAATGTCTAACAATCTCCCCTTGTATGACCGACTTTTAATTTCCCCCGATTCTATTAGTAAGTATTAAATGTCTAACAATCTCCCCTTGTATGACCGACTTTAAATTTTCACCGATTATATTAGTAAGTATTAAATGTCTAACAATCTCCCCTTGTATGACCGACTTTTAATTTCCCCCGATTCTATGAGTAAGTATTAAATGTATAACAATCTCCCCTTGTATGACCGACGTTTAATTTCCCCGATTCTATTAGTAAGTATTAAATGTCTACCAATCTCCCCTTGTATGACCGACTTTAAATTTTCCCCGATTCTATTAGTAAGTATTAAATGTCTAACAATCTCCCCTTGTATGACCGACTTTAAATTTTCCCCGATTCTATTAGTAAGTATTAAATGTCTAACAATCTCCCCTTGTATGACCGACTTTAAATTTTCCCCGATTCTATTAGTAAGTATTAAATGTCTAACAATCTCCCCTTGTATGACCGACTTTAAATTTTCCCCGATTCTATTAGTAAGTATTAAATGTCTAACAATCTCCCCTTGTATGACCGACTTTAAATTTTCCCCGATTCTATTAGTAAGTATTAAATGTCTAACAATCTCCCCTTGTATGACCGACTTTTAATTTCCCCCGATTCTATTAGTAAGTATTAAATGTCTAACAATCTCCCCTTGTATGACCGACTTTAAATTTTCCCCGATTCTATTAGTAAGTATTAAATGTCTAACAAAGTTGCGATTATTGTATAGGCTCCTTAATAGGGGAAAGAAGTGATGGGTATTTGAGATGGCAAAATCAGCTTACCATTTCATGATTTGTAGAAAAATCTGTTTAGTAAACGCAGCAGCTGCGTGGCAGACTTTTTAACCATTGGTAGGCCTGGGTGTGACGTATAGATGTGACGTCATAGGGTTAGGGCCCATTCATCAAAGCGACCCCACCCCCACCCCACCTCCTCACCATAGGGGGGGGGGGGGCAGCCCCAACAACATAAAATTTATATTACGTGTTAGTAGGGCTTTTACTGTCTCCGTCAAGTGTGGCCTACGTCATTCCAGTGTCTTCGGCCTGTCTGGCCCAGTCTTGGAGGCCTTTCCAGTTTTTTGAAGAAGGAGAAACCTTTGTCTATATCACTCTAATCTATCTCAGCAAATTTGCTAAAACCCAACAACAAAGACTATACTTACGAAAAAGAGTATTGTTAAATTCCAATTTAAAATCATTTCATTAATACTAATGAATTTATTTGTCATAGTTCACATTTCTTCCTTCGGTTTTTTAATATTTATTTACATATTTTTTTTTTAAATTGGCAAATATTCCTTTATAAGTAATAACTAAATTTTCTATTGTTTTATTCCTAAACGCTTATAAATAAAATTTTAAATTTATATATCACCTATTTCTGGACCAAAATTGAATGAATTAGCTAACTCAACAGCGGAAAATGTAATGTTTTTCGTTTTGTCCCAGCTAATTACTTATAGCGGTATCATTTACCTTAGGTGATTATTTAATTTTAAATAACAGATATTTTTAACAAAGTAGATAAACAAATTTTATTAATATATATATATATATATATATATATATATACACAGAGTTGGGATGTAATTAAATATTTTCTTAATTAACTGCTTTATAAACTAATAAATACTAGTTATGTAATTGCAACTACAGTTACAAATATGTAGTTGTATTTTCTTGGTTTTGCAATTACAGTAATAAAATAACCAATTAATAACTAGTTTAAATAAAAAGTGGTTATATAAAATATTGTAATTACAATTAGTATTCGTAATTGTAACTGTAGTTATTGAGTAATAACAACAACTACATATAGGCCTCTATTTATGAAGTGTTTGTAACCCTGAATAGATGAGGTTAATCACGAGAGGATTTTGCAGCTTTTTAAATTAGCAGTTATGGAAAACACGCAAAGAGATGCGTAGTTCTCGCAATGATATTTCAACTTCCTAGATTTTGGGAATAAGGAAGTAGAATTATATTCAGTAAGGCCCAGTTGCAAATTCACAATTATTTTTGCGATCGATAAATATCCACTTTTTGCTGCTATGGATAATTGGGACGGGTTATCTACAGGATTCCAGCAAGGGTGGGAATTTAATTTAATGAGTTTTGCTAGTATTAATAAACAGCCTGCCATACGTTAGGTTACCTTTAATATTCATGGGATATAGAATCCCAGTGGCCCAGCCACTAAATACAGAAGGATATTTGTTTCAGGAGGAATTATATATCTCCAGGACTAGAAAAGCTTCTGGGTGGTCTCAGTAATAAGAACTCCTTAATACATACTCAATTATATACTGATGACTGAATAAAGTTATCTCACTACCTTCAATAACAGTTTGTATTTACATAAATAATGTCCTAACGGCCTGAGACATTTTACTGATGGAGAACTTATCAAACGTTGTTACTGTTTGACTCACATGTTTATTTGTTAAGAAAATGTTTGTCATCATACAGCTGCAATAGCTGGCTTAAGAATTAACTCATGAAGGACAAGGATTATCAAAACGTATTCAGACCTTCAAATACCTGATGTTTCCTTCTGAAGTTCAGACTGCGCAAAAAGAGACTGAATAAGGAATATAGGCCGTGGTTTCTGGCTGCCATCTTCGCGATACTAACTAACAGTCAGGAAAGTTTGTGCGATTTCTCTCTTCTGGTCAGAATTGGTCGATAGTTATCCTGGTATCAGTTGGCTAATTACATTCCTATTACCCAGGTCGGAGTGGAACTCACCACTCAGCCCCTGTAAATTTATATTTATTTACAGTAAATTATTGATCATGAGTAGCAATTAATGAAAAAAATCGTGGTTCCTTCCCTGATTTTCTTAGAAGGAGGAGAAATATCTTTGAATTTTCCTGAAATACCAGTGAAAGAACGTTGATTCAAACCATGAACTGCTACCTTGAACATCCAGCACCTCAAAAATTTATAACTTATTGATTGATCAATAAAGTAATATCAGTTGTATCTATCGCTGATACAGAAAGCATTCGAACTGAAATCTTTGCGAATCACAAACGTTAATGTGGTCCGATTAAATCCGACAGACAGACTGACGTATTTGAACGGTGGAAAACTGAACAATGGCTATTTGTTGAGGTCATTGCCCTGATGTTGAGAGTGAAACTCCAGAGCTGGAAGGAGTTAGGTATAGTCGGGAGGGTCGACAAGGAGCCTGGGGCTTCCGGTAGCTAGATCATTAGCCTGGAGCCTACTGGAAATCAGGGCTCAAGCAGAACACTCAAAGGTTCCGCCTCTTAACCAAAACCCTATTGTTCGACATATGTTAAGTGATTTACTCGCGTCACAAGAAGAATTTCTAGATTAGAAATACAAAGGAAGTATTTAATTGCCTATTAGGGACTTCTCGATGGTGAAGGTTCTATGTAAGGGTTCTGATACAGCAACTCCATCCTTCGCAGTATGTATTAAAGTGGATGCAAAAATTAATGAGATTTCCCACCTGTTGGAATGACTCTCCGGTCATCTCATCTCATAAGCAATTCTATATGAGCAGAAATGAGGGTTTTCTTAAGACTGCAAAGAAGAAAATAAAATTTTAGTTGGACATTAGATGGTTATTAATTTATTTTATTTTCGAGTGTTCGCAGCGAGGCGATATTGCTCATCAAAAAATAACAACGTATATAAACAAAATGCAAAACTGAAAATAGTAACAAGAAAAGATTAAACAATACAAACTAAGAACGCAAACAAATAACAAAATTCAACTAAATAACAGAACGCAGACAAATATCAAAACTTAACTAAATAACAGAACGCAACCAAATAACAAAATGTAACCAAAGAAAAAAAAACAAATCAACAAATAAATAAAATTGAGATGGTTAGTGACTGATGTACTTAAAGTGAAAATGGAATGAGCTGAGGTACAAATAACTGCATTAAAATTTGAGACAGAAAAAACATGTATAGAACAAAAGTTCGTGCTTAAACTAAACCGATTTCCTAGGTGAGAACACATGGATTAGCAACTCACCACAAATTCACTATTTTTTTATCCATATAATAACAGATATATATTGAATATTTAACCCTCCCCCTCTCTAAACCTCCCTATTCATTTCGTCCATCGTATCGGTATCGATTTCAACCATTAACTATTATGATATTTAGTGTTGAATGAACAAGTTATTTATGTAGTATGGTGTAGAACAAATAAACATCATGATTGATGACGCCATATCACACACACACACACACACACACAAACATATATATATATATATATATATATATATATATATATATATATAGATTTTTTGCCGAAAAAGGAAAGGACATAATCCCGGAAGTGACTTACTTTTTCGAATTCTTTTTCAGCTCTAATTTAGCCAGTGCATGGCTCTAGCTAATTAAATGTATGGCCGCTCTCCTCGAAAAGAACCACTTATTTGGAGGGAGAAACTTAATTGGAAGTCCTGTCTTCGGTGAAAAAGCGCCAATTTCTTGCGGAGTATTTCTTCCCTCACCCCAATTACTGTTCCGCTAGTGAGACACAGCAGGTGAAGAACAGTCACCTTTCATCAGCTGTTTCGTATTACAGTAAAGATGTGGATACGGGACAATAATGTGGAAGTTCCACTTTACATTAATACGACTTGAAAATGGTATTTTAAAATTCAAAATTTTGATAAATAACATGTCTCACATTGGTTCGATTTCAGCATTACAGATTTAAGACATTTTTCATGAAATTTATTTATTGACTTAATGTAAAACAGTAGTTTCTTTCGATTTTGTATTAAGAATAACATTGAAAAGCGAAACGTAATTTTGAAATTAAAATGTCCTATTTATGGCGTCTGATGAAAATGAAAAAATGAGCTCAGAAAATTCTAAGCTATGAGACAGATAGCACTATTGTTATTGATGTAATTTTTGCAGATGAAAGCATCGAGCTTTATACTTACCGTATGTTAATTGGTCAATGGCTTTGTTCAGTCCAAGAAACAGAATTTTTTTTTTAATTGAGTCATTAATGTGTTGAACCAATTGTAAAAATTATATTCTATGAAATAGATGTGGAGTCGGCGATTAAATGACAGAAATTAATGGCTGTTTACAGATATCTCAGAAAATCAGCAGTGTTTTTACTTCCTTGGACGAATTAAAGGAAGTGAATTGTAATCGCGAAAAATGTTGGTTTTCAAATTTTCAGTTGCGGCCCTCCCAAAAACCATTTTCAATAGTCTCGACGCTAATTTTGAACATGTGCACGGCTCTTGCATAAATAAAAAAAATATAGTCTTTGAATGTCGAAATTTCATAGATAGTTGCAATATCCAATTGTGAACTTGACCTTTTTGATCGAAATATTAATGGAGAGGGAGAAAATAATAAATTCTAAATTTCCCTTTACCTATTTGAGAGCCACATTGATTCAAAAGGAGTATGGTATGTCACATTCACAATGTCACAATCAATTTATATGAAGGTATGGAAAACTATTAGTATATATTATTTAATCGGAGTACATGGAAGTCAATTTAAGATTCTTATTAAGTCCATTTCAGTATTCATTTTTATATTTAAAAGTGCTTAACAATTATTTTCGTTTGAGTTGTATTCAAGATAATGTTTAAATGTTGGTTTTAATCCGGATATTTTTTTTGAGGGGGGGGGCTCTGGTTAGCCTTGTGAGCGTATTTGTGAGCTAAAGCGTTGACCTTAATCTTACATGGTAAACCTAGAGTGGCGAGTTCGATTCCCGCCTGGGCAATAGGAATTTATTTAGTGACGGAATTCATTAAATAAAATCCTTAGTCCCACCCTGGCTAGAAAAGGGTGGTAACCTGTAGATAACCCGTCCCGATTAGCCTAAGTTGCATAAAGTGGACATTAATAAATAATAAATAAATAATCCGGAATTTAGATATATAGGTATCACTTGAACTGATGGTTACAATTATAATAACCTTTAAACAATGGAATTCTTTTTTATAAATCCTAAAAGTTTTACGGTTGAAGAAACTTTACTAAATCCATTTTTGATTAACCATTTAAACAAATGTATGAAACTGGAAAAATTGTTTCGGAATATGGACACGTGTATTTGTTTCCCTCTCACTTTTCAAATATTCATACATGACGTCACGAATAGAAAGTGACAAGCTGCAAAGAAATAGAATAATCAATTCAATAGATTGAGGACACAGACGTCAGAAATTTCAAGATTTCATGACTCGGATCGGGTATCATAAATCTTGTGTCACCTTCAAGGTTACTGTAAATCTATAAGGCCCTGTTTTTTATTCAAACGGATATTTTTTTTTCTCTCTTTTTCTCTCGTTCTTTTTAATTCATTCCGTGACCCACAAATATATTTTAAAAGAGCTCTTATCTCAAGACTCTCTCACTAATTTATATTTCCAGTCTTTAATCTCTGATATGGGATTAACTTATTCACACATACTTCTTTCATACATCAGTTTCATTTTATTTTAGCATTTTAAATATTTACTGAATTAAAGTAAGCATTAATAATCTTTTCAGGCATTAATAATTTTAACTTAATATTTAATACATATTAAGACAATAATAATTTACAGAAAATTATTCCTTAATTATAATTCTTGGCCTATTGGCCATTTATTTTCTTTTGGATTTTCCTTTGCATTTTTTATTAACCAAATTAATTATTTCTTTGACTTCTCTCTAACGATAATAATTCAGTTTCAAGTATATTATCAATTTATGTAATATTACGAACGATATTAAGGGTTAACAGAATAATTTGAATGTGTATATTGTATGATTTATTGAGGAAGTTCTAGTAGTTCCGACGTTTTCCATCAGGTGTCTCTGTCAGACTGTGAATACACTGCTGATCTCTCCAGTCAAGACCCCAAGTCTGTTTCTCAAAATACCTCAGAATAATTTATGATTACAAAAGAAACAGTAGGTTTTTTTGCTCTGAGCCAATCGAAAATTGGTATTACATAAAGGTTTCTTATTCATTATTCGTTTGATTCATATTTATATTTCATTAATGTATTCCAGTTGTTATCCAAACCTTTTTTCTTTTATTGTTGATTTTTTTTTATTATTAAAACACACCAATTTCATATATGCAATGATAAATAAATAATTTGTAATCTTACGTTGCCTAATTTTTTTTTTTTTTAAAAAAAGACTGCAATTCAAATTCCTTACAATAGTATAGTAAAAAAAAAAGACTTTTTCAGGACTACACTACTTAAAATTATAACGTTTTCAATAAATATTTACTTTACCTATAGCAAATGCTATGCTTTCACTATTTCTCTAGTTAATTTTTATTGTGAATAAGGGGTCTAACAAAATTAATAAAATATTACAGATACTTTCAGTCTCAGAGAAATAAATTTTTGACTGGCTTGAAATATTTTTATACCTTGTATACTTAACTTTTCAAATGATACCAAAACTTTTTGAAATAATAAGTTTTATCATTTTAAATTTATATTTTGCATGAAATAAATAAATTTGATTGACTTTAAAACATGCTTGAATTCTTCTCTTCTAAATAATTGCAGTTATTTTAGAAATTAATAAGATAATTAAATATTCTCAGGCATTTGTAGTAACTAATAGAAGTATGTTCAAATTACATTTATAAATTCAGGCTTATAAAACTAAATCTATGTTCTTATGTTTTTTAAGTGTGATGCTTAAATTAAAAAATAGAAAACAAGTCTCGAATTTTTATGCAACTCAAATAAGAGAAGGAAGATGCAACTCACAATTTCCATGATAATCAGGACATTATTATTTCAAAAGCAATACACGCCCAAGTTTTTAAATAGAAATATATATTTATATCAAACATATTATCTATTTATATATGAAAAATCTTTGTTCGTAAGCTAAAAAGAGAAATAGTGTATGGAACAATATATTCAGAAATTCATATTTTTATCAGACTTGCACAATACAATATTTTGATCAGACTAATTAATATCTTGATTTTTTGAATTCCTCAAAACCCGTTAACAAATCTTTAGTTTTACCTGATCCACATACACTTCGAGTTTGATAACGATGATCCAATAATTTTCACCGCTATAGCAGTAAGAGCTGTATGTATGATTTTGTATATGTATATGTATATATATATATATATATAAAACAATAATAATAATAACAAATAATTTTAAATTGTCCTCGTTTTCATCATCTCTTAGGTAGGGCTTTTTAAGGACATTTGAAGATTTTTTTTTTAATTTAGTACAACCTCAATAGCTCATTTTCCTTAAGAGAAATCTGCTAAGAGCTACATTTTACTAGAAGCCATAAGTAACATTGTTTAAATTTTGCAAAGAAATGTAATACTAACTCGTACGAAATATGAGGAAATGTTATTCATTCGGAAGAATTTGAACTTCACCACAGAGAGAGTAAGACAAATATTGAGGAGTTTTAAAAGAAACAAAACGTTATCATCTGCCTGCTAGACCAATCATAAATAAAATTAATGTCCGTCACGCAGGGGCTACGTTGACTAAACAGATTTCCCACGTTTATCACGTATTTGCATTTATATCAAAACGTAAAAGCTTACTGAGAACAATATTTGGTATTTGAGCTTCAAATAAAGTACTCCATATTATAAACATTTTTTTGTTAATATGACTCGAGTAAGAGTGGTGGTTTACTGAATGCCGAAATCTAAAGAATGCAAATATCTCGGTTAATAATCACGATATTGAAATATTGTACATAACAACATTTACATAACATTAAATTTTCAATAAGATTGTTTCTATGCACATTTTCGATCCAATGCATAATAAGGGAGATATATGGAATTTTCTAAATTCCCCCTCTATACCCCCCCCCCTCCTTCTCGTCGGATTTTAGCCATCAACGAACTTGGTCTTTGTTTTTACATAAAACTAGACAAATATATTTATACCATTTTGAACTTAAATTATTTTCGTCATCTCCTGGGGAGGAACAATGGACATTTGAGACATTTTTCGAATAGGGGATCTACTGAAGGCTACGTTACGTACTCACAAACAGTACGTATAACTCTGGATTTGTGCTGTGGCACTGGATTTGTCACTTAGTATTTAAGATACGGAAATATTTATATATCAAAAATTTTAGTGCATGAATAACTTAAGAAAATTAGTTCTGTAACATCTTTCAATGCATCTCATAGTAACGGAGATATTTGGAATTCTTGATCCGGACCTTGTTAGTATTTTAGCCATTAACGACTTTGATCATCAAGTAAACATTTTCGAGAAAAGAACATAAAATCTGAATTGAGGACGTCACCACATAACGTATTCGTATGTATCTCACAAAGTAAGATTTTAATTAAAAGTTCTCTTAAGAGAGATCTGCTAAAAAGTTCGTCTCCATTCTGAGTTGGACAAATCGTGCGTGAAACACTAGTTGCATGAAATTAAATTCTCAGGGATATCTGCTGATGCATTAGGTTTCTCCGCTTTGTTTATTTACTGTGGAAAAAAAAAATGAGTATATACAAAGAAGCGCGGAAAGATGGCGATATCCGAGTAGCTCTAGATGAGTGAGGGGGGAGCGAGTATGGAAAGCTCGGTACTATATATGAAAAGGCTTTTAGGTTGGGGATGGTTTACGACGGAAGGCTCCTGACGAACAAGTGGGAGATTCGGATGCCACCGACTTGCGTCATCAGCCACTGCTCTCTTGATCGGAAAATACGCTGCCAAAGCCTAAGGGGTGGGGGGTTGGTCCGACCCCTTCATTTTTTTCTTCCTGCTCCCCCCCCCTCGCGAACACATGTGTACACACACACAAACACACACACACGCACAGGGTAGTGGAAAACCGGTCTGTGAGTTTTATATATTGCATAGGGGCCCACTTGTCTCGTCAGCTGGTTTTGAGTGCAGCAGTCCCTGCTCTAGAGCAATAGACCTTGAGCCAATCGCATTGAAGGGGATCAGGAACGAAGCAGTCACCATAGAGGTAGAGAACTGACCTCTGGGGAACGATGAAGTATTGCAATATGGGATAAGACTCCTGTTCCTTCTCTTTTTTCAGCCCTACCTCCTTGGATTGTTCTTTGTATCGATCAACTCTTAGCAGCTGGACACCGGGTCGAGAATATTTGCTTTATCAGAAAAAGACAGATTGGTATCGTTCCTTATAGAAAAAGTCCATCACGCAAGGGCTGCGTAAACTAAGCAGATTTCCCATGTGGAGTTTTACAATAGAGAAATCTCCATACTGGTAACACAACACCACCGTGATTAAACCAAACGGTAATGGGAAATCTTTCAGTTAATTAAAATAAATTCCCAACTGAACCAGCTTCAGAATTGTAAGAATAATTTAAATAACTTTAATTTTAGTAGTCCAAGAACTAAAGAAGGGAGGGGGGGTGGATGAACAGAACGTATTTGCATAAATCTCACAAAGTAACGAAGATAAGGTAAGGCTAGAAAAGACAGGTAAGGTTAGAAGAAGCTTCCACCTGAGCCGAGTAGTTACGGAAACGGCCGACCTAATCCGAACTATACCCGACCACAGACTTCATAAAAATGCAAATATTTCGGTTAATATTCAAGATAGAGAATAAATGTATATAACAATATTTATAGTAAATGTAATTTTCAATAAGATTGGTTCTATACAATATTTCGATCCGATGCATAATAACGGAGATATTTTGAATTTTCAAAAATCCCTCTCCTCTAGTCCGATTTCAGCCATTAACAAACTTGATCTGTCTGACATAAAACGGGCACACACACACACACACACACACACACACACACACTCACACACACACACACATATATATATATATATATATATATATATATATATATATATATATATCGTTTTGAATGGACCTCAGTTTCGTCATCTACTGGGTAGGATCGATGGACATTTGAAAAAATTTTTAGAAAATCGTGTCATGATTACGACCTCAATAGCTGATTTTCCTTGAAGGAAATCTGCTAAAACAGCCCGCCTCTCAGGGGTTGCGTAAACTAAGCAGATTTCCCACGTGCTGTAATGACACACTATTCGATTTCTAAATAAAAATCCGGTAAGCATAAGCGAGGATTTAATGAAGGCTGAAAAGAAGGAAGTACTAAGTAATTCACTTACTAATTAAGCTACAAAAATATTTACATATCAAAAATTGTTGTGCGTGAATAACTTAAGAAGATTGGTTCTGTATCATTTTTCCATACGGCTCATAATAACGAAGATATTTAGAATTTTTAATTCCCCGCTATTCTTTACCATCTCCACCTTGTTAGAATTTTTGGCATTAACGACTTTGAACATCAAATAAACATTTTCGAGATAAGAACGTCAAATCTGAATTGAGGACCTAACCACATAGCAAATTCACATGGATCTCACGAAGTAAGAGTTCAATGGAAACAATATTTAATATTTCACTTTAGAATAAAGTGGTTCAAGATATAGCAGCTTATCATTAATATTATATCAGTATGAGAAGGGGTTTACTGTAGACCGAAAACTGCGAAATTCTTGCTAAATATTCAAGATAAGGAAAAAACATATGTACCAACATTTATAGAACATTACATTTCCAATGTTATTGATTATATATAATTTTTCGATTTGACGCACAATAGTGGAGATATTTTGAATTTTCGTAATTCCCCTCCTCTAAACCCACTTCCTTCTGGTCGGAATTGAGTGTTTAACGAACTTGATCTTTAATTTTTACAAAAACCGTTTAATTGTAAATTTTGGTAACGATCAAACAAAAATTGCGACTTGTGCCTTGCGTACACACACACACACACATATATATATTAACAATTTTAAACGGACCACATTTTCGTGATATCCTGGTAGGATCGATACACATTTGAAGGAACTGTTCGAAAATCACTTCATGAGTACAATCTCAATAGCTTATTTCCCTTAAGTGTCTATAGTTTCCAGAGAAAATCGTCACAAAACATAGGTTTTTTTTTTTTTTTTTTTCTTTTTTTTTCTATTTGTGTAAAAATTGTTTACAACATATGTTAGAATTTAAGATTAAAGGGCTGTTTAACTAAGCGGTTGATGAATGACAAACTGGATGTATCACTTTAACATTTATTCTCTATTTCAAATTAAAAATCTAATCGGCAGAAGTCTATAGATTGATGATCTCATCAGTCAAAGTATCTGTATCTTAATATTCAGTATTACATGAAACGAATATATATCGAGTTTGGTAATGATGGAACAAAAATTGCCTGATAACAGACAAGTACGTCAATATGAAGAAACGTTATTAGCGACTTCCCTTCATGGCGGGGTTTTCGAAAAATATCGAAATTATGTTGTTTGATTGTCACGAAACTTCATAATTAAACATCGTATTTAAAAACATAGATTCGCTAATGGTTGGAATCGGACCATGGGGGGGGGTTTAGAGGAGGAATTTTGTAAATTCCAAATATCTCCGTTATTTTACTAATAGAAAAATGATATAGAATCAATCTATTGCAAATGTCTTATAAATGTTGATGTTTGTGTTTTTGTTTTATTCACTATCTCGATTATTAACCGTGAAATTAGTAATTTATTAGTTTTCGGCATTCAGTAATAAACTGTAACATCATAAACCACTTTATTAGAAACTTAAATCCCTAATATTGTATTCATCGAATTTCTCCTCTGCGATATAAGCAAAAATATGTAGCGGGAAGTGGCCATCGATTAAAATTTTCCATTCTTTATTTGATCTAGGCCATACTCCGTGAATTAACCGTTTTACCTAACTCTGATGTTTAAGTTACAAATAAAGTGGTTCAGGATATGGCTGAAATCGGACAAGGAATAGGGGTTAAAGGGAGCGATCGAAATTTTTTAAAAAATATATATATCTACGTCCTTCCTTAGAAATACAGAATATATACTTGAAAATCCGTCGTCCCAGCCTGGCTATAAAAGAGTGGTAACTTAGTGATCACAATTAGCCTTAGTAAAATTAAATGAACGTTAATATTTAGAAATCACTATATTCGCTTTATGATGTAATTTAATTATTAGCAGATTTCTCTTAAGGGAAATCAGCTATTGAGTTAGTACTCGTGAAGCGATTTTTGAAACAATCCTTCAAATGTCCATCGATCCTACCTTGGAGATGACGAAAATGAAGTCCGTCCAAAATTATATATATTCGTAAGTATATATGCTTGTCTGTTACCGCTCTAACGGTCACAAATCTTATCAGAACGAATCAAAAGTGGATATATAAGCGTTTCAAGCAAAACTAAAGTTCGTTAATAGCTGAATTTGAACTACTGGGAGGGAGTTTAGAGTGGGAGCATTTCGAGACTTCGAAATATCTCAGAGATATAAACCGGAGCAAAATACTGTATAAAACCAATCTCATTGCTAATCAAATTTACTATAAATATAATTAAATACATTTATTCTATATTTTTAATAATAACGGAGATATTTGCATTTTTTTAGTTTATTTTCAGCATTTAGCAAATCCCCACTCCTACTAATATTACAGAACCAATCTTGTCAAGCTATAGTGTTATGCTACAATTGTTATTCTATACATTTATTCGTAACTCAAGTATTAAGCGAGTTATTTCTAATTTTTGTTTTCAGAGGCTTCAGTAACGCCTCCCGCCCCCCTAAAACCATTTTAATCATCGGTTTTTTTTTACATTGAAAAAATCGAGAATATGTGGTGAGAAGTGATCACAAGCGTGTTATACTATTACGTGGAAATCTGCTTAGGTTACGCAGCTCCTTCGTGCGAACTTTTTTCGGAAAATCCCGTGATCATTCCAACCTCATCAGCTGATTTTCGTCAAGGGCCATCTGGTAAAATAATTCATCGGACTCTTGACTGCTTGGAAAAACCAACACTGAGCCACATTATGGAATTTAGAAGCCAGCTGACAACCAATCCTTAACTTTCGACTCCATTATCTTCTCAGCGAACCTCAAAGGGTTAAACGCAGGTTTGAAAGGAAGGAGTATATCCTAATTCAGAGAGATTAGTTTCGGCGCATACCTGGCGCATTGTTAGCCTAATTCTGCCCCCGGGGACCTAACTCTCCGAGAGAAGCCAACATCCTAGATAAGAGTAGCTTGTTAGCGATGCAGACCAGAACACCCCAGATTAACTTGGCCTTGCTTCTACCACGAATACCAAACAACTTCCCTTCTCTACCCCAGTCTCCTCTCTACCTTCATTACACTTCTTATCAAAATACGAAATTTTTTTTTTAATTAAAAAAACTTCTTCTCTCTCTCGCTCTTTTTCTGCCAACTCAGCTAAGCCACTTGAGTTTCTCCTACTTTTTTTGTGTTAATCTCAGAGTCGCTAAAAATTAAAAAAAAAAAAAAAAAAATCCCCCTAGCTCTGATAAGCTTATCACATTTTCTACGTGTTTTGACGCTGGAAAACTCTCTGCGGGTTTCCTTCAGAAAAATACACGCCAGAGGTAAATATTCCAATGTTTCTATGACAGATTAAAATATAAAACAATTTTTATTTTTATCTCTATTTCTGAAAACATTAAAAACACCTTAAAGTACTATATTCCGGTTTTTAATTGTGTGGAAAGAAACGCGTAGCTTGCAGCGTTCTTCCAGCTACCCTTTTTAGAAGTACATACATTTATACTCAATACATTTAGGAATTCTCTGAGGTTAATAACATAAAATGCTGAAGTTTTCATAAGACTACTTACAATTATTCAAGTATCAATCGGTCATTCCTAGAAGAAGAGGTCATTCGTATATCAAAAGATGAATGGTTAATCATTGAAAATCTGTCAGAGGGAATAAAATATAACTTCTTAAATATTTCTGTTGTCATTCGGATTACGTATGTCAACACTGTTCTTGAACAATTTATATTCTGTAACTTCTTACGCATATATTTTTTAAAATTAAAAGTTATTAGGGTTACCCATATTTTTTTCCCAATTTCTGAAAACCATCCCTCTTATTAAGCTCAATTTCTTACTTAACCTATCATCTGCTCTTATAAAATCTACTTTGATCATGTAGCGACTGGGTGGTTAGGTGGACATTTTAGCAGATTTCCCTTAAGGGAAATCAGCTACTGTGGTCGTACTCATGACGCAATTATCGAAATTTTTATTCAAATGTCCATCGATCCAACCTAGGAGATGTCGAAAATATATATATTTGTCTGTTACCGCACTAGCGGCCACAATTTTTGTTTGATCGTTACCAAACTGAATATTTAAGCGTTTTATGTAAAAAGAAAGATCAAGTTCGTTAACGGCTGAAATCGGACCAGTGGGAGAGGGGGTTTAGAGGGGAGGATTTTCGCAAATTCGAAATACCTCCGTTACTATACGTCGGATCGAAAAATTGTACAAAATCAATCTTATTGCAAATTAAATTTACTATAAATATTTTTATATACACTTATTCTGTATCTTGAATATTAACCGAGATATTTGCATTTGTATTCTGTGTGTTGTCGCCAGGATTCGGTCTAGTCTTACTCATAGCTGCATTAGGACAGTCTTGTGTTATCATTCGATTTTCAAAATTATATCCATATGACTGTAGTTATCAAAATCAACACTATAACATTTTTTATCAGACAATATCACCTTTCACTAGTCTTACTGGTAATAGATTGATGTGCATAAATTCTGGTTATGTGACTGTTGAAAATCCATTGGTTAGAGGGTGTGGTACTGAAGACTAAAAACAAGAAAGCTCTAATAACTCATTACAATATCAAAAGTAATATTAAGGAGTGGCCATTGGGCCATAGAAGTACTAGACGGGAGGAAGTAGTTCTTGCCAGACTCAGGATCGGCCACACATACCTGACACATAGACACTTAATGACAAGGACAGACAACCCTATATGCAAATACTGCAACAAACACCTTACGATAAAACCCATACTGACAGACTGCATCCAACGAAAAAACCTTCACATACCCTACGATATGACACAACTATTAACTGACAGCAGCCAATATATTCCACAAATACTAACATATCTAAAACACATCAATATTTACAAAAACATATAATACAAAATAGAATAGGTCTACAGCACGCCTAAAAATATTTAAAAGCACGAATAGGAGAAAGAATCAGATATTAAATAAATATTTTCCATAATATAAAAGTACAAAAAAAGGTAAGCACATGAAGGAGTAAATATATCATCCTAATAATGCAAATCACCATCGCTGTGGGGCACAAAACTAAATAAATAAAATAAAAAATAATATAAATGTACTAGTATATAGGAATAACATAATTTTTTTATTAAAACCATTTTAAATTATTGTCTTTATTACTAGTCTAATGTTTATCTATGTTTGTTTATGTCTTATGTTTATTAATTGTCTTTATTACTAGTATTTAATGATTATTTGTTGTATTTAATTTTTATTTGTTGTTTCAGTTTTTGTTATTTTTCTATAATTTTGTTTTCATTTTACATTGAGAAACTTTGAGCCAAATCGCCAAGATGTGGATGCTCCTGTTTAAATAAATAAATAAAAATAAATAAACTCATTAAATACTTGCGTTAGTTTAAAAAGATCGGTTCTTTAACATTTTACGATCATGATAGTTATAACGGAGATATTTTGAATTTTCGAATTTCCTCCCCCCCCCCGGCTTAATCTCCACTATTCCAGCTCCAATTCCAGCCAATAACAAATATGATCTTTAATGATTACAAAAAGCAAAATATCGGGTATGCTATAGATCAAATAAGGATTTACTAGACAAGAACGTAAAATCTCAACTCATGAGACTATCATACAACAAATTTGCATGTATTTCGCACAAAAAAAGTTCTCTTGAAAACTTTATTTAGTATTGAAGCTTAGAATGATATGTTTCCACGATATAACAGCTTATTGTTAATAATACTGGGGGTTACTACAGGCTGAAAACAAAGAAATCCCAATATCTCTGGTGAAACCAAAAAGCAAAAATACTTATATAAACAATTTATAGAACTTCAAATGGCTAATATGATTGTTTCTATATGCAATTTCGTTCCAACTTATTACTACGGACGCATTTCGAATTTTCAAAATTCCATCCTATAACTCCCTCCCCCACCCCCACCACCTTTCCAATTTCAGCCATTGACGAACTTGATCTTGATTTTTCCATAAAATGCTTAAATATAGAGTTGGGTAACGATCAAAAGAAAATGTCAACTGCTAAAGCGACAGACACCAGACTAATATATATATATATAACATTTTTAACGAATACCATTTTTCGTCATCTCCTGGGTAGTATCGACAGAAGGACATTTGTTGAAATTTATGAAAATCCCGTCATGAGTACAATCACAAGAGCAGATTTCCCTTACGAGAAATTTGCTAAAAAACTTCTCATGGCTCGAAAATGTCCATGGATGATGAAAAAACCTAGGAAATGGTAAAAAGAAGTCGGCTCAAAAAGTTATATATAAGCGGTCACCGTTTTTATTTGATAATTAGCGAAAAGAATATATTAGCCTCATATGTAAAATTAAAGATTTATTTCGTTAATGACCGAAATTGGACCCTGGGGAGGAGGGGGTTAGGGGTTAGAAAGGGGTGAGTGAAAATTCAGTTTATCTCCATTATTATTTGGATCGAATAGTATTAAAGAACTATTCATGTTAAACTATTGATGCTCTACTATTGGTAATTCACACATTTTTTCATTACTCAAATTTTAAGCGAGTTATTCGTACTTTCTCGATTGCAGCCTTCAGTCAATCCCCACCTCTATCCATCGGTTTTTACTTAGTAATACAGTATTTATGGTGAAATGAGATCACTAGTGAGTCATATTAACAGACGGAGAATCTGTGTACAGACTATTATTAAAAAAAATTATTTCAATGATGACACATAAGGTTTATATCGCTGAAATCCAAAAACTTTTAAGAAATATATACTAACAATTTTTCAAAACTTTTATAAAACATTCTACGTATACGTGTTTATGGGGAGAGAGGATAAGTTGTGGAATCAACTAATCAAGCTATTATTATATTAAAATATAGAAAACTATTCCCTTAATAGAAAAAAAAAAAAACATAGTCAATCGTTAGTTTTCAAGATATTTATATAGTTTGTGTATGATTAACTACAATTTTAATGGTCTAATTTGACTCTTTTCGTTTTCAGTCGAAGAGAATTTTTTTTTGTTTTGCAGAAAATATTTCTATAGTGTTTTTCTTAATAATTAACCTAGGTTATTTATAGACAATTTCAAAACAGGTCTACCTTACTTCCAAAATGATATCTCACGAATTTTATAAGTACAGAGCTGAGTTCTATAACTTCCTCTTGATATTTATCAATTATATATCTTTCTGCGCATATTATGTCATTATTATTAGTACTGGTTTAATGGTGTTTTTATAGCTAGTATAATTATTTTTAAATTAATTATCGATACAAGTCATCTAAAGGTTATCATCACTTGATAATGTTGTTTGGGTCATAGAATAAACATGTCATGGCTAAAAGCACATTTCACTAATAGCGAATATTGAATATGTACTTCATGCCAATAAGCAATACATTAAAATACTTGAAAATAATTTATTTCAATATACAGGGTACAATTTAACATGCTTCATTTATGCTACAAAGAATTGTAAACAAATGAGATTTTATTCTCCTAGTAGGAAATTTTTATTCTTTTGTACATTATTTTCAAGTATTTAAAATAAACAAAAATGACTGAATTATAAAAAAAAAAAGTAGTTGAAAATCATGAAAATGTTGTACAAATATAATTTACTTATTTTAGTGACCAAACAAAAATTCAAAAGAACTTTATCAAACAATTTTAAATGAAGGAGAAAAGTGATAATTATTAAATAAAAATCCACTACCAGAATTGAGTAACTATGTATATTTCATAGAAACATTTTTCTGTACAAAAACTTTAATTTCTTATAATTTTTCTTTTAGTCTAATTAATAAGCACCTTTGGTATTTCTGTGATTTATTACTATTCGAAATTATTCGTTGAATGTAACAGTTGTCAGATTTTCAGTATTTTTCATGTCTTACAATATTCTTTACTTCTACAATGCATGGAGGACCTTACAGATCAATTGAATTAAATATTTATACATTCCGCCAGAGATTAAAAATATTTCAATGTAGTATTTTATTACAATTGAAATGCAAATTTCATCCCCAGTGGCTCAGATTATTGTAGATTTGATAAATAATAAATTAAATTGAACTTTTCTGAGCCTCCGTAAGATGTCTCTGGGGGTAGGTGAAATACACTACTGAAATCTTGCGTCAAATTTTCGAATTTCTTGAAGATAATATATTCTGCAAATATTGATTTTTCACGTGAAAAATTATCTAATAGAAATTGGTTATCAGATACAAACAGTGGGATTTATTTTTTTAATTTTAAGTACTAAATAGTCTTATGTATGTCAATCATTGAAATATTTGTAAGGTTGATACGATGGAAACTTCGTTCTGACGTAACTATTGATTTTCTTAAAGAGCTCCCGCAATTTTCAATACCATATTGATGGAAAATCAAATTTATCTCAATATTAGCGTGTACAAATATAATATTTGCAGGGTTATGTTTTTTTAATTGGAATTTTCTACTGTAAATTTTTTATAAGGTCGAGCTTTTTCGGTAGTCTGCTTCTAGATGTTCGGGTCTGTGGGATGATAATTCTAATATGAGTATTAGACCATATCAGTTGTGCTCAATAATCTGCCGAATAAATATATACACGTACATTTATATATGTGTATCTGAGTTAATGTGTGTAATTTTTTTTTTTACATAAATATAGAGAAAGGAGAAAAACTTTTTTTTTTTATATTTATTCGTTTATTTGCAACAACATAATTAAATATTACAAGCAAATGATATGATTAGAAAAAAGAAAAAGTGATTTGACTATTGACTTGAGGTGGGAAGTTGTCCATTGACAATATCCACAATGGAGGGAACAAAAGGTTGTTTATGGAGTTAAACTGAAACACTACACGAGAAGATCTCTTGGCCACTTACGCTTCAGACGCCGTCTTGGGTTTTCTGGAATATGGGTAGATGAAAGTGATTCGACTAAAGGATTAGGATGTGCGGGAAGGAGAGAGTGGAATTTCTGATATCGAGATTTGGCGAGGGTATGGACAAAAGGAATGTTGAGGTCATTATGGAGAGTTAAATTGGATACGTAAAATGGGGAATCTGTAATTTTGCGGGGTATTCTGGATTGGAGGGTTTGGATTTTGTAGGAATTTGAAGGTTTGGTGGAACCCCTGAGTTTGGTGGAACCCCGAGAAAAACTTAAATGAATTTTTAAAAGCATTTAATGATCTAAACCTCACTCAACCATTTTCCTAAAGGAAATCCCCTGAATACAGTTTTAATGGAGTAAGTTATAGACCCTTGTCTTGAACTGCCTTGATTACGACAGTGGGGAGGCTCTCGTTGGAAGATAATTCGATCAGGGTTACTAACAGTGTCTGGAATATCTCTGGTTTCCTTCTAACTGGGCCTGGCTTTATTTTGGTAACTCAAGCCTGTACTTTCTCAAACAATAACCACTTCAAATCTGTTTATTTTCACCCTTTATAGGCACATATATCAATACCCAATAGATAATAATAACCATAAGTTAAAGAGCTTGCTAAAATATCCTTAATTGCTAATTATGTAATGTGCTAGTTGTGGAAAAAATGTCTATTGGGGCAGAAATGCCAGATCCAGAGATATCCATCATTAAGAGAGATATACTTTAGAGCAAAATAATTTTAAAATGGTAGTTGGTGGCTTTTAGCAGATTTTCCTTAAGGGAAATCGGCTATTGAGGTCGTACTCGCGCGATTTTCGAAATTTTTCTTCAAATGTCCATCGATCCTACCTATATATATATGTGTGTGTGTGTGTGTGTGTGTGTGTGTGTGGTGTGTTGTTTTTTTTCGGAGTTTTGGTCAATGTTGGTGAAATGAATCTTAGTTTATGCCGATATTTCGAGAATCTTTATTTTCTCTTCCTCAGGGCTGTAAAAATTACATGTACTACATTATAATATTGCACATTGTTGTTATACATTGTTATAAAAGGGTGTTTTTTCCTTATTATTACTTACCAAGACTAAATATATTTATAGACTATTATACATTCTTATTGCACTATGACTAGGGTTATAGTAACCTTCCTTGTTTTTGTTTACATAGCAGGGTCACAGCCTTTTGTATGTTTTATATATATATATATATATATATATATACACATTTGTCTGTTTCCACTTTAGCGGTAGCAATTATCGTATAATCGGTGCCAAACTCTACATTTAGTCGTTGTATGTAAAAAGAATGATCACGTTCGTTAACGGTTGAATTCGGACACGGAGGGGGGGGGGATTTAGAGGGGAGGAGTTTCGAAAATTCGAAATATCTCCGTTACTGTACGTCGGATCGAAAATTTGTATAGAACATATCTTATTTTAAATTAAAAGTTTTATAAATGTTGTTATTTACATATGTTCATTATTCTTAATATTAACCGAGATATTTACGTTTTTTTAGTTTTCAGCATTCAGTAAACTCCCACTCCTACTCATATCATATCAACAATAAGCTGTTATGTTATGAAGCATTTTATTTGAAGCCTAAATAAAGAATATTGGACTCATTGAACTTTAACGTCGTGAGATAAATGCAAATACGGGACGCCAGAGGAAAATCTGCTTAGTTAACGCAGCCCCTGCATGACAGACTTTTGATATTCCTGAAATTTTCTTTTTACTACTCCCTGAATTTTAAGTTTTTCAATCATTTTCCTTGTTTTCTAAATACATAAATAATAAATATTCACAAATGAAAATGAGCTGTCTTCATTGTGGGAAAACTTGATTCCCCATCTGCATATTTTGAAACTCCTACCCCTCCCCCCGCATTCTGCAGAAATGATAGTTTCTTCATTTGTTGTTGATTCTACAACATGAACAATTTCTATAAGTATAACAGTGAGTAATAAATAACATGGAATCCATTCAAAGATGCAATATTTGACAGAATTCGTATATTTAAAACTTTATTTTATTTTTATGATTGAAAGTTCTGTGACTAGATATTTTAAACTCTATTGTCTTACAATTGTCAGCATGGGAAGTTCGTGATCTCATATTTTCTCTGTTCAATATATTTTGGAGAACAGTTTATTTCTATATCTATTATAACTAAAAATTGTTGGTATATAAACATTTATCAGTATGTTTTTAAATATGATCGCCTAAAAAACGTGAAATTAATTCTATTTGCTTTAATATTTTTCAGGGCAGTTAGTGAATGTGTTGTGTTTGGTGTTTAGTGATGAGTGATGAGTCAACGACATCAGCTGAAAATGCTCAGCTAATCATTAAGGTATGTTATCTTAATTATCTATAACACTATAATCTGATATACGTTGTGTATGTGCAAAAATTTAGACAGGAATATGTACCACTTCCCGATTAATTTGAGAAGCAACTTTAAGGTCGATCTACATTTTAGTTTACTTTTGTTATATTTATTATGTGGTTAAGTATAAATAATTACATGTTTTTGCTTAACGAAAAAATAAATGCAAAATAATTTCTATTAGCAAATATAGTTCAACGGATATTTTTAAGAACACGAAGTACAGTGAGTCACTTTTCACTGGCAGGAGACCTCACCTATAAATACGATTTTTCGAGTGAATATAACACTGTTTTGATTTTTTATCCTTTATTACTAAGTTCTGAGATTTTTATGAAAATGAAATAAATTAGCGTTTCTTTGTCCACATTTTTGAGCAAGGACCGATCGGTACCATTTTTCTATTTTAAAATGACAACTGGCTTTCACTTAGCTTCACTCATGACTTCTTCAAAAATTTATCCTCTCTAGATGTTTCACACTTAATGAATCCTGCTAGTAGTTCACGACACTACCAAGCATGCTTACATAGCACCTTTTACTCAAAGAGCTACGTCAATACTAACCAATAACAGTTAACAGCTGGCTATAGGCTATAAATCAGCTGATCCTACCGAAATTAGCTGACGAAATATCGATTATTTTGCTCCTCTTTCAATTGATTTCCAGACAAAGTACAGCCAAACTAACAGAAAAAAATTGTTTTAAATCCTTTGAAATGTTCCGAATAATTAATTAAAACTTATTTAAATCATTAAATAATAAAAAAATATATTCATTGTTATTTATTAACGTCCATTTTATGCTACTAAGGCTAATTATGATTAATACCACGCTTTTCTGGCCAGGAATAAGGGTTTTATTTAATCAGTTCGTCAGTAAATACATTGATTGCTATTGCCGCAGTGAAGATAAAACTCACGGATATTAGTTTACCATACGAGAGGCCAACGCCTCTACTCACATGGCTAACCGGACCACCTTACCAATATATGATATTTCCCATAAACTTTAGCAAGTATATTTAACGAATTCTTTACCAATTCCATGATTACTTAAGGAAAATCATCTATTGAGGTTGTACTTATGAAGCAATTTTCGTATAATCTACCTTAAGATATATATATATATATATATATATATATATATATATATATATATATGTCTGTTACCACTCTAAAAGTTTCAATTTTTGTTTAATCGCTACTAACTTAGATATTCAAGCGTTTTATGTAAAAGTAATACTCAAGTTCGTTAACGGCTGAAATCGAACTGGTGGTAGGGATTCCGAGGAAAATATTTTGAAGATTCAAAATATTTTCGTCAGATCGAAAAATTGTATGGAACCAATCTTATTACAAATTTAAATGTCTATAAATATTGTTATATACATATTTTCTCTGTCATGAATATTAACCGAGCATTAGCATTATTTAGCTTTCAGCCTTTAGCAAACCCCCACTCGTACCCGTGTCATATTAACAATAAGCTGTTATATCACGAATCACTTCATTCCAAGGTTAAATGTCAAAAAGTCCGTCACGCAGGGGCTGCGCAAACTAAGCAGATTTCCCTCGTGAAGTTTAGTAATAGATAAATATACATACTGCTAACACAACACCGTGAATAAATACAAACGGAAATAAGAAATGTTTCATCCAATTTCAATAACCTGCGGCCAGGAAGCGTTAGGTTAGAAATGTAAACAAACGGGTTGGCCCGCTTCACACCGGAAAGAAAAACAATTACTGAAATATATCAGAATATAACACATTATTTTATTAAGAACTATTTACTATATCTAGTCCTGTAATTAATAATGAGTCAGAATAATTGTTATCTCAATCAATAAAATTTTAGTAGTCCAAAACTTTAAGATGGGGGGGGGGGTCACCAGGGCATATTTGCATGTATCTCGTATAATAAAGGTCTCTTGAATACAATTTTTGGTATTTAAACTTCCAATAATGTGATTTATTATGTAGCAGAGTATTTACGTAACATGAGTAGAAGTGGCGGTTTGCTGAAAACTGAAAAATGCAAATATCTCGGTTAATATTGAAGATAAAGAATAAACGTATATAACAATACTTATAGTAAATTTAATTTGCAATAAGATTGGTTATATACAATTTTTCGATCCGATGCATGATAACGGAGATATTTGGAATTTTCGAAAATCCGCCCCTTTAAATCCCCCCTCCCTCTAATCCGATTTCAGCCATTAACGAACTCGATCTGTCTTTTTACATAAAACGGTTAAATATCGAGTTTCGTAACGATTAAACAAAAATTGCGACCACTAGAGCGGTAACAGACAAATATATATATCTATATATATATATATATATATATATATATATATATATATATATATATATATATACAGTTTTGAACGGACCTCATTTTCGTCATCTACTAGGTAGGATCGATGGAAATTTGAAGAAAAATTTCGAAAATTTCGTCATGAGTACAACCTCAATAGCTGATTTCCCTTAAGGGAAATCAGCTAAAATTTTGTTTTCATTGAACTTTTACTTTGTGAGGCACATGCAAATACGTTATGTGATGGCATCATTAACTCCGAATTCTCGTCCTTAACTCGAAAATGTTTATTTGAACTATACCATACTCCATATTTAACCGTTTCAGTCACCACTAAAGATCGTATTTGAATTTACCTGAAATCGGACTTGGAATTGTGGGGGTTTAAAGGGGGGGGGGTTCTTTAAATTAAAAATATCTCCTTAATTATGAGTTGGATCATAAAATGTTATAGAAACCCTTGATATACAATTGACATTCTACAATAGTTATTCTATGAATTTTTTCGGTATTAAGCGAACGTGCTACTCATCGATTTTTTAGATATAAATCGAGAATACGTGGTGAGATTAGACCACAAATATGTTATGTTGTCATCTATATAGCTTATAATCATGGAAGAATTAATGCTAATTGACATACCGAGTTTTTTTAAGTTCGGTTTAATCGTTAGCACCCAATGAAATAGTTGACTCTCGCTTTAGTTTATAGTGTATATCTCGTTTATACTTTGTTAAAAGACAAAAACTGTATATAACAAAAGTTACTCTAAATAACAAAATAAACAACTTTTACTATGTGCATATTTGCCGAAAATGCAATAGGAAACGAAATATCACTATTATTAATTTCAAGCCTTCCTTATAACCCCCACTCCAGCCCGTCCCTAGAAGTGTTGGTATGACTTGTTATAATGAAAGCGTTAGTACTAATACATATACCAAGTTTTATTTATTTCGGTTGGGTCTTTTGTCCCAAATAAAATTGTTCACTTCCGCTATAGGTTTTAGCGTATATTAAACGAGATATACGCTAAAACCTAATTCGTTATACGAAAAAAGTGTATATAACAAAAGTTACTCTAAATAACAATACCATAATTATGAGTCGGATCATAAAATGTTATGGAAACCCTTGATATACAATTGGCGTTCTACAATAGTTATTCTATGATTTTTTTTTGGTATTAAGCGAACGTGCTACTCATCGGTTTTTTAGATATAAATCGAGAATACGTGGTGAGATTAGACCACAAATATGTTATGTTGTCACGTGGGAAATATGCGTTTACGCAGCGTGACGGAATTTTTATTTTAATTTGACAGAGGAGCAATTAGATTTTGTTTAGATAGTGTTATAATTTATGGAGAAAATGTCATTATATATTTTTTTATTCTTTTATTATGTAACTAAATGGTGTCAGTACTACGAGCATTTAAAATGATTTAAGAAAATATTGTTACATTAGCTTGACTGTAGTTCGCCTGGAAATTAATTATAGAGCAAAACGATATATACTACATGTAATTTCTATAGTCAGATGATATTATTTGTGTTTAATCTTGAGTTGTCTATTTGATAGATAGGGTTTTAAACTCTTGATGGGGCTTCATTTGTAGAGTTTAATAAAAGCGTTTAAGGAAAAATCTGAGCTTATTCTGCCGAATATGATATTCATAAATGAATGAGATAGACTAAAGAAATATTTAATCCAAATCAAAGCCTTCCAATTTGGGGATTTTGACTTAGTTGGATCTGATACTATAAGCTTATGATATATTGAACAGTAAGAATTAGAAATGGAACTGAAACTCTTAATTCTCGGCTGTGATAATTGTCTCTTCTTTTTTAACTCATTAAAAAATGCCATTAGTGGCTCCGTGGCTAAGTAACCAGACCCGTTTGTAACTTATTATACAGGCAAAGCGAGTTGGAGCTGTTTGATTGGACACACCCCTGCCTCCGAATGCACCAATTAGAGAACACCGCCTCCTTTCATCTAGAGCCGAGGACTCCTTGTGAGGCCTAACCCAGGGATATCCACATATTTCATCCCCCGATCTGACACCCTGACTAATTTAAGCCTTTTGGATTCCGGCGGGGCCAAGAGACTTGTGCGCTTTGTTATTAAAATGAGTTTACCGTTCTAATTGTTCCTCAAGTCGAAATTAAAGAACGACTTTTCTGTCTCTCTCTCTCTGGATACATAAATCAGAATTAAGTAACACCTGTAGCTTTGATCTCACTAAATCTTTATCAGGAGTGCGCTTAACTCCTAAAACTTAAAAAAACTCAGGCACTATTGCAAGTTCTATTCTTATTTCCACTTGTAAACTTAATCTGTACATTTTTTTTTTTTTTTATGATTCATTTATAAATTGAGAAAAAAAAAGTGATTACAAAGGTATTAACAATGTGGAACTATTCGGTAAGCCCAGATCATTACGGTTTGTTTGTCTCTGTAAACTTCTACTTTAGTAGCAGAATTTCACAAAAAACAAATTGTTAAACAGTGGGTACACACAAAACAGTGAAATCAAATGAAACAAAATGTGTTTATTTCTATTAAATGTTATCATAACATAATAGGGTAAGTAAACTATTTCTTTTTGTTTTGTTTTTCTATAAACAATTTTCTAATATTATGTGAATTAAAGTCTTTACAAATTATTGGATTACATTTATATCTATATAACACATTCGTTTAAAAAATAGGCCAACTTCCAAGCATACATATTATAAAATACATCAATTTAAATAATGATATACAATAAATTAGTTCCATTAACAATCCTAATACAACTCTAAATGTGTAATTTTTTTTTTTTTTTAGAACTCTAAAACATACATTATTTTTTTTTGTTATCATTCATGTTAATTAAAGGATTTTTTTCTCCTCATAGTAACCCTATGAAGGGTTATTTATTTGAATACATGTTCCATTGCCACATATTACATGTAGTATTATGTTTAAATACATTTTTAATTTACAATATATACACGTTAATTAACTATCTACTCAGATTTAATATAAAAAATAATTATAATAAAATAATATATTAAAATAAGTAAGATAATTACAAATAAAATTAATAAATGAAATGACAAAATAAATAAATAAAATAAAGTCATAATCAAACGATGTTTAATTTGCGAGTCTGTTTAAGGTAAATATATTAAATTATAATTCCCATTCCTCACAATCAACTTTACATGTATTTTTGCTACATCCATATCTATACTTTTGATAAAAATTATAAGTTCTTTATTATATTTGTTATATATAATATGAGGTGGTTCCGGCAAATTATCTCCTTTTAAAATTATTTCCTATTTAAATTTAAATAATAATATATATATATATATATTAACCTCTGTCTGTACCATAGACACCATAACTGCATTTTGTTTCATTGGTGTCTGTTTGTTTGTTTGTTTGTTACCTTTTCACACATAAACGGCTGAACCGAATTTTATGAAACTTGGTATGTATATTACTACTAACCCAACTTAGACTTTAGGCTATATTAATATCTTTTGAGACGAACAGGAGTGGGGGGTATAAAGGATGCCAGAAATTAAAAATAGCGACATTTCGTTTCCTATTGATTTGGCACAAAAGCCTCAACTAGGGACGGGCAGGAGTGGGCTCAACAATTCTTTTCAATATGAACTACCAGGTACCTCACCTGTAAAAATTAATTCAAATTATAATATATTATTATAATATTTTGTCCTTAATAATTTAAATCAATGCATAATGCACAGGAAAGGGGAAATATGACAATATGGAGGACAGTGGAGTCTTACATCAAAAATTAATTTTATTATTAACAAATCCACAGAAAAGTAATGCCTTGCCAAAAAAATACCATCACCATCCCCCAAAAATACCATCAATTCCCGGGCGAAGCCGGGTATCTGAGCTAGTAAACGATAAATTAGTTTCATTAGCAATCTTAATACAACTCTAAATATGTAAATATTTTTAGAACTCTAAAACATACATGATATTTTGTTTTATCATGCAAATTTATTAAAGGATGATAAACTTTATAAATGACAAGAAACTTTTCCCACCTTATAGTGAACCTGATCAAACACTATTTTAGACCGATATTTATTACAACTATTTAGTAGTTTTATTTAATAATTGAACGTTTTAGAAACAGCTCATCTTGTGCATAAAAACATCCGTCATTCATGAAGTTATTTAATTTATTTTTAAATAAATAGTATTTTTAAATAGATTTGATGCATTCGGGCAGAGCGTCAAAGAGTGTTTCTCCTGAAAATGATACGCTTTTCTCGAAATATTTATGTTTGTGGATGGAGGCTTGAAGCATATTCTTGTATCTTGTTTTATGATTATGTGTTGTGCTATTTTTGTAAAACAAGTTACTCTTTTGTTTCACAAACAATATAGTTTGGTACTGTATATTCGGATATGGATTCGACCTTTTCTATTTTTGACAGAAACCCAAATTTTTCCTTTTTTTTTTTGGGAATGCACAAGAGCAATTGTTAAAGCTTTCTGTACTTGATCATACCAATTTCGAAGCACCAATATTAAGACGTGATTTTAAAACCTGTGTCACTAGAATTGTGAATATTGCTAAAAAAAAGTGCTCAATTTCTCCAGTCTATCACTAATGTTACATCTGTAGATCAAAGAGCAAATGATGCTAAAAAAATATGAAATTATTCAAAATCCTGAGGACAATGTCATTGTGGCTATGGAAGTCAATTAAAGAAAGTCAGTCACGCAGGGGCTGCGTAAACTGAGCAGATTTCCCAAGTTCTGGGTGTGGGGAGGTGTTACTAAAGGCCGAAGTCAAGAAAGTACAAATAACTCTATATATTTGCTTAATATTTGAGTTAGGAAAAATGTATTGCAACAATTGCAGAGAATTAATAGCTAATAATATTGGTTCTATAGCATTTGCGATAGGACTCATAGTATATACTCATAGATATTTTTTAATTTCAAAATTCCAACCCTCTAACCCCCCCCTTACATATTACACCCCCTAATTCACCCATTAACTAGTGTGATATTTAGTATGGAAAAATTCCGTCGAGAATGATGAAATATCGAGTATGGTATAGAAAAAATTAAAACTTTCTATTCAGGCATACATAATCTTAATTCATGACGTCATCACACTACGTATTCGCATGGCACACAGTCAACGTTCAAGTAAATAAAGTTTATCACAAAATAAAGCCTATGAATATCTTAAAAATTTCAAATTAATACATTTGAACTGAATGGAGTGATAAAGTATAAAGAAAGCTATCAGAAAAAGAAACCATGGTTTTGAAATCTTATTATGGTGAAATCAGGCGTTAGCTGTTTCATCTAAATACTCACAAACATATGCACTCTTGTTTGCACTATGTGTATGCGTGTGAATGATTTGAAATGTAAAATTAATGGTTTCACTTTCACTAGCGACATAAATTTGGTTTCACTGCAGAAATTCAGCATTAGAAGTGCAACTGGTGGGTGTCCATGGTCTTTATAAACTCAGAATCAGATGGTGTTATGTAAATGTCAAATATACCTGACTTATTTACTTTTGATTCTAAGAGAATCAATTGTAATTAAGTATTTTCTAGGCATTATTTTTCTTACCAATTTTTTTTAGTATGCTATTAATATGTCATACCAATCACTTCTTTGTTGTGGCTTATCAAACAAATATGTTCTTGGCTTCGACCAGTGTCAGAAGAAATAATACAATGTTTAACGGGCATACTTATTGGTTTATTATAGTTATATCCGGTAAGAATTATAAATGCGATTTATTGTTCACAGAACTGGTAGTTAATTGATTCGCAATTATTTATTTACATAGATATCGCCATTGGTAAGTTATATCATCAAGAACTTTTAACACAAAAAATTCCGTCTCGCAGGGGCTGCGTAAACTAAGCAGATTTCCCACGTGAAGTTTTACAGTTGATATATTTCACGAGAGTCGAACAGTTACGGAAACGACCGAACTAGCTTTTGACGGAAACTCACGACTAGACCCGAAGTTAGCCGATCTCATTAGGTCCGTTACAATTAATAAAAATGCCAACGGTGAATGTTCAAGATATAGAATAAATGTATAAAATAATATTTATAGTAAATTTAATTTGCTAAAAGATTAGTATTCTATACAAGGTTTTGATCCAACGTATGGTAACGGAGATATTTCGAATTGTCAAAAATCTCCATCCTCTAAACCCCCCTCCCACTGGTCCGATTTCAGCCATTAAAGAACTTGATCTGTCTTTTTGCGTAAAACGTTTAAATATCGAGTTTGGTCACGATCAAACAAAAATTGCGACCGCTAGAGCGTTAACTGACAAATTTGAAGAAGTTTTTCGAAAATCGCGTCATGAGTACGACCTCAATAGCTGATTTCCCTTCAGGGAAATCCGCTAATAATAACACAGGCTCTTTAAAATTGTTCAAATAAGAGATTAAACCGGATTACGGTAGTGAATAAGCTAGCTATTTAGATATTCGAAATTCCATTCTACATTAGATCAGTACTTCATTACTGGAGTTGCTATTGAATTGCCTGTCGACGGTGAGTGAAAGCCCGGTATACAAAATTTGACACTGAAGGCAATAAAAAAAAAAGAACTTCAAGTCTCATCAATACTTTATTCTTTTAAAGCAAGCATTTAGCTCTTTAAGGCAATACTAAAAATACAGATATATTTTAATTGTTAATTTTATTATTAGACAGGCATTTATTAAAAACTAAATTTACAAACCTAAGTTTTAAAATAATACTTATAAGTCAATATAAACCTAAAAACCTAGCAGGGGAATAAATACTTTTTTATGATAATGAGCACCATGTAGGATCAAGAACAATGATTAGAGCTAAGCTATAAATAGTAAATATTACAAATTACATTTTAATAAATTATATAAAAATAAAATTTAATAAGTTATGAATTATTTAAAATTTCAAACCCAAAAACTAAAAAAATGTCCGTCAAGCAAAGGCTGTGCTAACTAAGATTCCCCACGTGCGTCGCGTATTTGCATTTACCAGAAAACGTAAAAATCTAATGAGAACAATATTTGGTATTTAGGCTTCAAATAATGTGTTTCATACAATAACAGCTCATTGTAAATATTATGACATGAGTAGGGGAGGAAGTTTACTGAAGGCCGAAAACTTAAAAATGCAAAGATCTCTGCTAGTGTTGAAGATATTGAAAAAACGTACGTAAAACATTTAAAGAACATTTCATTAGCAGTAACTATAGTTCTATACAATTTTTCGATTGGACCCATAATAATGGAGCTATTTTTGAAACCACCCCTCTAACCCCCCCCACCTCTCCTACTTGTCAGATTTGAGACATTACCAATCTTTAGTTTTACATAAAACGTTTAAATATCGAGTTTGGTAACGATCGGACAAAAATTGTGTCCTTTAAATATTTAACAGTCAAATATATATATTTTCCGTTGTGAACGGACCTTATTTCCTTATGACCTCGGTAGGATCGAGGGACATTTGAGTTATTTTTTTTTAAATTCGTGTAATGAGCACGTCGATAATAGCTGATTTTGCTTAATGGAGATCTTCTAATTAACTGGAATGATGAATATATATCCACATACTAAAACCTAGCATATACTTAAAAAAAAATAATTTTCTGTTGAAAACTGCTTAAATATATATTTATTGGCACTTTAACAATAATTATGAGTTTAGTACTACACCACTGCCCCCACACTTTATATTGAATGATATTTGTTTTCTAGTTCTGTGGGCAAGCAAACAAACATTTCTTGTATCACAAAGTACTTACACAAGTAATAGACACTCTAGAAGAGAAGAAATTGTACTTACACGCCTAAGCACAGGGCACATTAGACTAACACATTCATATCTAATGAGCAGACAAGATGAACCTATATGTCGCTACTGCAACAGAACGCTGACTGTACAACACATACTGACTGACTGCACACAAGTGAAAACGTACCCATGGCCCACAAATGTATGCCAACTACTGGCCGACAGTAGCCAATTTACAAATGATGTCTTAAAGTATTTTAGAAATAATGGATTATTTGATGAAATATAAAACTTATTATCGACAATTATGAAAGTTATATATAGCAAGCACTGTGGAATATAAGTTTTGCCTCCTTTCAGTTTAACTATTTATAGTTTTTCTTTTATTTTTATTTATCTTTTTTATTATTTTGTTTCTTTGTTTTTTTTTATTTTGTATTTTTCCCTCATGTTGTAAATATACTAACAATTTATATTTAGTTCATTCTATTTATTTTGTACATTTGTAAAAGTTAGCAGTGTAAAAATTTTAATATTTATTTAATTTTGTAAAATTATATTCTAACATGTTAAAATATGAATCACCATTGTAGCGGCATTGTCCTATTTATTGTGTACATTTGTAACATTTAGCTTTGTAAAAATGTTAATATTTATTTAATTTTGTAAAATTATATTCAAGCATGCTAAAAGATGAATCGCCATTGTAGCGGCATCTCAAATAAATAATAAATAAATTTTAGCACAAAGAGTTCGAATCTCATGATATGTGTGTTGTCGATACTTCAGTAATAGTGAGCAAGTTAAAGTGGTATCGCTCGCCGATCTTATTCAATCGGGAAAGTTGTTCCACTCTGTGAGTGGCAAGTGGTGGGCGAGTGCCTTTCAATCCTTTATAAGCTTAGGCCCTTCGAGTTGATTCGCCCTGAATAACCAACAAATCTTCGCTAGGCCAGCCCTCAATCGAGTAGCTTTCCCCGCAACGAGTTGGGCGGAGTTCCGAGTCTCTCTGAGAGTGAAAGTTCTCTCCTAGTGAGCGAACGAAGGGTTGAGGGAGGTTGAGAGGGAAGAAAGGGCGGCGAGAAAGGCAGAGAGAAAGAGAGTGTGTGAGAGAGAGAGAGAGAGCGAGTGAGGGGGGCGTAGGCAAAGAATTGCCTCTATAAATCTCGACAGTGGCTACCTGAATGGGGCTTCTACTCTTACCCAGTTTCACTATTCTCCTAAGGGAAATGACTCTCACAGTTTTTCCCCCGGACATTTCAAATTTAAACTTAATTTTAAAAAGATTGTCACAGAAATAAAAAAACCAGTTGCAACTATGCGCAAACGACTAATAAAGTAAGATAAACAAACTTGCTTTCGAAGTACACAATAAACAAGGAAGCTAATTATATTTATAAAACCTTCTACAGAGTTTGAACTAAATATTTATACAGTAAATGTTCCTTATTTTGAATAATTAGTATCCACCGGGGGTTTTGATTCAGGTAATTTTAGAAAACGTTTAATACTTGTTACTTGTAAAAAGAACGTGGAATTCGTATATCAAATAGCTTACCAATTTGTCATTCAAACTATGTGCCAATATTTTTGATAAAAGTACAAAAATAACTAAACGTAAACTAAATGTAGGAGCTCATGCTTCTGTTTTAATTCCCCCTATTTTCTAAAAGGTGTTCAACCACTTGTCCGAAAGACTTATATTAAAATTGGTGACTAATGATGTTATTAACTTTCCACCCTAAATATTTGTTACCAGCTTCTTCTTTTTCAGCCGCGGCGAAGGACGCCCGTGTCTATTGCACACATAATAATGATCGGGTGGTGCGGGAAGTTCAAAAGCGGTCAGGCGAAACATCTTGAGGAAAACGTGCTAATACTAGAGGAAACGGATCAGTTCCACCGGGTATCCAATAAAGAGATTGCTGTCATGAATAATACTTTATTAATATCGTCTCATGAATAATATTGGTATTAACATTTTCCTTTTCCTCTCCTACTAAGACAGTGTTCAGACCCTTAGTTCTGGATACTACCGAATCTAGATAGATTCTACCGAAGCCATTCCGATAGCGACGGCAGTGCCATGTATATACATGTGATGGTATAAAGAGGATCCTTGGTCGGCAGACCATAATCTGGAACAATTAGTGAACATGGACAAGATCTACTAATTTTTCGTTAAAGGATTTCTAGTGGTGCAGACTGGGAACTAAAAGCAGATTTCCTTTAAGGCTATTGAGGTACTATTCATGTGGCGGCTTTCGAAAAATGTCCTCAAATGTCCCAGGAGATGTCGAAAACAAGGTCCGTTCAATACTATGTATATATTTATATATATTTGTCTGTGAACGCTCTAGCTTTTGTTTGGCCGTTAGCAAACTCGATATTTAAACGTTTTGTGTGAAACAAAAGATTAATTTCGTTAATGGCTCAACTCCTTCTCATGCCATATTAATTATAAGCTGTTATATTATGAAGCACTTCATTTGAATCCTAAATACCAAATATTGTTCTCATTGAACTTTTGTGTTTCGAGATAAATCGTGACACTTGTGGGAAATCTGCTTAGTTAACGAAGCAAATCAGTGAAAAATGGATTAATTAGCGCATTTTTAATACGATGTTATGTTCAGATTCTGTTAATGTTTACTTTTACAGCAGAGTGTTTAATTTCACATAATTCTACAGATTTATTTCTACTGAAAGTTCGGCAGGGGAGAGAAGGGAGACCTGGTCAAATTAGTAAAAGTGAACCACTTTTAGGTTATAATGATCTTTGTGGTATACTACGAGGACTTTAGAGGCTTCTTGTGATAAAGAAAATCTGTGAAAGCGAGAACACTTTCCTTGAACGGTCTGCCCAAATTGCTTTAGTGCAAATTGTTTCTGTTAATGTTTAATGAGCTGCTTGTTTTGCCGGACCAACGTCCGTGCTTCGCCATTGTGAGTTTCGTTTAGAGTCTTGTACACATATGATGATGGAAGCAACCCAAGGTCAGCGTAATTCAGTTCCAAATATGTTTAGGAATGTATTATAGACGGAGAGCTTCAGAGATTCCTAGTTATTAATGCGAACTTATATATAACTCTAACCTCTAAAGCAAATCTGGGAATGTGATATGAGATGGATTACTTAGAGCACTTTTCCTAAATAGGTCTATTGAGTTTGGTCTCATGCTTACTGTGTATTAAGTTTCTCGGCTCCCTGAAAGAACATCAATCAGGTGATATTTTTTTCAATCTACCATGTATAGGGCGTTGTCGTTGTGAAACCCGTTAACAAGGTTGTACAGATATGAATAATGATGACACACAATTAGTGATGATCGATAATTTCAACCATTTTTCCGTCAAAGGAATTCCGGTAAGAAACGTTCAATGACCCCCAGACACATTAACAACTATTCTGTAAAAATGACAAACAAATGGATTAATCCCAGGACTTTTCCTTGAAATGTATATTGAGGGTGATCCGAATGTGTCTATTTATGTTCTCTATCAGCTGGTCTTTTTGTCCGGTTACTACCGTTGGGCTTGACCATTCTGATATCCAATGTCACTCTTAAACTTCATACGTATGTTGGATGCCCGTGCTGGGACGATGACAAAATTCCAAACATAACTCCTGAGGAAAAACTATTAAAATTAGCGGAGTTGGATACTAGTTTTAGTTAGAGGGATACGGGTGGTATAGAATAGGAACTTCAAAGACCTAAAAGGTTAACACATAGAGCACTTCTTCAAGAACGGTCTATTGCGGTTGGTCTCATGCATAATGTTTGGATTAATGATCTCTTTCACATGATTTAAATGATTTGCTAGACCGCCGTCGGTGTGTGGCCATTGTTATGCCGATGACAGTGTTGTAGAGACATATATATGATGGCGGGGGCGATCAAAGGGCGGCAGACATAACTGGCGCGTTAACAGCGCTCTTCACCCCGTTCAGATCAATATTCACCAGCTCCCCCGTGCCGAGGGTTGCTTAGGAGCGAGGGGCAAGATGGCTGCCGCCGTTCCCATGACAACCCCCAATGGATGCACCCCCCCCATCTACCCCCGCCCATACCTGATCAATAATAGCAGGGCTAGGGGTTCCGCTCTCCCGCCTTGATTTGTCCCGGGCTAGCCGCACGTCTGTCGGCCCTCGCTCTCTCGCCAAACACAAGGGCTACTTTGGTCTTTTAGGTCAATGACATGAGTCTGGGGAAAAAAGCCCGTCTTGCAGGTGCATGCGTAAACACGGCAGGTTTCCCACTTGATGCATAGACACTCACACCTCACTTTCTCTATTCCCTATTTCCCCTGTTCACTATCGTTAGAAAGAAGTGTCCGTCCCGCTGGGGTTGTGGTAAAATCAAGCCAGAAAAGGGAGGAGGAATATCTCAGTTATATTGAGTCGGATAGAAAAATGATATAGACTCAATCTTGTGGTTCAAAACGTTTTTTCATTACTTAAACATCAAGCGAGATATTTGCATTTTCTTCTATTCAGCCTTGGGTAAACTCCCATTTTTACTGATAAGATTTTTACTTTGGCTAAGTGAGTTTCAGAACATCTCATGTCCGACATAATACAATGACATAATATTGGGGATGCATGCGTAGGCCCTCACAACTCACATTTTTATTAGATTTTAACTTTATTTTTCATTAATTAAATTATAATATATTCCTTTTATGTTTGACTTCGATTTTGATGTTTTTATGATAGGACTTTTTTTATGACAGACGTCAGTATGTAAGCGAATTTTCAAATGCATTATTGGATACATCACTTGGTCTTACCATGTTTCTTGTTAGTTTGTTGGTTAGCACCTTATGATGGTACGTCAGTGCCGAATGACCTTTTGCTTAATTAAAGAACTTGGTGGGATGACTTCGTGTTATTAAGACTTGTTTCCCAGATTTGCATTCCCACTTCCAGCAACACATGAATTATCACATCCTATTTCCTATTTCCCCAGTTCATATTTGACTGAAAGAAAAGGCCGTCACACTCCCGTTGCGGTGAAAACAAACCAGTAAAACAGGGAGAGTTAGAGGGATTTCTCAGTTACAATGAGTCAGATAGAAAAATGTTATCTCTGTTAAGTCTTGTTAAACATTCATTGCTCCACAATTGTCGTTCTATACATTTTCTGTTAATGCAAATATTCAACGAGTTATTCGTACATTCTTGTTCTCAGCATTTAGTAAACTACCGCTTCTACTCATGGGATTTTTACTTTGAGTAAGTGGGAAACAGATCATCTCGTGAATGAGTCGGGAACAAAAAGTCTGTCGTGCTGGTGATGCGTAAACTCGCGGAGGATTTGTCATCTCTTGGTCTGCAGGTCGGCAGGTCTCGAGGGCCCACAGTTCTAAGGGGGCCAGGGGCCTCCAATGAAAAAAATATATCTAAAAAGGCCTTAATTTTGAATATCTACTCAGAAAGTGTGAAAGGTATACTACATGCGTCAATGAAAACATTAAAGAGCTAGAAATGGAACTTGTCTTTTCAGATTCAGAAACAAGAATAAGGAAAAACAAGAAAATTTTAGGAGAACTTTCACAAGATTGATAAAATACTATTATTTTAATATTTCGGATTGTACTGCAAACAGCATTGATGTGCGCATTTTATAACACTATCATCAGGTACATATTTTCTTAATTTCAATTAAAAATATTCCTAACATTAAAACCTTTCTGGTAATGGTAGTATGGGTATGTTACTAAATAAAAAATTATTTGCATTATATTTGGTATCAAACATTCTGGTGGGGGGGCAAGTCTAATTCTTCCGTGGGCCTAGAGAGCTGCCAGTCCGCCGCTGTTCCCACTTCCTGGATAGACGCTCACACCTCACAAACTTTTTCCTATTTCTCCTGTTCATATTTGCTAGAAAAGTCCAACATCCTGGGGTTGCGGCGAAATCAAACCAATAAGAGGAAGGGGTTAAAGGAATGTCTCAGTTACAATAAGTCGGATTGAAAAATGTTATAGGACCAAACTTGTTAAACATTAATTGCTCTACAATTGTTGTATTGTTTTTCTACAAATTTGGCTTAAACTCAAACATTAAACGAGCTATTCAAGCTTTCTTGTTCTTAGCATTTAGTAAACTTCTATTTATCGATTTTTACTTTGAGTAACGGAAAATCTCGTCTGGATGACATTTCAATGCCGTGAGTCTGAGAAACCGTCCTTTGTGCAGGTTTCCTACATTTTCCCTGGAAAAGCCCACCACTCTTGGGTAGCGGTGAAATCGAACCAGTAGAGAGGGAATTGATAGAAGAAATATCTCAGTTAAAAAGAGTCGCATTGAAAAATTGTATAAGATCAATCTTGAAATAGTTATTTATTATACAAGTGACGAAAGTAGATCATTTTACAACTCGAGTGAAACGTTTACCCGGTAATTACACGAGAGTTGTAAATTCTACTTTCGTCACGAGTGTAATATTAAATTTTTTCTGTAATCGTGTAATACACGATCAGATCTAACCGGAATATGAACAAAATTAGGATGTTGTGAAGATTATGGTATGTTGTTGGTAGGTTATAAGCATGGTTGTGAAAGGTTATAAGCATAGTTATAAAACAACTAGTGATGATTGTGAAGTAGTGCAGGTTATAAACAAGGAAGGTAATTATTATTATATTTAAAATATATTGATTATTTCCAACAATAATTCATTCACATTTCAATTTATTTTGTTACAATAAATTCTTACAATGTTAAGAAACATTTAAAAGCATTTAATTTCCAACTTCAAATTATTTTTTAATTTATACTTATTACTAATTAAGAAGGCAATTCACTTTCTTCACTTGTGGAGAAAGTGATTACTTTCTTCACTCTATTGCAAAATGTTTCACTTTCTTCACTCATTTCAGTTTAGTAATGTTACCATTATTCAACGATTACAGAAAAAACATTTATTGCCGTACGATTTCCATTCTATACATTTTCTCATTAACTACCACTTTTACGCATCGAACTTTTACTTTGAGCAAGTGAGTACCGGAACATCTCTTGTCCCGGCTTTCTTTGGCATGAGTCTAGAATGAATAGTCCGTCGTGCAGGTGCGTGCGTGAACTCAGTAGGTCATCAGGTGGGATGCACAGACAATCATGAGTAACATTCTATTCCCTTTTTCCCTAGTTCATACTTAATAGAAAAAAAATTTTAAACCACACCTTATTCCTAGTCTGACTTCCCACGTGCTGATATTAAACACCAAACCGATTAGAAAGGGGGGAGGGGGTTATTGGCGGCAGAAAGAAGAAAGTACGAATATGTCAGTTAATACTTGAGTTAAGAAAAAATGCACAGATCAAAAATTGTAGAGCATCAATAGTTGAACAAGATTGGTTCTATAACATCTTATGATATTTAGAATTATCGACCCCCACTATTCCAGGCTCGTGTTCAGTCAATAGCAAATATGATCTATAGTCTTGACTGAAACTGTTAAATATCAAGTATTGCATAGACAAAATCAATATTTTCGAGTAGAGAACGAAAAATCTTAATTCATGACGTCATCACAACATGTTTAAACATATCTCACAATCTGGACTCTGGATTTGTGCTGGCTGGTGGAGGTCCATCATCAACGGAAGGATCATAAAGGTCAAACACCTCCACTCTTAATACTTCTTTATTACAGGCAAAGTACTTTCGGGGGAAACCGTCCCATCATCAGTGCTCTAGAGTTGGTCCCTATTAAGCCGACATCTCCGGCGAGACTGGGAGCCTCTCAGAGAGAGACTGGGAGAGGCTCCCAGTCTCGCCGGAGATGTCGGCTCAATAGGGACCAACTCTAGAGCACTGATGATGGGACGGTTTGCCCCGAAAGTACTTTGCCTGTAATAAAGAAGTATTAAGAGTGGAGGTGTTTGACCTTTATGATCCTTCCGTTGATATCTCACAATGTAAAATTTTAATGAAAATCATGTATTTGTTATTTAACCTTAGAATGAAGTGGTTCATGACATAACTGCTTATTATTAATATGCCATGAGTAGGAGAGGGGGTTTACTGAAGGCCGAAAACTAAAAAATCAAAATATCAGGGTTAGTAAACAAGATATTGAAAAAATGTAAACAATAACATTTATAAGCCATTAAATTTTCAATAAGATTGTTTATATACAATTTTTTGATCTGATGCATGATCACGGAGATATATTGAATTTTCCTAATTCTCCCCTCTACCCCTCTCCCACTGGTCAGCCTCTATCGAACTTGATCTTATTTTTACATATTATTATTATTTATTAACGTCCACTTTTTGCAACTTAGGCTAATTGGGACGGGTTATCTACAGTTTACCACCCTTTTCTAGCCAGGGTGGGATTTTAGGATCTTATTTAATGAATTTCGTCACTAAATAATTTCCTTTGCCCAGGCGAGAATCGAACTCGCCACTCTTAAGTTTACCATGTGAGATATTTTTACATAAAACATTTAAATATCGAGTTATTATCAAATCAATGTTGTGACCGTTAAAGCGTTAGCAAACAAATATATGAATATTTTAAACATAAAAAGTCCGTCACGCAGGGGCAGCGTAAACTAAGCAGATTTCCCACGAGAAGTTTTACAATAGAGAAATCTGCCTAATAACAACTGTAGTAGTAAGAAACCTCTAAACCTAAAACATTATTTAGGGCGTAATAACCCAGAAGTTTCTAGCCCTAAAAAACAGTTAACCTTACCTCTAAACCTATTCACGAGCGACGAATAGTTATAGAAACGGCCGCCAGAGCTCCGAACATAGCCTACTGGTGACCACACGCAGAATACAAATACAAATATCTCGGTTAATATTCAAGATACAGAATAAATGTATAGAACAATATTTATAGTAAATTTAATTTGCAATAAGTTTTATTCTATACAATTTTTCGATCCGACGCATAATAACGGAGATATTTTGAATTTTCAAAAATCCCCCCTCCCACTGGTCCGATTTCAGCCATCAACGAACTTGACCTTCCTTTTTACATAAAAAGATTAAAGACCGAGTTTGGTAAAGATCAAACAAAAATTGCGACCGCTTGAGAGTTAACAGACAAATATATATATATATATATATATATATATATATATATATATATATATATATGTATATATATATATATATATATATATATATATATATATGTATATATATATAATATTGAACGGACCTCATTTTCGTCATCTCCTGGGTAGGATCGAAGGACATTTGAAGAAATTTTTCGAAACTCGCATCATGAGTACGACCTAGTTTGTTAAAGGCTGAAATCCGAAAGGGGGGAGGGAATTTCGAAAACTCAAAATATTTTTGTTATTATTCGTAGATAGGAAGCGTATAAAACATATCTTGTTGCAAAATTAAATGTTCTATAAATATTGTTATATGTGTTTCTTCATTATTTTGATTATTAACCGCGTTATTTGGATTTCTTAGTTTTCTCGTTTCTCCAAACCTCCACTACTACTTAAGTCATATTAACAATAAGCTGATATCTCATGAACCAGTTTATTTGATGCTTTAATATTAAATTTTGTTCCCATTTCACTTTTAATCATTGAGATAAATGCAAAAATTCGTGGAGATCTACTTAGCTAACGCGTGACGGACATTTTTAGCAGATTTCCCTTAAGGGAAATCAGCTATTGAGGTCGTACTCATGACGCGAGTTTCGAAAAATTTCTTCAAATGTCCATCGATCCTACCCAGGAGATGACGAAAATGAGGTCCGTTCAAAATTATATATATATATATATATATATATATATATATATATATATATATATATATATTTGTCTGTTACCGCTCTAGCAGTCGCAATTTTCGTTTGATCGTTACCAAACTCGATATTTAAACGTTTTATGCAAAAATAAAGACCAAGTTGGGAGGGGGAGTTTAGAGGGGAGGATTTTCGAAAATTCGAAATATCTCCGTTACTATACGTCGGATCTAAAAATTATATAAAATTAATCTTATTGCAAATTAAATTTACTATAAATAATGTTATATACATTTATTCTGTATCTTGAATATTAACCGAGATATTTGCATTTTTCTGTTTTCAGCTTCTGAGATGAGATCGGCTAACTTCGGGTCTAGTCGTGAGTTTCCGTCAAGAGCTAGTTCGGGCCGTTCCCGTAACTGTTTGACTCTTTATTCTGAAATTTCTCTATTGTAAAACTTCACGTGGGAAATCTGCTTAGTTTACGCAGCCCCTGCGTGACGGACTTTTTAAACGGGGCCAGTAAAAACTAACATGCCATATACTTATTTTATAGAAATAAATTCTATGCAAGCCGGCTGAAGTACGTTTTATTTATGCAGGGTTACATGGGTGACTTGTCACCGTGAGACAATGGTAGAGTAGCATGTAGTAAGGAAGTCACTGTTAAAGTTTACATCCTTGCTTCACATACACCTTAACAGTTGTGCATGACTGCACTGTTGTAATGTGCACACTCTTACCATGGCTAATGTCATTATACATACGGAACTATTAACATGTTATAAACGTCTGGATGAAGTGAGAAGTGCGTTAACTATGAAGATTTTCCTCGTGCCTCACGTATTTGCATATATCTCAAAACGTAAAAGTTCTATGAGAACAATATTTGATGTTTAGGCTTAAAATGAAATACTTCATAATATAACAACTTTTAGCATATTTCTCTTAAGGGAAATCAGATATTGAGCTTGTACTCATGACGCCATTTTCGAATAATTTCTCCAAATGTCCATCGATCCTACCCGAAAAGGAGGTCCGTTTAAAACTATATGTATGTCTGTTAAAGCTCTAATTTTTGTCTAATCGTTACCAAATTCGGTACTTAATCGTTTTATGTAAAAACAAAGATCAAGTTTGTTAAAGGCTGAAACCGAACTAGTGGTGGGGGGGGGTTAGAGGGGGAAATTTCGAAAAATCGAAATATCTCCGTTACTATACGTTGGATCGAAAACTTGTAAAAAACCAATCTCATTGAAAATTTAATGCTGAATGAATGTTGTTATACACGTTTAGCAGATTTTCCTTAAGGGAAATCAGCTATTGAGGTCGTAGTCATGGCGCGGTTTTCTAAAAATATCTTCAAATGTCCATCGATCCTACCCAGGAGATGACGAAAATTAGGTCCGTTCAAAATTATATAAATATATATATATATATATATATATATATATATATATATATATATATATATATATGTTATCGCTCTCGCGGTCTCAATTTTTGTTTGATCGTTACCAAACTCGGAATTTAATCGTTTTTATGAAAAAAGGAAGATCAAGTTCGTTAATGGCTGAAATCGGACCAGTGGGAAGGGGGGGGGGTTAAAGGGGGGGAAATTAGAAAATTCAAAATATCTCCGTTATTATGCGTCGGATCGAAAAATTGTATAGAATAAAATCATAAATATTGCAAATTCAATTTTACTATAAATATTGTTCTATACATTTTTTCTGTATCTTGGATATTAACCGAGATATTTGCATTTGTATTCTGCGTGTGGTCGCCCGTAGGCTATGTTCGGACTTTCCGCCGAGAGCTCTGGCGCCGTTTCCATAACTATTCGTCCCTCGTGAATAGGTTTTAGAGGTTAGGTTAACTGTTTTTTTGCGGCTAGAAACTACTGGGTTATTACGCCCTAAATAATTTTTTAGGTTTAGAGGTTTCATACTACTACAGTTGTTATTAGGCAGATTTCTCTATGGTATAACTTCACGTGGGAAATCTGCTTAGTTTATGCAGCCCCTGCGTGACGGACTTTTTTTCTTTATCTTGATTATTAACTGAGATATTTGCATGTTTTAGTTCTAAGTCTTCAGTAAACCCCCGGCCCTACTCATGTCATATTGACAGGAAGGTGTTACATTATTTGAAGCCTAAATTCCAAATATGGTTCTCTTTGAACTTTTACGTGTTTAGGTAAATACAAATACGTGGCTCACGAGGAAAAACTGCTTAATTAACGCAGCCCCTGCGCGACAGACTTTTTGTTAATATGAGTTGCGGTTTACTACTGAAGGTCAAAACTAAAAAATGCAAATATCTCAGTTAATAATCAATATATTGAAAAGCTGCACATAACGAGATTAATAGAATTCCACGGCAGAGTTTGTTGGAAGTGAAGAATGTTTACTTGATAGAATTGTTTACTTAATAGAACATTAAATTAGCAATAAGATTGGTGCTATGCAGTTTTTCGATCTGTATGATAATAACGGAGGCATTAGGAATTATCAAAATTACTCCCTCAAAACCCCCTTCCCATGTCAGATTTTAGCCATTAACAAACTCGATCTTCGTTTTTACATAAAACGAAATTTAAATATCGAGTTTGATAACGATCTGACACAAATAGCGACCACTAGAGCTTTAACAGACAACACGAATATATATATATATATACTAGCTCAGATACCCGGCTTCGCCCGGGAATTCATTTGAGGCTGAATGGTGATGGTATTTATTAGCAGGCTTTACACTGCACAATATTTTGACATTTACCCGTCCCAGTGTTTAGGATTGATACCCGTCGTTGCCATGGATTTGCTAATAATAGAATATTTGTTCGATAAGGCTTCACTGTCTTCGATATTTTTATATTTTCCGTCTCTTATACCCCTCCCGTTCGAACCTAAAAATTTTAATATAGCTTAAAATCATGGAAGAATTAATGCTAATTGACATACCGAGTATTTTGTTAAGCTCGGTTCAGCCGTTAGTGCCCAATAAAATTGTTGGCTCCCGCTAAAGTTTTAACGTATAACTCATTTTTACTTAGGTATACGACAAAAGTGTATATAACAAAAGTTACTCCAAATAACAAAATAAACAACTTTTGTTATGTTTATATTTGCGGAAAAACCAATAGGAAACGAAATATCGCTATTTTTAATTTCAGGCTTCTCTTATAACCCCCACTCCTGCCCGGCCATAGAAATGTTGGTATGGCTTATTATAATGAAGGCCTCACTGCTAATACACATACCGAGTTTTATTTAGTTCGGTGGAGTCTTTTTTGGCAAATAATATTGTTGACTCCCTCTATAATTTTTAGCGTATAACGCATTTAAACTTCGGTATACGACGAAAGTGTATATAACAAAAGTTATTCTAAATAACAAAATAAACAACTTTTGTTATGTGCATATTTGCCGAAAAACCAATAGAAAACGAAATATCGCTATTTTTAATTTCAGGCTTCCCTTATAACCCCCACTCCTGTTTATCTCAGAGAAAATTAATATAGCCTAAAGTCTAAGTTGGGTTAGTAGTAATATGCATACCAAGTTTCATAAAATTCGGTTCAGCCGTTTATGCGTGAAAAGGTAACAAACAAACAAACAAACAAACAAACAAACATACACGAAAGAAACAAAATGCAGATATGGTGTCTATGACATGTGAAACGAAAACTTAACGAGAAATTTCACGAAAAACATCAAGGTACAGACAGAGGTTACAATTTTATATATATATATAGATATATACATAGATTTGCATTCCGGATTCTGAGAAAAAAAGCATGGTATTACCAATAGTTTTAACATTTTGGTGAAAGAGCATTGAATTCATCTAATGTAGAATTATGTACTTACCTGATTAGTTTTATATAACCTATCTGACATTTTTAGACCTGCCACAATTGGCAACTCCAACTCCCAATCAGTAATTTCACATTGCACTCTATTACGTAGCACAACCCATCGCGTGAAATCTGGAAGAGCATTCATTTTACCTGCCTTCTCATACAATTTGTAGCAGATTTCTCTGAAGGGAAATCAGCTATAGAGGTTGTACTCATGACGCGATTTTCGGAACTTCTCCTCAAATGTCCACCGATCGTGCCTGGCAGATGGCGAAAATTAGGTCAGTTCAAAATTATATGAATATATATATATATATATATATATATATATATATATATATATATATATAGATATGTGTGTGTGTGTGTGTGTGTGTTACCGCTCTATCGGTCGCAATTATTGTTTTATCGTTACCAAAATAGATATTTAATTGTTATATGTAAAAAGAAAGATTCATTTATGGCTGGAATTGTTCCAGGGGAGGGGTGGGGGGTTAAGACGGGGATTTTCGAAAGTTCAATATTTCTCTGTTATGTCTGCTTGAAATTGGAACCAATCTTATTGCAAATGCAATGTTCTATAAATATTGTTTTTGCATTTATTCTCTATCTTGAATATTGACGGAGATATTTGCTTTTCTCAGTTTTCAGCCTTTAGCAAATCCCCAGTTTTACTCATGTTACATAAAATATATGCAGCTATATAATTAACCAGATTATTCGAAGCTTAAATACGTACTATTGTTGTCAAGAGAAATTTATTATACGAGATACATTCGGCATATTTCTGAAAATATGTTCTGGTGACCCCCCCCCCCTCCCCGATTTAAGATTTTGGACTACTAAAATTTGGTTGATTGAGTTAAAAATTATTCTGATTCATTATAAATTACAGTATTAAATATACTAAATAGTTGTCGATAAAATTAATATGTTCAGATATATTTTATTAATCATTAATCTTTCTGGTTTGGATTCTAACTATTCAGCGCTGCGGTGTTGGCTGCCCTGTTTGTTTACAATTCTAACTCTTTCCGTTGTACATATTATTAACTTGTAAATCGACTGAAAGATGTCTTCTTACCGTTTGTATTTATTTGCTTTACATTCACGGACGTGTTACTACAATAATATGTAGATTTATCTGTTGGAAACCTTCCCTTAGAGAATCTGCTTAGTTTACGCAGCCCCTGCGTGACGGACTTTTTCAGAGAGAAGAAGCCCATGTTTGCTCATCCATATCTAGGCTTTAATAATTTTTTCTTTGTTTAAAATGTATACTACAGAAATTGTGGCAATTGATCCACGAAATGACAACGATTTTAGAAGATTTCCCTTAAGGGAAATCAGCTATTGAGGTTGTACTCACGACGCGATTTTCGAAATTTTTCTTCAAATGTCCATCGATCCTACCCAGGAGATGACGAAAATGAGGTCCGTTCAGAACTGTGTATCTCTCTCTCTCTCTCTCTCTCTCTCTCTATATATATATATATATATATATATATATATATATATATATATATATATATATATTTGTCTGTTACCGCTCTAGCGGTCGCAATTATTGTTTAATCGTTACCAAACTCGATATTTAGTCGTTTTATGTAAAAAGAAAGATCAAGTTCGTTAACGGTTGAAATCGGTCCAGGGGGAGGGGGGGGTTTAGAGGGGAGGATTTTCGAAAATTCGAAATATCTCCGTTACCATAGGTCGGATCGAAAAATTGTATAGAATCAATCTTAATGCAAATAAAATATACTATAATAATGTTATATAGGTTTATTCAATATCTTGAATATCTCGAGATATTTGCATTTTTTAGTTTTCAGCGATCAGCAAACCGGCACTTCTACTCATGTTACGTAAATAATATTCTGCTACATAATAAACTACATTATTCGAAGTTTAAATACCAAAAATTGTATTGAAGAGACCTTTATTATACGAGATACATGCAAAAATGTTCTGGTGATCCCCCCCCCCCATCTTAAGGTTTTGGACTACTAAAATTTGATTGATATAGAGAACAATTATTCTGACTCATTATTAAGGTCTCTAGTGCAGTACTAGATATAGTAAATAGTTCTCAATAAAATTAATATGTTATATTCTGATATATTTCAGTAATTGTTTTTCTTTCCGGTGTGAGGCGGGCAGACCCGTTTGTTTACTTTTCTAACCTAACGCTTCCTGTCGGCAGGTTATTGAAATTGGATGAAACATTTCTTATTTCCGTTTGTATTTATTCATGGTGGTGTTGTGTTACCAGTATGTATATTTATCTATTACTAAACTTCACGTGGGAAATCTGCTTAGTTTACGCAGCCCCTGCGTGACGGACTTTTTAATTAGAGGCTATTATAAACTCTCATAAATACATTATATATTATATGTCTAATAAGAATTCCAAGTAAACTTCATTAGTATTATGTAGTTTAGGTAGTACCTGTTATTGTGTAGTTATATAGTGTGTATAGTGTAAGTGAAGTTAACTTATCCTCCAATCAAAGTGATAGTGAGTAGGTGAGTGTTTATGGCCGAGGCTGTAGGCCAATAAAAATAATGGGGCCTTTAAATTCTTTTTACAAGTCTCAGCTACTGAACAATATAACAGGTGTTCCTTTAAAGCCACACGAGATTGTGGCCCATTATAAAGATTTTATTCGGTCATATCTTATAGCATTACTCCTGCCTTACATTGTTCTTGGAGGGAGCCGCCCAAATTTATTGTATTGCTCTGACTTTATTTCTCTCCCATTGCTCAGGAGCATTTCTTTTACGGTTTTATGCCCGTTTATGTATTATATTGGTGCTAAGTGGTGCGATCATAGGGGGTAGTTTATTGCGTCAATGAATAAACTCTTTCCTTTTAGCAGATTTCCTTCAAGGGAAATCAGCTATTGAGGTTGTACTCATGACGGAATTTTCGAATTTCTTCTTCAAATGTCCATCGATCCTACCTAGGAGATGACGAAAATGAGGTCCGTTCAAATATATATATATATATATATATATATATATATATATATATCAATCTATCTATTTATCTATCTATATATTTTTCTGTTACCGCTCTAGCGGTCGCAATTTTTGTTTGATCGTTACCAAACTGGATATTTAATCGTTTTATGTAGAAAGAAAGATCAAGTTCGTTAACGGCTGAAATCGGACCATTGGGAAGGGGGGTTTAGAGGAGAGGATTTTCGAAAATTCGAAATATTTCCGTTACTATACGTCGGATCGAAAAATTATATAGAATCAATCTTATTGCAAATTAAATGTACTATAAATATTGTTATATACATTTATTCTCTATCTTGAATAATAACCGAGATATTTGTATTTTATTAAATCTGGGCGGATAACGGATGAGAGTGACTTTCCCGCCAAAATCTAGGTCGGCCGTTTCCATAACTGTTCGACTCTCGTGAAATTTCTCTATTGTAAAACTTCACGTGGGAAATCTGCTTAGTTTACGCAGCCCCTGCGTGACGGACTTTTATTTTTATGGAGGATGAAACTCCTTCCATGACTGAGGAAAAATTCGTTACTAAACAAGTAGATTTCCCACGTGCTGGCATAACACGCTTGTGATCTCATCTCATAACATATTATGTATTAATATGTGAAAAAAGATGATGAGTAGAAGTGAGGGGGAGAGGATACTAACGGCCGAAAACAAGAAAGTACGAATAACTCTCTTAATATTTGAGTTACGAAACAACGCATAGAACAACAATTGTAGAAAGTCAGAAGATTAACTTGATTGAGTCTATATTTTTTGATCCTTCACATAATAAAGGAGACATTTGAAATTTTCAAAATTCCTCCCTCTAAACCACCGCCCTCCCCTCATTCCACCCCTGGTTTCAGCTTTTAACTATTATGGATTTAAGTGTTGAATTAAACAGTCAAATATCGAGTTTGGCGTAGAACAAATAAACATTTTCAAGTTAAGAACGTACAATATTACGTCACCACACAACGTATTTGCAAGTACCTCATATTGTAAATAACTGTTGAAAACAATATTTGGTATTTAAGCTTTAAATAAAGTGGTTCATTATATAACATAGTATAGTTTATGTGATATGAGTAGGAGTGGGGGTTTGCTGAAGGCTGAAATCTAAAAACTAGAAATATCTCGGTTAATATTGGAGATAGAGAATACACCAATAAAACAATATTTTTAGTAAATTTTATTACCAGTAAGATTGATTTTATACAATTTTTTGAGCATACGTATAGTAACGTAGACATTTATAATTTTCGAAAAAAAATGAAATAACACAAATGAATTGTTGATGATACTTCCCTGGAAGAACCCGCACTGTTTATTTTACATGGAGCTATGCAGGTGCACAAAAAGTATTCCTGTTACAAATAATTACTACGTGATTAGTTAAAAACAAATCAATTTTAAGAACCTTTTTTGTTATGTCGATGTTTTTTATAGTAAACATTTTTTTTTGGATTCATTCAAGATTGCTTTTGCGTAATTTCGTTTTAAATACTTTTGTTTTTTTTGTTTTTTTCAGAATCCATTCTTTTACTATAGACTTCTTTCAACGATAATTTTGTTGGCTACAACAATGAGGAGTGGATTCTGGAATAAAAAAAAAATTGATTTATTTAAAAGCAGTCTTGAAGGAATACAAAACAATGTGTACTACATATAAGTACATCACAAGCAATTTATTTATGTACAAAATATTATAAATACAAATATAATTTAATTCAATTTTATAAACTTGAAAGGAATAAATAAAAGTCCGTCACGCAGGGGCTGCGTAAACTAAGCAGATTTCCCACGTAAAGTTTTACAATAGAGAAATCTGCCTAATAACTACAGTAGAAGTTAATGAATCTCTAAACCTATTCACGAGGGACGATCAGTGACGAAAACTGCCACCCTTGCTCTCGGCGGAATGTTCCGAACATAGCCGACTCCTGCCGACCACACACATAATACAAATGCAAATATCTCGCTTAATATTCAAGATACAGAATAAATATGTATAACAATATTTATATTAAATTTAATTTTCAATAAGATTGATTCTATAGAATTCTTTGATCCGACGTATAGTAACGGAGATATTTTGAATATTCGAAAATCCTCCCCCTTGTAAACTCCCCCTCCCGCTGGTCAGATTTCAGCCGTTAAGGAACTAGATCTTCCTTTTTAAATAAAATGACTAAAAATCGAGTTTGGTGACGATCAAACAATAATTGTGACCGCTAGAGCGGTAAGACAAATATATAGATAGATAGATGTAACGTAAAAAAAATGAAGCCATTATGAAATAAATCATTACAGAAAGAAAACAGATGAAAATGACACAATATGTCTTCAAATTAAATTTAAATAGGATAGTAAAAAATTCTACAATTTCATATCATAAAATTTAAAATTTAGCCTTAATTATATATATTTAAGATTTAATTTAATTATATATATATATATATATATATATATATATATATATATATATATATATATATATATAGAGAGAGAGAGAGAGAGAGAGAGGGAGTGTGTGTTTTTATGGTTTAGTAGAAATAGTGTAACAGAGGGAGTAAGTGTAATGTAAATAGTAATGCCCGGTCTTTAAGAAGGAATACAATAGAATTTATTTTATAGGAATTTAATGTCATCAGTGCAATTAAGTGAATAAAAAATCAAAAATTATTTATATTTTCCTAACAATAACTTTTGTCTAGGGAACTCATAGAGATTTTTGTTATGCAGCTGCTTATGGGGTTTGAAAATGTAAATGCTATGAACAACTGCAAAGAGTCGTGTATATTAGCAACTTAAACTCTAAATTAGGAATACAAAATAAATACCTAATTGAACATTTGGAAACAATGTTTTGACCCTAAATTTTTGGGAACTGAAAGAAGAAAAAAAGTAATTGACCAAATGTCTTGTAAGTGGTGGCCTACTAGAGGTGGTGACCTCGTGCTATGAGATGTTATGTGAACGTCCTAGGGTACTAAAGCCTGGAACAACCTGCAGCCACAACCGTAAAAAACTTTTATCACTGTCTATATCAACACTTACAAACACATAACCTTACTGTCACAGCCTATCAGCTGACTCGCCTTCAACCATTCATCCATCTTTCCTCAATGTCATATACATTTCATTTGAGCTGGCTCAAGGGTTTATTTTTATTTTGTATTAATTTTATACTCATCTGAGTTGTCATATTTGTGAAAGCTACCCTCATTTACCAGGGTTAATTATACTTAAATTGTTTCTGTATTATTGTTCCCAATTTGAGGAAAAATTGGACTAATCCAACCTATAATCTCAGTCATTTCACATATTAGAATAATTTAATAATGAAAACTACAGTTTCGTTTTTTAAGATTGCTTTCTTCAAATAAACTGAGTGCAATGACACTTGAGGTATAAATGAGTCAACTTTCTTTCACTGAATTACTCCAGCCAATAGATAGATTCCAATTTCAATTGAATTATTGCTTAACAAATAAAAGTATAAGAATGTATACTACATTTTCTTAATTGGTTGCCCCAATATATTTAAAACAGCATTTTGAATGAGGTACAAATAAAAATATTGTGGATTTTTAATTCACAAACTTTAATTTTAATTTACAATGTATATTTCAAATATATATTTCTAACTTCTACAGTGTATTTGTTCATTTCAATTAAAATATCTTTTAATATTTTCAAAAATTCATTTGATTTGTTTAGACAGAATTAGATGATTTGTAATGATATTAAAAATGAATCATGGTTAAATGAATGAATGATGTGGAGCCCCTCTATGAATATTATTTTAGTTTCTCAATAATATTCAAAAATCAATGTTAATCTTTTCTAATTGGAGGCTTGTGTTGTTTTTCTTAATATATTCTGGAGGATTGATTACAAAATTTTCTCACAAGGACACACAAATTCTGACTAGGACATTTTCCAATGATTATTGTTTTTTAATTATTCAGTCAAATACTCATGAAGCAAAGTTTTAAATAGAAACAACATTTCTGTTTTGAGTAGAAGGCTAATTATTTAGTAACTTAAAGTTAAGAAAATTCATAAAAACAAATGAACGTACAGTCTATGAACTGTTTAAACACATATATCTCTTCCATTAAACTAGACTGTAGCCAGTTAGGTTTATATACTAAGCATATAACGTGTATTTCCATTTTGTTCGAAATTAATGCAGTCATTGCCTAAAATGAATTTTCTAAATTCTTTTCCAATAGTTGATAATGTAATATCGAATTTAGAAATGCAAACAATAGATCAAATAACATGTTGGATGTACATTGTAAATGATTAAATTTCAATATAAATTAATCCTCTCAAAATATTATAAGTAGTGAGAAATAATGTAAAACATGTCTTTTGTAAAGGTACTTCCTCTAGTTAACGTATCTATTTTTAAAAAAAATGTGAATCAGATAACACTTCTTTTTAATATATTATTTCTATGAAAAAAATTCACAATTATCCTTAAGATTTCTATTAATAACATTAATGTATTATCACTTTATTTTGAATAGGTTTTGTGTTTTATTCTTTCAAAATTTATTCACTTCTAAGAACAATTCACAGATATACATTATGCATTTTAGAAGAACTGTTAAATACAATTATATTTTAAGCAAACATTTAGGTTTAATATTTTGTTCAAGTAACCCTGAATTTATTTCTCAAGGATTATTAAAAAATAGCTTTATTTTTCTTCAATTATAAATTAAATATAGACATATTTAAAGACATGGTCGTTACTTAGGTATATATAAAATCTTCTTGAACTGGGAATTTCAACAGCTTTTAACACAATTTTCTAGTTGTTTATGTTTTAATTGATACCTTTATTCAACCAAAAACTAAAAAAAAATAATCCATATATTATTGCCACTCAATAGGACATAATAAGCCACAAATAATGAGGATAGTACTTATTTTCATGTCAAAAATGAAAGAATTTCGAAGTTGGCGCTGTCAACAGCAGCCCAAACCTTGAGTGAGTTCAGCGACTTTCCGTAGTGTGGCGCTAGGCTCGTTCGGCTCATGTGCACACAAAACAAGACACCATTTGTCTGTAAAAATGCAATTTGTATAACTAAACCTTGACCTATAGATAATTAATAAGACTGCGATATTTGATAAGTGGTTCGATTCTGATAAATAGATCAATTATGATTTTCCACCTCATTGAATTATTGATAACACTGTAATAAACCCACATTCATAAAATAACTTTTTCACAGCCTCAAAATGCATTTTTTTTTTAAAATTTGTAATACTAATTCAATGCAAGTGTAATTAGCAGTAATAAAATAGTAATTAGTAGAAAAATTACCTGTTCTTATATCTATTGGCTAGTAAGTCTTAAAGATTATACCGGTATTATAGTAACTTCTTTCTTAAGACTTACCTATCTTATTATTGAATAAAAGTTTAGGAAATAATATTTATTTCATAGAATTATAGAGTACATCAATATGCTCTACTTTCTTAGGTTAAGGAAAAGTGCAGTACTTCTTCTAGTTAGAAACAATAATCTTTTTATACTGTTCCATATAAAACAAGTCACCCACTTAGAACAATTTCTTTGAAAATCTAAAGGTGATAACTTCATAAGAATGTTGTGTTAATCAATGTAAACTATATGCTCTTGAATCACCTAGGGTACACCTGAAACATAAAATATCATAGTATTCAAACAGAAAATCTTTCCTCAAAAGTGATTAATTCTTAATCTAAAAAACTTTAAAAAAAAAATATCCTACTTAATGCTATGAATAATTGAAGTAGTATAGATTCCAAAACATTTGTCAATCTAATTTTCTTTTGCAGACCAAATTTTCTGACTTTATCTTAAAATAAGATTGTTCATAAAAAGATAAGAATTTTGGTTAAACAATTAGAAAAAAAAATGTGATCACTTTAAAAAAAATGAGCTAGTAAGAAAATAATTAATATTTTACTAATTTATTTATTTTAGTTCTTTTTCTAGAATGATATACCAATATTTAATTCTTTATCATACTAAGAAGTAATTTATGTAAGACTGAAAATAAAATGAGATGATTGTTTGTTACTTTAGTCCATTTATAAATCCAATCATGGCTTCTATACAACAAGCTACTTTCATTATCTTCACTGGTCCAATGTTTCTTTTGGGAGGGACATCAATGTCAAGTTCAAGGTTACTAAACTCACAGATCAATGAATATCTTGGCTATTTTGAACACTGAAAACAAAGAAGAATTATTTTATGAAGTACACAATTAAAATATAAGTTCTTGAAATAATAAATATTTGTTTATATAAATATCTAAAACACAGAATGTACAAGGTGAGACATTCTGATGACATGGTTTAGTTCTCCACCTGACCTTCAACTCAACTGCCTGCCAGTCAATTCTGGGTCAAGCTCCATAAATGGTAACAATATCTCTTCCAGACTTGGAATTTCCTCACTTTAAAACTTCACTAAAGGTAAAAATTACTCAACACTATTTTGATTTAATATCAAAAGATATTTTCTATCTCATAAATCCCTAGCTTAATTAAATATTCTTACTAATTACAAATTTCTAAACTGTTAATCATTATACCCTTTAAAGGTACATTTGACGTTTGAAAACACTATGTAGAAAATTCTTGTTTAATTTATGAGAAAGTTATGGAAGATAAATAATTGTTATGGGCATACTTACATTTAAACCATTTATAGTAATATTTTTCTCTTTATTAGAAGCCAAACGTTTTCTACATAAGTCACTTGAGTTCATGGCTTAACATTTCTTTGTGTTGTGAATGAAACGAAAGATCGATGCTTATTTATATTTTTAACAACCTTAAGCAACTTTATAAGAAACTTTATTGCCAACAGGAAAAGAAACACAGAAATATTCCTACACATTCCCCTAAAAAAAAATACAAAACTAATAAGCTAAAATTAAAAACCACTATAATAATAAAAATCATTGTTCCATGTTTAAGCACCACCTAGCAATTGACTAACTTCCTTCAAAATATAAAATTTTCAAGAAGATTGATATAATAATTTACCTTCAAAGTTTGAATTCAACTATGTACACTTAGACTTTGAGCACAGGAAAAAATGTCCTGTGAAATAATTTACATGCTTCAAGTTAAGTAAATTAATCTTCTATTTCCATTATACACTTCATTAAGGATATATTTTAAAATTATATTTCCTAATGACATGAATTTTTTTTTTAAGCTCTATCGGAAAGGTCTTGGAGTAGTACACAACTCTAATATATATTGCAAATAATTAAAAATTGGATAGGGATAATTTCCAAATTTTCTGAAATTATTGTAAAGCGTTTACTAATTGTTCCAGACATCCTTAGCAGAGCATTATAGACTATATCAAATGATGGAAAACTAATACTTCATGATTATTAGAAATCTCATTTTGACAGTGATTCAGTTCACAAGTAATGGATGTTTAATTAAGACCTTATAAGCAATAACAAAATAACTTGTATTTTACATACTGTAAACTGGGAAACCTTAATATTAATATGCACAGCCATTAATAGGATAATTAAAAAAAAAATAGAACAAGTAATGTACAAACTATAGATAACGTTAATCCTGGAAACCACTTTATCTTGGGCTTTAGTATGATGTTTCCTAGTAGTATTTACACAAATCAACGTTTAAACCATACAAATTTATGTGCAAGGCAATATTTTTAGCAATTAAATGGGACTAATAAAAAAGAAAACTGAGTATTGCACTAATTTAAGTAGGTTATAGGCGATTCTTTGAGAGTCCAGCTTGTTATAAAAAATAAAATAAATGACCGGGCAGTCATGCTCACGCCATAAATTTGCATTAAGCTAAATGAACCGCAATTTTCTTCCTTTGGCCATGTCTCTTGTTCACGATCTCAGCCCCTTCTAAGAAGAAGATATTACAAACATTATGTAATATGTTTTAATTCTAGATTTATTGTTTTCTCTATTGGAATTATATCATTAGCATTGTAAGTAATTTTAAATAAAGTTAAATTCTTTGATAATTATTTTATTCAGTGAAATGTAAAACTATTTTTCAAAGCTTACTGTTTTTTAAATGTATTAGTCAATAAAATATTTATGTGTGTCTCCTTTTGGAAAAACAAATAGTATGTATTACAGTATATGTAATCACTTTGTGTATTATATATTTTTTTAATTATGTGTAAATAAATAGATCTGCATATAATGTGAAAATGGATTCATTTATCTTGGCTCATTGCTACCTTAAAAGGAAAAAATGTCTTTAATGTAAAATGCTTAATATTCCCTAATTATTTTTTATTTGTTAATTAACCGGGAATTAAAAATTTATAAGCAAATGGCTGATGATTTTTTTTAATGATAATTATACTTAAATGAATGGTTTTTATTGTTTGGGCCCATTGAAAACAATTAATTTCATTTTTTCCAGACAATGTTACTCCAGTCTATATATTTTGAAACTAATAGTCACAAAGAGTGATTTCATTTTTTTATAAAGTATATTAAGTAGTATTTATGAATATTTTTATTGTAATCCATTTATCTAAATTAGTAGTAAAATATGTGTCTCAAAGTCTTGATAAATGTTTATAATACACAATTCTATGTACCAATTGGGATAATTTTTAATATAATGACAATTGTTATTCTTATTCTTTAATTTATTCACATGAATTTAATACCTGAATACTTACCATTTTAATAACGAAAAGGTACATATAATTTAATGCAAATTATAATAATGGATAAGCGTCTGTCAAGGAAAAGGGGAAATGTATGGAATTAATGATAAGGAGGAGGATAATGTATATAAAGGGTCATAAAATAATTTAAAATAATTATTACATTTCGTATTATCTCGTTTATTTCCAGTTTACATGTAACATTCTTATCAGAGGGATCCTTTTTTTCCTTTTTACGACCCTATTATGAGAGCGTTACATGCGAAAAAGCAGTAAATTGAAGTGAAATAACGACCAGCACCTCGTTATGATTTGCAAACCTACCAACATTATCACTAGAGTTTTTACATACTAATTGCTTTTTATCTTCGCTGGAACTCAGTAAAATTTAAATAATAATACGTATAAGGACCATTTACATAAAGGCAGCCTACTCCATTTACGTCCTGAAACTCAATTAAATAACATTTTAATATTTATTGCTCTTAAAAAATAGTATATCATTGTTATAAATAATTTTAAAGGTTAAAATACTGCAACTTATATATTATGCTTAACACAATGTTAATGATATTAGACTAAAATGAATATATACACCAAACATTGTACAGCCATAAATAAACTAAATTAAGACATTAAGATATCAGTATTTTACATTTGATTTATGAGTAACATAAACATTGGGTCAAAAATTACAAACATTTAGTTAATGTACGAAATACAAGAAAAAAATGTTGTTAAGTTGTGTATGATTTTTATTTAATGTTCAGACAGTTTTTTGACATGTCTTAGTATTGTAATGTTTTTAGTTGTCATGTTGACAGTTGGTGTACAATTTGTATTTCTGTTGTATTGGTTTTGTGTTTTGAGTTTTACAATAGTTATAGCGACAGATGAACTTCATATGTACCTGAGGACCTGTTCTGAAGTTGACACTTCTCCCGAAGGATGGTCATCGAAGAAAGGTGCGGTCTCTTGTTACGTATACTGAAGGTATACCGGATGGTTGTATACTCAGGATACATTCAGTATACGTACACGAGGCCCCACACTCGCTGCGGAGCCGGCTCCTGAAGTCTTGTGAAGTCACACTGAAGTGAGTGAAGTTGTGACTGAACCTGTGAAGTCTGCAGTTGAAGAGAAGTAGTATTGAAGGCTGCCAGCTTGACACTGACTGGGCTGGGATAGGGGAGCCTGGCCGGCAGTGTGAGCCCCCTCCACTGCGCCTGCGTGGGGGCGTGGTCACTCTGCGTGGGTGGTCTTAGCCCCGCCCACCGGCCACGCCCACACCGTCTCCTTTTCACTTCACCTTCGTCCTTTCCTTAGCCGTCCCAGTCCTCTCCCGCCTGCATCCTATACTAGTGTAAGTTTGTTTAACATTTTTTTTTGTTTTTTATTTTTTTTACCACAATTTCCTTACCCACATATTTATTTTTCTCCCTCGAAAATACAACAAATTTCCATGATTGTTTATATCAGGAACTTATTGTTTTCGGTACTCATCGATTATCGGGAGGCCTATTATTAAATCACAATTAAAATAAAACCACTTTATTATTTTAAATAACACTTATGGAATTTATAAATGACAAAATGTTTAACGGGAGGCCACTCAATATTTACAAATAAAATATTTTATGTCTTTTTTTAACTTAAACCCACACCAGTTACCCTCCCACAGTGGCCTTCACCTCCAATTACGTTCGGTTTCATTAAAATGTCACTAGCAAACACTTCTCTTAGCGTTATTCTTCAAGTCAGTTATGGTGCTTACAAAATTCCGTGGTGGCACAGCCATTCGCCCATTCATAAATAAATAAAATAAACTTCCTCAATAATAACTTGAACATTTGTAACCGCCGATTTCCTCTTTACAACGTATGTAGTACATATTTTACAGAGTTGTTTACAATGGAAAATAATTAACCGAAAGTCTAAATCATAAAAATATAAAAGACTCATTGAAAATAGTGGACCAATATGTTTAACAGCCATTGAAAAATTTTGGTTTGACCTTAAGACATTTTTTGGATGACCTTTGAAGTAGCGGGCTCGATTCCCACCGGAGCAAGGTAGTTGTTTGTATATAGTCCAACAGTAGAATTGTGGTCATTCTCGAATCCAATTTCTCAAACTCCATCTAAATGCTGGAGATCTTGTCTGGTGAAAATCAAGCTTCATAAAATTTCCTCTTCTACATTTCCGTGTTTTACGAAATATTCCAAACCTTTGAAATGTCTCAAATGCCACTTCTTCTGATATAAGAACACTTCTCAGTTGTATCAGATCCGTTATTAACAAAAACAACTTCAAATTTTCTTAAAATCTAGCAGGTAATAGGTAGGTAACCTCCTTCATGTATATTTTCTTGTCTGTTAAAATAGACATATATTATGATAAATCACTACTAACATCAAATAGTAACTGGTGTGGCTAAAGTAAAAAAGACCCAATATTTTCAGGTTTAATACAGCTTATTGCTATTCACTGTTATTGCTATAGACTTCATACTTGACTAGGTTATCTTAGTCTTTCTGTTTCTTTTGTTATCAGAAAAAGAATGATCGTTTTGTCTCCAATTGGTGTTTATTAACTCCATTTGGTGTTTATTATCACCACTTGTTCATCCTTTATTATTAAATCACTTGGACAGCAATCTAGCAGAGTTCCTGTGACAGACGGCGGCCGGGGACGACCGCTTTATGCCGCTCTTCCTAACATATAATTACATTTTGTCATTCAAATAAATTCTAGAAGTGTTATTTTAAATAATGAAGTGTTTTTTTTTTAAAAAAAAATATGATTAGATAATCGTCTATAAATGGTGCCATTGCGGGCTCCCAGTAACCGATAAGTAACTTATTTTGTTATATGAAACAAACGCAGTCTCTATTAGATGAAAGATAATTCCTCAGAAAATTTATCAGCTAAAAAATACTTAAATAACTCTAAATCCGTCCCGCAGTACACTATTTGACTTTTACCAAGTTCCTATTTCCTTAAAATATGTTCATTTTTTCTTTATTCAATTTAATAAAAATGCAAAACTCAATTTAATCACCACAAAAGAATTTAATTTTTTAACATTTTGGCTTTACAACATTAACATAATAGATCCCAGCTAGCTATTAATTTAATCAATAAGACCTTCCCTCTATCCTACTGTCTTATCCAATTATTAATATTAAACAAAATTTAAAAATAATGTAAACACAAGTGCTACATAAAAATTATTGATAGTCTCCTAGAAGCATTAAATTTGTAATAATAATGGTGAATAATAATAGTTTCATTAAACTAATGAATGAAACTAAAAACCGTTTCCTTTGGACAGATTTATAATTTTCTACTGCACTGGTCTCAATTCATTTTTTAGGCTAGGGTATTATAAAAGTAAAATTGATTGGCTAAAATAAAAAAAATAAATGAAATAATGTCTGCCCAGATGGTGTATTATTATTTATTAATGTCCACTTTTTCCTTCAATGACTCACTGGGACGGGTTATTTACTGGTTACCACCCTTTTCTAGCCAGGGTGGGTCTAAGGATTTTATTTAATGAGTCTGTCACTAAATAAATTCCTATTGCCCTGTCGGAAATTGAACTCAATGGTTCATTTATTTTATAAAGGTTTTTCTAATTCCTAATTAATATGAACATGTGGAATGCTAAAGATCCATGCAATATTATAATTGTGTACCAATCTGCTTCATATATCTACTTCTAACAAACAAAAAAAAAGTAATATTTTTAATAAATTCTATTCAAATTATTTCGATTTATATTAATGTGTTTTGAATAATAGAACAATTCTCTTTTCTACGAAATTATTAGTGTTATAAGAGAAAGAATAATAAAAAAAGTCATATTTGCTTACAATTAATTTACTTTTAGAAACACAATTTACAATTGACATCATTATTATACATAAGAATTATTGGACTTTGATCCTCATTTCTTTTTGTAACTAGCATTGTTAATCAACTAAATTTTCATAGAAATTATGTGCTTATTACACAATAACGACATTGTTTAGTAGCTTTTTGTGAATAAATTGGCCTTTTTTATTATAATTAGAGAATAATTTATATTCTTAAATGCCATTGAAATTCAATAGACCTTCTTCTATTATTTCTAAAGACAGGTGATGAATTTAATTTAATTAGACATGACAAAAGTTCTTACCCAAAAACATGTAAGTACCAGGCGCTACGGCCTTTGTTAGACCTTGACCTCTGCCGTCATTTTTGAAATATCCCCGCATTCATCCGCTTCCACTAGCCTTCTGGGCAAACATTGCTTCTTTTAGCACTCAGCGCACTTGGTCTACTCTAAAAAATTTCAGTTGAAATTAATTGAAATCATCTTAATTAGACGTGAACAGTAAATTTAAATGTACCTATATATAACTGTATTAAGTAGGTGTAATCAGAAATTATGTTAAAAGTATATACTTGAATATCAAGCGCTCTGAAGAAAATTTTTCCAACATCTAAGCATATTTCTCAAATGTGGATTAAAATGTTTGCCTGTAAAGCATACTTCATGACTGATTAGAAAATGTGAATTATGAAGTCATTCTAAAGTTAAAAAATAACTAAGAAGCCATTTTTTTAAATTGAAACCTACTAAAACAAAATCTTTCTACTCTACATATCAAACTTTTTTTTGATCAGTTATTTACATTCATTATTGTCGCAAAATTATCCAAAAACATTTAGTGATAACATAAAAGTCATCTCTTTATTTAATGAATTTACAAAACTAAAAATTTGGAATGTTTTAAATAAAAAAAAATAGAAATAGCAAACCCGTGCTCGGTTGAGGCCAATTTGTAAATATCCACATTATTGTCTGACAAAGGAACTTTTTGCACAATGATTAAAATTTAAGAGGGTATTTGAGAATGATTCTTTGTACTTAGACAGTTATGTACTATATAATGGTTTTAATTTTTTGTAATTTCCTACGAATTTTACCAGTTATTAAGTAATTTTGTAAAATGCTATAGCAAAGCTTCTAGTCATTTCTGTAAGACGTACAGCTGGAGATAGTTTAGAATACGTCTACAATAAATAATGCTGACGAATTCGAATATTAACAAAAACTTTGAATAACCTTTATCTAAAATGCTAAGACCCCCTAGAGGTATTTTAAATGTTTTTATTTATTTTTTTTTTTGCTGCAATTATGACTCAAACAAATCCTTGTATTTCTAGCTCCTGATCCATCAAGACATTGTGATCATATTGGTGTATTATAAAAGAGAGTATTATGATTAACATGTGATCAAAATTTGATGACACAGGCTGAAATTGTTGGGGACAAGAATAGCCAAGTGGAAACATTGTTTATTTCTAACAAAACTGAGAGATACTATGTTTTTCTCTGAGTGATTCAAGACAGGTATATTTTTTCTCTATTAGAAAGCGTTTTATAACGTCATTTTTAACATAAGCTGTATTAATCACATAAAAACCTAATGTGTATTTAACCTATGTGTTTATTTTTAAATAGTAATAACTTTAATTCAGTTTACATATATACATTTTTGTGTAGTTATATGTGCTTGTAATTCAGGTACATGAAACTCTGAACTTGTATTGTTAATTGTTATAGCCTTTGAATAATTTGCTAATTAAATTATGTTATGGACTTTATTATTTATTTAATATGTTCACAATAAAAAGGTATTATGCATCAACTGGAGATTTTTCTGTGGTTGTAATTTAAGCAACATATGCAATAACTAATTAAGGATCTTCATCAGTGTATTAGTATTTCATAAGAAAAGTTTGACTAATTTCGTTTCTTCACAAAATCTTCAGTTTTAGGAATACATTTTTAAAATATCAAAATTTCTTACTTTTTATAGTTATTTCTCATGTAGGTATGTGCATTAATAAATTTAAGCTATACGGTTGTTTATAATATAAAATAATTATCCGGAGGTTTAAATGATTTGAAAAGACTGATTTACAATAGTTAACAGGCATGAAAATATTGGTAACATTGGACAGGGTTTTTTCAGTTTACCCATAGCACGAAGACATTGACCTTGAGCTATATGGAATGTGGCATTTGGGTAGCGGATTCGATTCCCACTGGAGCAACTTAGTTTTTACTTGATGATGATACAATATTTTCAACCCCATCGTGAACCTAGAATTGTGGTCTTTCTTGAACCGCTATAAAGAGAACATTAAAATCCACCTGTAAAAAAAACAAAACAATAGATATGAAAACACTTTGTAAAATAATTTAAATAACCTAAGATGCCGTAATACAAATAGCGTAAAATTATATAAACACTTGAATTACATACACAACACAATACATGGAAATTACCATTTAATATACAGTTACATATAAACAAAGATAGGAGCACCAACTGTATTGTGTTTATAAACATCACAGTAATATGATCAGAGCATAACAAATTTAGCTTCAAATACTTGTATTAATTAAATTTGATATTTCACACTAAAATGTTTTTCTATCATGTCCGCTTGAGAATTCATTCTATTGGAGATTATGTCTATTATTCATTAAATAAAATAAACGTGTTATCTAGTCTATTTTTATTATTTATTTTTTTTAAATTAATAAACCGTAAGTAACTTGAGCATCCTGCTTAACATAATCCTGGTAACGTACTATTGACTATTTTCAACGTAGCTGCTACTGTTTATACTGTAGTATGTAAATAAATGAATTTAATATTACCTAGAAAATATTTAAATGTTATTATTTATGTAACCTGAATAATCTTGAGAAACTTCAGCTTTAAATACGACTTAAAACACAATAACATGAGTGTTTACGTCAGCCGAGTGAGTGTAAATGTCCTGTTATCATCAGTCGTGATAAGAGTTATATCATAACGGGCCAGTATCATCAATGATTGAGAAACTGTGTCAAAAACACCACTCTGTCCGCTCGTGATCAGACCACTCGATCCGTTTGGGAGAAAGACGGTTTATTACAGATGTCGGTCAACTAAACGGAACACATAGCAATCCTCCATACAGTGTATTAAATTAAATTTGTATTTCTCTTTAAATTTTAGAAACTTAATCTAGTAATGGTAACCAACAATAGTGAGTCAGGGAGACAAGCACTCCGGCGTGTCTAATATTCAATATTTTTTTATAAAAGAATCAAAACATCATAATTCTTTCGTAAACATGTTTTAGAAATTGTTAAACTCTTCAAATGAACCGATGTTGAATTCTACATCGTCCATACAATTTTACAGCAGGAGTGGTAATTTATATGATTTGACTTATTCAATGTAATAAAAATATCTTTCAAATCCAAATGCAAAGACTTAGGAAACCATTTATATTGTATTCCAAAACAGAGACGGTTAATCGCAAATAGTAAATAATTGAACGTTTTTTATATCATAATTTAACATAGTTTAAAATTGAAGAGACCTAATTTTTAATTGTTTATTACACAATTTATGAGTTCCATAGTAGGTTGGTAATTTAGTAAACCTCTCTCATGAATAATATTCATCTAGTCTTGACCAGCATTGTAATAACGTCCTTTTGAATAAAGTCCTACTAAAATGATCTGTGTCTATATATTTTTCGGCATTGTTATCATGAGTAACATTCCTCCGGCGGAAACGACTAAATAAATTAAGATAATTTCAGTAAGAAAAGTAAAGGCATTGATTATGTATAATTTCAAAACATATTTATCTCAAAATCAACTGTTGTAAGAGGGGTTTTTTTTTTTTTTTAGTCTTGACTTTTATTCAAGTCTTGCCAAAAGTATATTTGTAATTTACTGTTATTTTTAATTTTCTACACACACAACATTGTTTTCAATATATTGATACTAGAACGTTACACAATATTTCTGATAATGTGTCTACTACCAATCTAAAGAAAGATACAGCCCCAATAGACTTTACAAGACTATGTTCAGTTTACTAAGACTATATTAATTAGTAGGGTTGATATTTGACAACAACGATGGATGGTATATATTGATAATTAAGTGTTTCAGGTCAGCCATGTGTATTGAAAAGTCAATCTTAATCTCACATGGTAAACCTATAAGTTCGACACTCAGCTCGGTCATAGGAGTTTATTTAGTGACGTAATGATTGAGTCACACAGTAAAATCCTTAATCCTACCCTGGCTAGATAATGGTGGCAACATATGTATATAACCCACCCCAATTGGCCTTAGCACAAAGTGGATGTTAATACATGATACAATATATATATATATATATATATATATATATATATATATATATATATTGTGTTGTTGGATTGGGTTTCTTCAGGACTGATTGGGAAGCATTTCTTCAACATCTCAATATTTGCCTGACCCTCATCAATGATAATAACGACTTTGTGATGGCTTCAAGAAACATTGAAGAAGAAATAGCCCAATGCTTCATCGGTTTGCATGTAGGAAAAAAGACTAAAATTGATGTGAGAAAAATTCGCCAGGAACTCAGGGAAAACTCTTTTATCGAATGGAGTTCCCTCCCATCCAAAGGGAAAGGAGTCAACAATTTTAAAGAATGGAAGCCTAGCAATCAATGGGTATCTACGAAGAAGGGCCTTTCTTGTACAGAGTGGTGGACGGCTATCAAAATGAATGTTAACCTGATTCCTGTGCACTCAATTCCTGGTAGGAACCTAGGATCAACCCGCTGCCGCCATTGCAGTGAGATTGAAACCCTACCTCATGTCCTAGGTTCTTGCAAATGAGGAGAGTTGATGCGCAACAGCCGTCACCATAAAGTAAGATCAGACATAGCCCAACTAATAAAAAGATACCACAAAGATTGGGAAATCTATGAAGAGGTTGCGTGAAAATCATCTGATGAGTCACCGAAACGGGCAGACACCATCATTATCAAAAGAGTAGCAAACGAAGGAGTTATCCTAGATCCCACAGTAAGGTTCGAAACCAATATCAACCAGTCGATAGAAATAGACGAGGAAAAGAGAAAGATTTACGAAGCTTGCTGTGGGTACTTCAAGGATAAATGCTCAGTTGAAAAATGGAGTGTAAAAGGCTTACTGATCGGTGCAAGAGGTGCAATATCCCAAAGGACAGCTGGAACTCTAAAAGAACTGGGATTATCCACGAACGACCTCCAGAATTTGTCTACAACCATTATTAAGCATTTGGCGAGAATTATAAATTATCATTTGTACAAATAAACCCTCCAGAAGGAGGGCAGATTGTTTTGTTTTATATATGTATATATATATATATATATATATATATATATATATATATATATATATATAGGGAATCACTCCTGGCACAATTAAATCCACAAACTGCTGAAAATTTTTAATTTTTATTCTTATGATCAAATTAACCATTAAAATTCAGGCAGGAATTTATTGATAATTGTATAAAATGAGATAAATATTTAGCAAAATTAATTTAATTCACTAGTTGAATTAACCGTCCTAAAATAATTAAAAATAATTTTTCAAAAATACCTCAGCTCTGTTCATTAGCTTCACTTGCTTACTTAGACTATCCATTAACATAATTTTATGAAGAACATAAAAAGTAATAATAATAAATCAGCAATTACTTTTCTATATCTGGTGTCTCGAACATTAGGCATGCTCTCGGTTAATTCCGTGACTGGCACATTGCTATCTAAACGGCACGAGATAATGTTTCTCTCAATGGATGAAGTTATTTACATTTTTTTTATCTTTTATGTGTATCTTGTTGTATATTTTAGTACGCTCGTACCGTGGCGTCGTTTGCATGTAAACAAATAACCTAAAGCGTTAAAATAAGTAAATAGTTTCTGTTACTATCAAGAAGAAAATAAATTATTATTCATATATTATATGACTTATTTCTGGGTTATTTATATTAACATCAGGTATAGTTACTTAATGTTTCCTTGTTTTTATGGATGGTACATTTAAATAGACATTATTTTTACTTCATGGCGAATTTGGAAGATGTGGTACGAGCTTCAACAATCTAAACTTATTCTATTCTTATTATTACACTTGTTTTAGTGGCTATCTTCAGGCTAATACTTAAAAAGAGTAGAATTCCATAAAGAAATGAATAATAACAAAATTAACCTCATATTATACTAGAATGTATTATTATATTCTTCCTTTCACATGATTTAATAGGTAGTAATGGTGGTGTTTAATGACATTTTCTTTTTTAGTATTATTATTTATTCAAATATGCAATCTAAGAAACATTTTATGGATATAATAACCAACTTTTAATTCAGTACTTTGAATAACATATATTTTAAATGAAAATTAGCATGGTGTTTAGATGAATCTTTGCAATTCTACTCACAGTGTACTAATAGTTATTAGTTTGATAGACAAATATTATTATAATTGGGTTATTAAAAAATTAAACGTTATTCATGAGTTTCGTGTAGAAACAAATAGATCTGGTTTGTCTGACATTGTTGGTGGACAACTTTTGACGTTTTAAATTATTTATTTGTATATGAAACAGTCATAAAGCAGTTCTATCTATTCCTTTAAACAACTACTTTGATTTTCCTTTTTTGAAAGTGTCCTTAGTTTGAAGCTCTGAAAACATTCAAAAATCAAATAAACATAACTTGCTTCGAGGAATAGACGACTTTTTTAAAATTCCTGTCGTGTATTACTATGTTTTTATTTTGAATGGTTTAACCTATCGCATCAGTCCAAATTCTCTGCAGTACCCATAACAATTATGGTATTTATAATCCGTAGGATGTTCATGAAGTTTTTATATTCCATCCTCAAACTGATAAAAGACTATTGCTAGTCAGATTAGATTGGCCATAGAGGGATGGTATACTAAACATTCTGACTTGGTTGAATTCTCTTCAATCTCTTTAATGTTCATACTCATGCAGAATACAACTGGAAACCACTGAAAATCATTACTACCCAATTCCTTCTCTTGTCCGTTTCCGTGTAAAGCAGGACTTCATGTTAGCAATAGGTAGGCAGGGCCTACAGAGAACAACAATAAGCAAACAGAGGTGAACAGTCTAAAAAAATCAACAGCCTCAGAAATGAATAGCTGTGTAGTGTCAGAATCAGATTTGGTACGCAACTGAAATACCGCAAAGAAATAAAAACAAACTTTAAAGTGTGTAACTTGTAAAGCACTTTGGAAGAATAGTAACCGTAAAGTCTCAGTGGCTCATAATATCCTCCAATAATATTCGAATAACACAAGAGGTGCCATATGTCACGTAGATGAGTCAGGCAATATCAATTTAACTAAACTAATAAAACAACGGGATGGTTCCATGTTCCAATGTAAAATGAATTTAATTACTCAGATCTTGGCTTACTTTGTAAATCATTTCTTATCTCTCTTTTTTTATTAAAATTAAAGAACATTTTTTTTACTAGTACTCTATTAATTTATTAAACTAATGATCACTATCATTGTACTATATTAGTTTAATTATTTTTAATACCTGTATAGTGCCAATAAATTAAGTACTTAATTAACAATATATACATGACTTATTAAATTTAAAAAAAATCTGAGAATATATATTTCCATTTTAAATAATCTCAATGAGTATTCAGTCTCAGTCCTAATACTCAGAAACTAATATTAATTTCTAATATCCCCATCAATCAGAAACAAATGTATTGAAAAATTAAAAAACATGTTTTTTGAATTTTAGTTGCTGTATACAACTTAATATTTACTTCACATTAACTTATTTAGTATTGGAAATTTACAAATAACAATTAATTTTTAAATGGAAATTCAACCTTCTGCCAATCTATTCATATTTCAAGAAGCTAAAGTCTCAACTTTAACATAACAGAAATAGTTTTTTGAAAGTTAAATTAGAAAAGTACTAAATGCATGAGAATTATTTACTTAATACATTTCTAACTTGACAACCCTTTTTTCTAAGAAATCCCCTTTTCTTCTTAAACTAGAATAATGTTAACGTACGCCAGTTGGTACAACGTTTTTCAGTGAAAAAATTGTAAAGTTTGCGGCTGGCACCCACAGATAGCGCTACTGTCATTTGGTCCATCAAAAGATATTTAATTTTAAAAGTTTCCTAAGTATCATTATTATTATTTTTGTCAACAGAAATTTATAATAAATTTACCTTTTTACGTATAATAATCTAGTGGTGTCTCACCTAGAATTTGTTGGATGGATTCACTCCCTTGAAGAATATATTTCAGTTAGATGAATTGGGCTTCACAGATTGCGAGGGTATAAAAGATAAATTTTGCACTACAGTACTCGAAAAGCCTGCCACCATTGTGATCTGAAATAAAAATAAATAGGAATAATATAATTTACTATAATACGATATTTAAAAAAAATAGTTATTGGCTACTCCTAGGAATAAGTAGTACTGATAGTTGAATTTCTTCGTTAAACAGAATCCTTTTTTTTTTTTTTTTCCAATATAAGAATACTGTTTTTTTTTTTCTATTAAACAAGAACCCCGATATTTATTGTAAAGTTTTGTGGTGCAATTACAAACATCCAAGAACATCTTATAATGTAAATAATAAAATTTACCGTCATCTTATTAATTTTTAAATAAATTAGAAAGATGCAATTGAATCATTATTAATACAGTAATTTTAACTTTTGTTAATAAATTAGTATCATATGTTTATTTTTTTATTTGAATCTAAATATAAACACAGTAGAATTAAACTGTAATAAGTTGTTGACTTCATTTCATCATATTTCACAGGGCACATAAACATAACCCATCCCGATTAGTTGAAAAAAATTTAAAATAAAAACCCCAAAATTATAATATGAATACAATTTTATTATATTTTTATTTGCTGTAGAATGAAGTTTATTAAACTAAGTTCTAAAAAAAAGTATCTTTGAAATGTAAATACTATTTGTACAAAACTGTGTTATTTTTTTTACAAACTGCTAAATAATTTCCGAGAAGAATTTTTCATGAATCACATTAGTCAGGGAGGAGAAAAACGTTGGTGCTATCTATGTTATAGTTACTGCTACTAAAATGTCACATCTTGTTTCACGTCCATTAATTAGATATTAAATCCAATTGAGGGCAGTTAGTCCAATAATCTTCAATTAACTTTTCTTCGAAATACAATTTCTTCTGTTATACTTGGACAGGGTAAATATATTGCCTTATTGTCCATTTAAATTAATTAATTATTATCCCTAATGACCCTTATTCAACGAGGATATGCTGGTAAGAATTGTACAATTTAGAATAATTAAAAAAGTAGTCCCAAATAGATTGATAATGCAAACTGAAAAAGAATAAACATTTCCAAAAATATAACAATCAGCCACTTTCCTAACATAGCAATTTGTAAGAGAAATTAATATAAAATTGAGATATTTATTATTAGTTTATTTTATTCCATTCGTTTATATTTATCAATCAATTTTAGTTGCTCGGTTTTTTTATGCTTATTCTACAGGGATATGAAGGTTTTGTTCGGTTGGGATATTAAATAACATGGTAGTCCTAAATATTGGTGGGTTCTAATTAAGGATTTTAGATAGACTTCATGAGAAAAATGAAAATTTGTTATGATATGAAAATTTTTACAACTTGGCTTTTATCACTTTTATAATAAAACTTATCATATCTTTTAATTTTTTAAATGGGAAACAAGCAATTTTCGTTTAATTAATCGTGTTTAGATTTTAACTAAAATAACTAGAGTACAAAATATTTCAAGATTGGTTTCATAGACTTCCATCTACCATGACATTTATTTACTGACGGTATCTTATTCCAAATTTTCGAGAGTCATGCTAAAAGGCCCTTCAGGTATTTCAACTGAGTAATATAATAACACTCAATTGCAATGCCTTGAAGAAGGTGCCTGCTAGCTAGCAAAAAGTCGAACCATGGTTTGATGTTAAAAAAGACCTACATAATTATTTCAGGAATATTTTAAGCGAGAAATAGTATGATTTTTTTCCCGCTAAATTAAAACTACTGAAAGCAGTTTAAACATGTTAAACATGGTCTAGGGATAGTCAAAAAGGCTTAAAAGCTACAAAAGATTAAAGCGAGTGTATGTTATGATTTCTAAACAGATTATTGAAAGGGAGAATTTAACACACGTTCCCCCTCTCCCCAACCAAAAACAAATCATTTTTTAATCATAGGTATATCATAATATACTCATGCAGTTCCATTTCTCAAAAAAAGGTTTGGTTCCAAAATGTTTTTGAGGTTGCTCCTAATTCGAATATCCTTATTGCCATTCTTCATCTGATAAAACTGAAGCATTTCTTTTCTTTCTGGTTCAAATGCCTCTTTTTACAAACTGCATCCATGTCAGAAGACCTGAAATTAGAAAAGACAATAAGATATTTTTAGAATTCTACATTTTGGAATTTATATGTAAGACGTTCTGTGCTTTGGACATTTTATAAGTAAAAGTATGAGATTAATAATAATATGAAAAACAGTTTCAAATTTATCTAATCGAAAATTAAAGATATCTCTAATATTATGAGTCGTATTGAAAAATGCTATAGAACCAATCTTGTTAAACTAATAAGTTTCTGAAATTGTAGTTCTATTCGTTTTTTTCGTAGCTCAAATATTAAGCGAGTTATTCGTACTTTCTTGATGTCAGTCTTCAGCAAACTCCCACTTCTGCTCCTCGGAGTTTTACTTCGGATTAAAGAATATATGGTCAGATGATATCAACAATGTGTCTTACCACGAAGTCGGAAATCTGCTCATTTTACGCAGCTCGTGCGTGACTGATTTCTTATCAGTTGGGCATGACACATCCGACTGATATGTTTGATAAGAGAGTGGGGTTGTGAAATGGGGGACACAGGTGCGCGATGAAAAGGCAAAACGACTTGCCGCTCATGTCCCAATAATTCCCGCCCAAATACAGGCAAATCCCAACTCCCGAAGGGCAGTTGACAGGTCGTCAACATGCCTGACTGTCAACTCTGTCAAATATCACACTATTCCTATGCTCAGCCATCGCCTTCCAGGTGATTCCTGTCAACTCTACCGCCAATAATATCATGGAACGTTTCAATTCGGCTTCAACGCTACAGCTCCCTCACACATCCTAAATGAAATTCACTCCATTAAAATGTTCACATATTTTAGACTCTAACTCACAAAAATAATATTATATTTTTAAGAGACAAGTGTAACGTATTTGGTTGTATTGCTCGGCACAAAATAAAATCATTGCTACATTAAAAGGGGAAATTTAACTCTTTACTTGCTAAATCCTTTTAGCACTATTTCCAGAAATTCTGAGATAAATATAAATTGTCATCTTTATTTTCCTTCATGAATGCTACTCTACTTACATATTCTTTTTCATCCTATTATTAAAAAAAATCAGCTAAATTAGTTAGAGCCAAGATTTTCATTTAATAAAATAAAAATCATCAGGATTCACACAGCACTCCTCAATGTTTTGAAGCAAATTTTTCGCCCTCCTGGGGATTTAGAATCCTAAAAATGACAGGTATATTCTAGTTACTAATTATTATTGACTCACACATAAGTTATTCATAATTTTCCTAGAAACTAAGAGTTCAAACCGGTTTTAAATCATTTTCCTATTGAAATATTAATCTCTAGCAGGAGAATAGAAATTTATAATTATAAGCCTTAAACAATGTGGTAATTTCTAAACAATAGCCAATCAAAAACCGGGTAGGTTATATAACACTTATTTGAGACAAGCTACAATTCTGTACTGCATTCACACAAGTAAATTATTAATAAATATTAAAGATTCCATTTTTTTTTAAATAATGTATATAAATGAATAAAAATAAAATGAGGTCGCATAATTTATCAATTATTAAAAATTTTACAGCCAGCAATTAAAATTAACAAAAATAATAAATATGTATTAAACCTAGCCTATAAATTCTAATTATGAGTTGTTAATAATTGTTAATTGACATACAAATAGTAGGATAACACGTTTCGCATTCAACACAGATTACACGAATCCCTTGTTATATGTTATTCGTTATTTTTATTTATGTACAACAGAACGTGGAGATTTAAGCGTGCACAAACTTTAGGTATATGGAAAATCATTTAAGCATTTATTGAACGATATGAACAAACAGTTCGTGGCACATTAGTTCGTAGGAAAGATATTTAGAAATAAAACTATTAAGAGCAGGCCGGTGTTTTTGTGGCTATTTAGAACACCGCCCTCCAAGAGAACTAGATAAGGAACGAACCGTCTAAACGGGGGCTACCAAATGTTCCTCTGTTTATACCCAAGATGCCGTCCTAAAGTTTTCTGAAATGTTTGTTTCTCTTACACACCAGATTACATTTCCATTCAATCCCTTTATGTGTTTGTATAAGGTATCCAAGATCACGCTCACAGTTGGACAGTTTGTTAAACATTTCTGCATTCTTTTACGAATTTTTACAACCTCTGGAATACGTTTGAAGCCAGTTAGTTTATTTTCGTATTGTTTTTAAAGTAGAAGAGTTATGTCAGTAATGTAACTTAGAACTAACTGACAAGCATGTTTTGCCCATAGTAATAAAAAGGAGGGAGGTTTAAATTGTCATTTCTTCCTTGATTAGCGGTGAAACAGCAAAATAAAGTTGATCTTTACTATATTTGTATTTGAATTTCATTGTTAATTTAATATTTCTGGTATATTATTCAACTAATTTCTCTACTTAATATTAGAAAAATTAGACAGAGACTAGAAGCACCATTGGCAGTATGAGCACATCAAATGTAATCTTTTAGTTGGGTTTATATTTCTCTAATTCGCTACCAGACATAACTATAGACATAACTAATTATAGATACTCCTTGAATTCTGGGGTTGTAAATTCATTTCGACACTTTGTTTCTTACAACGCGTAAATGTCCGTCACGCAGGGGCTGCGTTAACTAAGCAGATTTCTCACGTGCGCCACGTATTTGCATTTGCCTCATAACGTGAAAGTTCAATGAGAAACATATTTGGCATGTAAGCTTCAAATATTGTGCTCCATAATATAACAGCTTATTGTTAACACGACATGAAATAGAGTGAGGGTTTACTGAGGGCTGAGAACTAAAAAAAAAATCAAATATCTCGATTCATAATCAAGACAGTGAAAAAATGTTTATAACAACATTTATAGAACATTATTTTTGCAATAAGATTGGTTCATACGATTTTTTGAACCGACGCATAATAACGCAGTTATTAAGAATTTCCGAAATTCCCACATCTTAAGCCCCCTCCTACTAAACAAATAACGAACATGATATTTAGATTTACATAAAACGATTGAGTTGATGGGACATATGGAGAAAATTTTCGAAATTCGCGTCATGAGTACGACCTCAATAGCTGATTTCCTTTAAGTGAAATCTGCTAAAACGCTTTTTAGGAATCTTTTAGCTAAATATTTCCAAGGTCAAAATGCAAACGAGAAAAGTAGTAAGTCACTGATTTTAAAAAGAAAAATATTAATGTATTAGCACATAGGATCAATTTCATGCTTATAATTATAGAAATTATAAAATCTTATAATTCCACAGAAGGGAGAAACATGAGTCAACGAAACGTACAATGGCTAATCTATTTAAATTCAACAACTATTAAACATAAATCTTCAATGCAATGGTTTTAATTATGTAGTAACTCAAGTTTTATTAGTGAAAAACTGAAATAATAGCACTTATTTTATAAAATATTTAGAATTTTATTATTAATTTCATAATCTAAAACCGGCAAATGTCATCCAATTTTCAAACCTATAATTTACATACTAACGATTATATTCAGACATTCAACATTCAAGTCTTAAGAAATTCTTACACAAGAACCAAATAAGTCATTCCTTTTTCAGTTATTGCAACAAAAAAAAATATATATAATATATATATTTTTCTCAAAGTTTAAATATTTGTCTGTGTGTAATTTTGGCTAGATTATTGCTTTGGAGAGTATGGATACATTGGTAACGATGTCACTAATGAGGCACGGATCTAACAATAGTTAAATATTCCGAGTTCCGAGTCCTAAAAACGCTTTATAAGAAAAATAATTCCAGGACATTTTAGCAATAGGTCAAAGTGAGAAAAACATTTATTTTGGCTGTAAAAAAATTGCATTCGTTCATTTAGAACAAAATTATTACGTTTTCCCCGTGACGAATTATCAGAATCTACCTTATGGTGTACTACAGACAAGGTTTGTGAATTTTCGAATTCTCATCACCATATATATATATATATATATATATATATATATATAATTGTTCTGATAATCTATAGTGGCCGCAGATATGGTTTGATGGTTACCAAACTCTATATTTAAAGGTTTCATGTTTAAATAAAGATCAAGTTCGTTAATGGCTGAAATCGGTCTACAGACAGGGGAGAATTTCTAAAAAAAATCAAAATATCTTCGTTATTATATGTCGATTGAAAAATGGTACAAATTCATTCTTATCACAAATTGAATGATCTATGAATGTAATTTTATACGCGTGTTCTGTACCATGAATATAAATCGATTTTATAGTTTTCGGCTTTCTTTAAACCACTCTCCTACTCAAGTAATATTAACAATAAACTTTTATACCATGGACCACATTACAAGGTTAAATACCAAATATGATTTTCATTGAACGTTTACTTTGTTAGATAGATGCAAATACTTTTATATGATGACTTCATAAATTAAGATTTATCATTTTTTACTCGAAAATGTATCTTTGATTTATACTATACTCGATAGTTAATAGTTTTAACGCTAAAGACCGTATTTGTTATTGGCTGAAATCGGACCTAAAATAGTGTGGATTCGAAAATTCAATATATCTCCGTTCTCCAACCTTATTAAACTGTTAACGTTCTACAATTGTTGTTCAATGCGTTTTTTTTTTCGTGACTGAAGTATTAAGAGAGTTATTAGTACTTTCTGGCGTTACTAATGTGTTGAAATGTTTACGCAGCTCCTATCAGGTGCGAGTACGTCAAAAATATGTGTTCAATCCTTCATCATTATATATAAACAATAAATATATAAACATGGAATTTTGTTAACTTTTAACTGACCTAATTTCTCTCATAGCCGACCATATAGAATCGGTGTGAGAGAAATACTTTTGAAAATTGAATCATGAGTACAATTTCAATATCTCATTACTAGGGCTAGGATTCCTATGTAAATACATATTTGCCTACTGACTTCGATATCACCTTATATCAACACATAGTATATGTTTTAACGCAATCGGGATGAAATTAAGCCAATTTAATTTTACATATTATTACATATTTGACTAAATTTACATATTTCTTACATACTTTGGAAATTTTTACATATTTTACTCCATATTTGTTAATTTTTAAATTTTTCTATTTCTTTACAACAAAACTGAATAACGAGTGCATGAAGAAAATATTTTTTCACAAGAATTGGCCCTTCTATTGCCACTGTTGATTGCTTCCTAGAACCAAACCCTACAAAACAATTCTGAGATTCCATCTCCCTTGGTTTTGGCTCTGAATAAACAAAACCAAACCTATTTCATAATTAGTGTTTATTTGTGAGTGGTAAAGTGCGTGTCACTCTTGCCAAACACGATTTGAAAAGTATATTTTGTGATTAATTCAATTTTCATTTTTGTCGAAATGGGGAAAGTCGCAAGGAAAAACAAAGAACGAGTTTTAAAATATCTTCGTGAGTTTCCAAACGAAACATTCAGGGGCTATTCTGAAATAGCCGCTTTCCGAAACGCTCGAGTTACATCAGTTGACGTCGAACGCTCATTCAGCAGATTCAAGTCGATACTAAGGCCCAATCGACGTAGTTTTACGTTTGAAAATTTGAAAATGCATTTAGTCTCAAACTGTTTTCCTTACAGTGATTAAAAAGTTTTTGTTTTTGTATTTTTATGTTTAAAATAAAACCGTTTTTGTATTGTAATAAAAAAATGAGAGTACAAACTGTTTTAGAAGGTTATTCACTGTTTACATATTTCACTAATTTTACATAATTATTTACATATTTGTATCAAAATCAGTACATATATATTTACATATTTGGCATTTTAGCAGATTTCCCTTAAGGGAAATCAGCTATTGAGGTTGTACTCATGACGGAATTTTCGACATTTTTCTTCAAATGTCCATCGATCCTGCCTAGTAGATGACGAAAATGAGGTCCGTTCAAAACTGTATATATATATCTATATATATATCTATCTATCTATATATTTGTCTGTTACCGCTCTAGCGGTCGCAATTTTTGTTTAATCCTTACCAAACTTCATATTTAAGCGTTTTATGTAAAAAGAAAGATCAAGTTCGTTAACGGCTGAAATCGGACCAGTGGGAGGATTTTCGAAAATTCGAAATATCTCCGTTACTATATGTCGGATCGAAAACTTATACAGAATCAATCTTATTACAAATTAAATTTACTATAAATTATGTTATATACATTTATTCTCTATCTTGAATATTAACCGAGATATTTGCATTTTTCAGTTTTCACCAAACCGCCACTTCTACTAATGTTACGTAAACAATACTCTGATACATAATAAATCACATTATTGGAAGTTTAAATACCAAAAATTGTATTCAAGAGACCTTTATTATACGAGACACATGCAAATATGCACTGGTGACTCCCCCCCCCCAACTTTAAGTTTTGGACTACTAAAATTTTATTGATTGAGATAACAATTATTCTGACTCATTATTAATTACACTAGTAGATATAGTAAATAGTTCTCAATAAAATTAATGTGTTATATTCTGATATATTTCAGTAATTGTTTTTCTTTCCGGTGTGAGGCGGGACCCGTTTGTTTACATTTCTAACCTAACGCTTCCTGTCGGCAGGCTATTGAAATTGGATGAAACATTTCTTATTTCCGTTTGTATTTATTCACGGTGTTGTGTTAGCAGTATGTATATTTATCTATTACTAAACTTCACGAGGGAAATCTGCTTAGTTTACGCAGCCCCTGCGTGACGGACTTTTTTTAATTACATGAAAATCCTAGCCCTACTCATTACCCTTAGGGGGAATGCAAATTAGAATTAAGTACCTTCGTACAGGAAATGCAAAGTTACAGTATTTATAATAAAACTATCTCACCAGAGTTGACTTTGGCGCTGAGTAGAGAACTGTGTTGTAACTGAACAGAAGCCCCGGATGGAGCAGGTGGTTGATTTGGGGCAAAAACTCCCCCAGACTTCCCGGTCCCCTCCTGTACCTGCGGACGGCCATCTTGACAAAAATTCCTACAGCAATCCACAAAGTCGTTCTCAGGCTCCGAGCGGCTCGGGATCACTTTATTAACCTTCCTTCCAATAAACACCTCACTAAACGATTGTAACGCTCTCTGTTTTACTCCGCTCGAACGTGCTTATCTGTGAAAAAAAAAAAAAAAAAAGCCTGGCTGTATCGCTTGTTTAAGTTGGACGGGAGAAGAAAAAAAAAAGTATATATACACATGCACATAGCCCTAATAAAGTGTTTTGATCACCGATCAAGTTATTGTCCAAAAATTACAATACGAATTACCTTCTCAGTTAAGAAGAAGTTTTAAATGTCACAATAAAATTAAATCCTTCAACTTTTTTTCTTACTTGAATGTCTATATTTGTCTTAGAAAACCATGACGATTCCAAAAAAACCTAAAAAATCATATCAATTTGTGGACAATCATGTGTTTTTTTTTTTCCTTTTTAAAATATATATCAAGAACAACCACATTGATTTGCCAAAAATCAGTTCAGGAAAATAAATATACAGTTAAAAAAAAAGGAATTATTACCCACTTCTGTTTACTGTAGCTGATTTCAATTCCTTCAGAACTTCACCGCCTATTTTAACTAAAAAGGTCCATTGTGTTTCATCTCACTAGAAGAACAAAATTATACGATAGCCTGCTGAGAAGTGTAACATGAGGTCCTAATTGAGAAATACGAACATTTCTCACACGCATGTAGCATGACAACTGTAATTAATTATTTGACTTAAATCTTAATCAAATTATATATCTATTAGTCATAAATTCAATATATGATCATTAGAATAACATGAGTAATAAAAATCACGCAGGAAGAGCATACAATAAGTATATTTACCAAGTGCTGCCGTGTCAAACTACCAATCTCATTTCACCATCTGTTCTCTATTTCCAAATAAAAATCCAATGAGCAGAAGTTGGCGATCAATAAAATCATCTAGTAAAGATCTGTTGAAAACAATATTTTGTATTCAAGCTTGAAATATGACGTTTCTTGAAACATTAGCCGAATGTTAATGTGCGATGAGTTGGAGGTTTACCAAAGTCTGAAAACTAAACAATGCAAATATCATGGTTAATTATTCAAGGTACATAAAAAATTTATGTAGCAACATTTATAACACATTAAATTCGAAATAAGATTGATTCTATACAATTGTTCAATCCTACGAATAATAATGGAGATAGCTTGAATTTTCGATTTTCACCAAGCTGAGTATGTATCTTTTGAAAACAATATTGGGGTATTTAGCCTTGGAATAAGAAGTTTCATGTTACATTTGATAGTGGAACGACTAAAAATGGGGAGTTTATTTTTTAAAAACAAATAAACCAAAAATCCCAATTTACATTTAAAAAAGAGAATAAGTTTACGTAAAACAATTTATTGCCAATTACCTTTACTTTACGGGTAATTCATTATATACAATTTTTCATTATAACTGTAATTTTTAGCCGTTAACTAACTTGATCTCTAAATTTGCATAAGACGGATATACATGGAGTTTGGTAAAAAACAAACTTGCAACCGCTTGAGCGAAGTTTTGAAGGGACCTCGTATTGGTTATTTACTGAGCAGGATCGGTGGACGTTCGAGAACATTTTTCGAAAACCACGATTTCCCTTAAGGAGATATTTCTATTTTCGAAATCCCCATTCTAATCCCCCCCCCCTTTCAACTAGTACGATTTCAGTCATCAACGAATTTGACCTTTAGTTCTGCATGAAACTCATTTATACCGAGTTTGGTAACGATCAAACAACAATTTTGATCGCTAGAGCCCTAACAGAAAAGTGTATATATAAAATTTTGGACGGGCCTCATTTTCGACATCTGCGATGTAGGATACATAGACGTTTTATCTACACACTGGACAAATATTGTTTCTGTATTCAACAATATCGAACATAATAAAGATATGACACGTTTGGTGTTGATACAAATTGCCCGGCACAATCTGTATGACATCTTTCTGATTTTGACAGGAATTACATATATATACACACATAAAACAATAAAACTTAAAAAATGTAACAGGAGTTGCGACTAACTTAAATCGGAGCTATTTAATCCCTTTGAAGTAAAATGCAATTGTATATCTTATGTAAACAAAGAATTTTTAATTCCCTTAGCTTTTAGAGGTACTTAGAATATAAAAGTATCAACTTTCTACAAACTAAAAAATCATTAAAAACAAACTCCCCCGCTTTAACTTATTCCCAAATGCAAAATGAAATGAGGAAAACCACACATATACTGAGAATTTGACGAACGCCATCAAATATTTATAAACAATATCATTTCAAGACATACTGTAAGTAATAAAAACAGAAAAAAAAGAAAGGCATTTCACGAAAAATGGCTAGATGAATATGAATATAGTTCACCCCCAAATTCCCAAATACTCAATACAACGACTGTGATACAAAATTGCAATTCAACGATAAACTGACTCACTTGCAGGTCAACAGAGAGGTCATCATCTTCTTGAGATAATAGGAACTTAGATGTCTGCAACATCCTTTCAGGTTCTTCCGAATCCCCAACTTCATCTACCACAAATGACTTCACCTGGGGAATTATAATAACAGATATAGAATTTTTGACAAACACATTATTGAAACTACTCAAAGAACAAAACAAATCCCATTTCTGAAATAAAACTGCAAGAAGCATGCAAGTAATAAACATGAACAATTTTAATTGCCCCTATAGAAAATAGGTTATAAACCAATTAAAAACAAAATCCATAACTTGCTATCAATTATGATATCTATTATGAAGTAATTAAAGAACGACACAAACACAAATTAGGATGTGGCATAAAATGGTCACCAACTATAAAAAACAAGACTAAATTAAGTCTTAACTTAAACTTATTTTCCAACTAAAGAAAGAATACCAAAAATAATATCAAAAAACAAGGACAAAATCACTTTTGAGGAAATGATTCGAAAATAATGTCATGACTAAATCCTCAATCCTTAAGGGAAATCCGCTTCAAAAAAATACAAAATTTCTTGTTTAATATGAAAAAGAAAAAAAAGTCCGTCTCGCAGGGGCTGCGTAAGTTAAGCAGATTTCCCACGTGAAGTTATACAATAGACAAATCTCCATACGAGTGTAGATCAGTTACGGAAAAGACTGAACTAGCTTTCGGCGGAAACCATAGCTCGTCAGTTACTCTTAATAAAAATGCAAATATCTCAGTTAATATTCAAGATAGACAATACATGTATATAACAATATTAATAGTTAATGTAAGTTTCAATAGGATTGATTCTTTACAAAATTTCGATCCGACGTACAGTAACGGAGTTATTTTGAATTTTCGAAAATTCCCCTCTAAACCACCCCTCCCACTAGTCCGATTTCATCCGTTAACGAACTAGTTCATCCTTTTTACATAAAACGATTAAATACCGAGTTTGATAGCGATTAAACAACAATTGCGTCCGCTAGAGTGTTAACAGACATATATATATATATATATATATAGTTTTGAACGGACCTCATTTTCGTCATCTCCTGGGTAGCATCGATGGACATTTGAAGACATTTTTTCGAAAAGCGCGTCATGAGTACGACCTCAATAGCTGATTTCCCCTAAGGGAACTCTGCTAAAAACTGCATAGAACAACATTTAGAGAAAAGTAAATTTACTGCAAGATTGCATGCAGACAAAATTTCAATTCAAATAATACTAACAGTGATATTTTGAATTTTCGATTCCCCAGCCGCTTTGTACCCCTCGTCTGATTTAAGCCGTTAACGAGCTTGATTCTTATTTTTACAAGAGATGCTTTTATTTCGAGTTTAGTAAATTATGAACGTTCTGTCCAAGGGAAGTTAAAAAAAAGAAACTTGGTAATTTTCTGAGCAATTATTTCATCCAGCAGAATTTTTTTTTTTTTTTTTTTTCCAAAGCGTATAGTTTGCTCAGATTCATTTAACCTCTGTAGTAGCATTCCAGGGATCTCTCTCTATAAAGGAATCTCCGTGTAACTTTATTGATGAGATCTTTACTCCAATGAAAGATGCTATGGGTTATAATGGAATTTATTGCATGAGACACTCGTGCTAGCCAGTCTCGTTTGTGTATGAATCAGTTGATTATCTTGACTCCCGCTTCGGGCTTGGTAGCCCGCTCGCTCGCGCTCTCTCTGACTCTCTCTCTCTCTCTCTCTCTCTCTCTCTCTCTCTCTCTCTCTCTCTCTCTCTCTCTCTCTCTCTCTCTCCCCGTATTGATGTCCTGAAAGATACGACTCTTTAAGTATACCCTTAATGTAATAATTTACATGATAAAATATCTTATTTTATAAACTACATTAATTCTTGCAGAATATTCATACTCACTAGGGTATTTTGTAATCGGAGATGCTCCCGTGGATGCAATAATATCAACGATTTTATATTTTTATAAAACAAAAAAAAAATGAAACGGAAGGGGAATAAAATAAATGATAAACGCAGCTATTTATTTTTTTCAGAACAAATGACATTAAATTCAAATGATGCAAACATTTAATAATGAATACACGACCTTTCGTTGCATCGTGACAGGAAACATCCTCAGAACACTGATGTGTATAATTAGAATTAATAAAAACTCAGACGTTGAATATATATAACATCTTTATTTGTGTTGCAGTAGCGTCTTTGAAAATATGCACAATGCAATAAAATTGAGATTCAGGAAGGTCATTGGGGTTAAAAAATGGTTTCCTATTCAATCCTGCGCAGGTCTCCTGTAGGGAAATGTGAAGAGTTTTCAGATCCTGATGAAAAGAAAATACTAACTTTAAGACTGAATATATAACTCACCTATGATGGCCACTTTTTCGATTGATTCTTCTCTGGAAAGTTTTATTTGTGTTCTATGGAGAGTCGAACGTATCACGTGAAATCATTTTGGCTTCTTTAATACTTTCTGCTCAATTATTGATCTGTAAAAGAAAGACTATACAAGCATTAATTTGAATCTAGATATATTTATTAAGAAATAGCGAACACAAGGTCCAACATCAGTGTCTAAGTAAATATTAACGATAAAAGTCAATTTACGGTCATAAAAAATGTATGTTGTTAAGGCCCAACTTGTGAAGCTCTTAAGTGAAAATAAAAAGTCCGCCACGCATGGGCTGCGTAAACTTAGCAGATTTCCCACGTGCCTCACGTATTTGCGTTTACCTCAGTACGTAAAAGTTCAATGAGAACAGTACTTGGTGTTTAGGCTTTTAAAAAAACTGCTTCGTAACATAATATAATATTGTTAATTTGAGATAATAAGGAGTGGGGGATTACTGGCGACCGAAAACTTAAAAATGCTAATATCTCAGTTAATAATCAAGATAGAGAAAACATGTACATAAAAACATTTACAGAATCTTACATTTGCAATAAGATTGATACTGTACAATATTTCCATTCGACGCATATTAACGGAGATATAAAGAATTTTCGAAACTCACTGTTCTAAACCCCCCCCTCTCCGTCTTGTCCGATTTCAGCCGTTAATGAACTTGATCTATCTTTTTGTATAAAACAATTATATATCATAAGTTTGGTAACGATAACACAAAAATTGCGACCGCTAGAGCGGTAACCGGCAAATATATATATATATATATATATATATATATATATATATATAATTTTGAACGGACCACGTTTTGAAGAAATTTTTCGAAAACCGCATCATGAGTACGACCTCAATAGCTGATTTCCCATAAGGTAAATCTAAAGTGTGTATAGGCTCGGAGATATCGCAAATCAAATGAAATATTTTTACAGGAAATGCAGCCGAATATAATGTTTGTTTAATTATATAGGAGTACAAAAAAGTCATGTGGTATCAGACTTTTTTTTCGTTCTAATTTTATGTTTGCAAGAATGAAAATGGATTTGTGAAAATGTTCATAAAAAATAAAGTGATATCACTTAATGACAGTCTTCAGAATACTAATTGACCAAAGTGATGCAGTATATTTTGATGTTTCAATTAGCTCGGGTTTTAATGCAATTTAATTAAATGAGACATTTAATGCGGCGAATATAATATGCATTTTCTAATTAAATGTAGAAAATAAAACAGCCTTATCAACTAGGTTCTTAATATATTGCGAAACACATAAATATAAAGGTCGCTATAATGGGTCTGGCAGAAGTTATTTCTGTTTCTGGGGTCGATCATATTAGCAATCTCCGAGAAGAACTGTTATTTAGCTTTATGACTCTCGTTATTTTTTTAAAGCCGTTTCTCAAGCGTCATTTTATAAAGTAATAATTTTTTTATTGCACTTTCATCAATTGCACAGTGGCTGACGTCACAATGGGAGTCATCACGTGAATATTACACCTGCACAGGCTATCGCGCTCGTGTTTATGGACTCAAATGATAAGTATAATTATGAGAAATATAAAAACACATAAAATATAAAATATTGGAAACAAAAAGGAATAAAAATAATAATCCCTTCCCATAAATCAATGCTAATCACATCTTTCACTCGGGGATATTATTATTATTATTTTTTTTTTTTTTTGTAACGCAAGCATTAACACAGATATTTGCATTTTTTAGCAGATTTTCCTTAAAGGAAATCAGCTATTGAAGTCGTGCTCATGACTCGATTTTCGAAAGATTTTCCACACACTTCTATTCATCCTACCTAGCAGATGATGAAAATGAAATCCGTTCAAAATTACACACACATACGAACACACAAAACACACACACGCACGTATACATATAAATCTGTAACCTTCTAGAGGTCGCAATTTTTGTCTAATCGGTACCACCCTCGATATTTAAATGTTTTATGTAAAACTAAAGATCAAGTCCGTTAACAGCTGAAATTGGCCCGGGGGGGGGGAGCATATGATGATTTCTCATTTTCCTCCAAATGATATGGTTATTTTAAGCAGTCAGTAGGTCCTTCAATTTCCTTTTATCAAGCGATATCAATATTTACTTTCTGATCTTTTTAAATTTTTTTACAATTGAGGGATGTAAATGTATATAAGTAGCAAAAAATACAGGTATTAAAAAAACGCATAGCCCAGCATGTGAAAAGTATAGATATCAAAAAAGTCCGTCACGCAGGGGCTGCGTAAACTAAGCAGATTTCCCAAGTGAAGTTATACAATAGAGAAATTTCACGAGAGTCGAGCAGTTAAGGAAACGGCCGAACTAGCTTTTGGCGGGAAAGTCACCCCTCCGTTAGCCGCCGAGATTTAATAAAAATGCAAATATCTCGGTTAATATTCAAGTTAGAGAATAAATGTATATAAAAATATTTATAGTAAATTTAATTTGCAATAAGATTGATTCTGTACAATGTTTCGATCCGACGTATAGTAACGGAGATATTACGAATTTTCGAAAATCCTCCCCTCTAAACCCCCCTCCCACTGGTCCGATTTCAGCCGTTCTTTCTTTTTAAATTAAACGACTAAATATAGAGTTTGATAACGAACAAACAAAAATTGCGACCGCTAGAGCGGTAACAGACATATATATATATATACAGTTTTGAACGGACCTCATTTTCGTCATCTACTAGGTAGGATCGATGGACATTTGAAGATAATTTTTGAAAATTCCGTCATGAGTACAACCTCAATAGATGATTTCCCTTAAGGGAAATCTGCTAAAAACCAATGTCAAACCGCCTTGTCAAAAGAAGCATAACTATAATTCTGAAAATGTCCAAATTTTGAATTGGTAAAACAACATTCAAAATAGAAATGAAAGAAAGTATGTTCATAGCAGGAAATAAGGAGGTCATACAGAAGAAAAAAGATTTAAGATATTTAAAAAAATATGTATCATAAAATGTTTTAAGACATTCTACAGGTATTAAAGACAAAATGTTTAAAAAACATTCTAATATTGGGCTTGGTTGAGGTATTTAATGTCAAATAATGTCCATTTAATATCAATTAGACTAATCCTAAATAAAAAGAGTAAAATTGCCGATTGCCGAGATAGGCCTAAGTAATTAAGGTTTAAACTGAATAAACTGAAGAAGTAATTATGGTTTAAACTAAAGAAAGTTAGTTTACTATAATTGCCTAGATAAATTGCTTTAAACGACGTTCTAAAACGTTTTTAGCCAATTAAAGCTACAAAGAGGAGTAACATATTTCATATATAAATATTTTTTTATAACGGAATTGATAGCTGTGAGTAAAACAACTTTTAATTAGTTCTATAGTAGTAAGGTATTATACTATGTAATTAAGAAATTTCGTTTCTAAGTTTGTCGGGGATGAAATAATTGATAATAAGAAGGAATTTTTTTTTCTGACCTTATGCATCAAAAAACATTTTTAAATAATAAATGGTCAGTATATATATTCACTGTGTATATATGTAATACGAATGGCAAAAAGAACTCAGCTGAGATAATGAAAGCGAAAGACAATTCCCACAAGGAGGTAGCTTTAAAAATTCAGGCAGGTTCACCATTGTTCCAGCATATGGGTTATTCAGGAGTACAATGTGGCAGACCACGTGACTCGCAGCACAACTACCCCTAATAGTCTACATTGTCAGCACATTGTTAGCCTTGTATCTGATTTCTCAAAAGTAGTTAGATGTCCATTCATATTAAAAAAAAAATTATTTATTTATATTTTTTTTTTTTTTCATAATGTCCTAGAGACAAATTGAGATTTTTTCCCCATTACTGATGTTTTCTGGTGTTCGTCGTGTTAATACATTTATTACCAAAGTTTCCTTGGTAACTATGCTTGGTTTCTCTGGGTATCTGATTACCACTTCAATTGGCTGAATTTAGAAGACCTGTAGGGACAGATTTTTGTGAATCAACTAGTTAAGTGACCACATTTCAGTTATTGTCAATACATCAAGGGCATTTTGAGTTACAAACCCGAAATTTGTATAAAATGTTTCATTGATTCTATCACTATGTTTCATAATAAGGGTTGCTTACATGGGGTTCTTATCCGAAGTGCGAACAAGAAAATGGAATATATTGACGACAACAATCTTCAAATATGAAATCGGCAAAGTGTATGAAGTCCTTGTGACGTTTGCTTCCCCCGAGGGAAATAAGCTATTGAGGTCATACTCATGACGCGATTTTCGAAAATTTTCTTCAACTGTCCATCGATCCTACCCAGGAGAGGCCCATTCAAAATTACATATATACATATATTTCTCAAACAATCTTTGTTTGATCGTTTAATGTAAAATGAAAGATCAAGTTCGTTAACGGCTAAAATCGGAACAGTGGGGGATTTCAGAAAATTTGAAATATCTCCGTGACGTCGGATCGAAAGATTATATAGAACCAATCTTATTGTAAATTAAATTTAATGTAAATATTGTTATATAATCTTCATTATTAATCCAAATATTTGCATTCTACTCATGTTAGATGAACAATACTCTATTTATTTAATAAACCACATTATTCGAATCTTATATACCAGATACTGTTTTCAAGAGACCTTTATTATACGAGATAGATCCAAATATGTTCTGGTGACACCACTCCCCTTAAGTTCGTGAACTACTGAAATTTGATTGATTGAGATAAAAGTTATTCTAATTCTTTATAAATTACAGTACTAGATATAATAAATAGTTTTCAATAAAATGTATACGTTATATTCTGATATATTTTAGTAATGGGCCATCTTTCCGATAAAAGGTTGAGACCTGTTTGTTTACATTTCAGACGCTTCACCCTCCGGAGGTTTCTTATTATCGTTTGTATTCATTCACTTAATATTTACGGAGCTGTTTTGTTAGCAGAATCTAGCAGATTAATCTAGTGTTAAATTTCACGAGGGAAATCTGCTTAGTTTTCGCAGTCCCTGCGTGACGGACTTTTTTTTATCAATGATTTGAAACCAGCAGGGACTTGGGTTGGCCATTTGAGTTAAAGCGTAGGCCTTAGTCTCACATGGATAAAACTAGAGTGGAGTTATATTCCCGCCATGGTAAAAAACAATTTATTTAAAACAGAACCCATTAAATAATTTCAGTAATTGTTTTTCTTTCTTGTGAAGAATATATTTATCTTTCAGCTCTAAGAGGTTAGCAGCACTGTTGGTTTACAATTCAGACGCTTTCCGATTCGGAGAAAATTAAAATGTAAATCGAATGAAAGACTTCACATTGTCATTTGCATTTGTTCACATAGTATTTACGGTGATGTTTAGTGTTACAAGTATGCAGATTTATCAAATGTAAAACTTCTCATGGGGAATCTGCTTAGTTTTCGCAGCACCTGCGTGAAAGACTTTTTTTTATGTTGGTAAGGAGTAAATTTAAAGTAACTAAGATTTACTTCCTAATGGTGTAATCATTATGTCTTTATTTAAGTATTTTTATACAAAAAAGAATGGAAATGGGGTTTAATATTATCGAAATAGTTGAGGATTTCCTGACTTCCGTAATGAATTAAGCATGAAGTAAAATTTGTAAAGATGGACCTTAAAGTTTTGTTAGGCCATAAGATTTCACTTTCAATCAATCAATAAAATGTTTATACTAATATTATCTATGTATTTTTTTTTGGAATAGTGATATATTTTCATAACCATTAGTATAAAAAATACTTGCTTATGATTGAAGTAATTAGATTTGAAAGTTTATTATTTTGTTTGAGTCAAAGTTTTATTTAATAGGACTATGATTATTTTTCTTTTTGGATCTTCTGGTGTTTGTGTATGGGCTGTTTTTTCTGGACATAAGGTATACCACACACAGATTTAATGAGATACAATATTGTTATAACTATACAATTTTTTTTTTAATTATTCAAATTAAAAATAAAAAAATCTCAAGGAATTAATCTACAGAAACTTGAAACTGAGTGCCTTATAAAATTCACGGATACACCATTAAATAAGCAGAAAATAACCACTTAAATTGTGCATTAAAATATTATCCAGCGTGCATGACAACGATCCAAGGATGCCAAATAAAATAATATATTTATTTGCGGAAATGTTAATGCGACAACTAAATGTTAAATCATACTTAAACCTATTGCATTTCTGAATACATTACTGCAACTTCTCTGCAACAGAGTTATTCGAAACATCATATACCGGCTTAGTCGACCATGTATCAGATTATCTGCGGTCTATGCATTTTCATTTTATGTCAGAACGCTGTCAACGTATACAGATGGATAATGTTATCGCAATAACATACTTTTGGACCACAAGAAAATCCAGAATAAAGCTATAATCAATAAATTCGTTGTTAATAACAATGTCCCACAGACTGGCGAATCTCCTGGAGCGTCAGCAATCAAATGAAATGTGTTTATTCCCATTAAATGTTAACATAATAGTTTATCCTTAATTTATTTAAGGTTGCTTTTAAACTCAGAATTTTATTTATGTTTATTTATATACATATAAATATACATAAATAAATAATATTCCAATATATATTTCAATTTTTGTTTAGAAGTTTTTTTTTTCTTTCTTCATCTCTGTTAACTATTTTTTATAGGTTGCAATTTTTTTACAACTGAGTAAATCGCCTGAGTTACGAAAATCAACAAATCAAATTAAAAAAAAAATATTCCTTTGCCATCGTTCGTCATATTTGAGTAGTTAACTTGTCTTTCAAATGCATATAAATTGTGTCAGGTGATTGAAACCAGAATTGGAACTGAACATTAATAAATAATAATAATTAGTTTTTCAGCCTTTGAACCCGACTTTTAGTCATAGCATTTTAACATTCGGAGAATACTTATATCGTGAAACTTTTTATTCCAAAATATTGTTACCAACAAATGATTTTATATATCGCTCACGTCTAATCATCTGATTTTTATTCGGAAATAAAGAATGTATAGTGAGATTTGATTAGTAGTGTGCAATGTCAGAAAGTGGGAATATATGGTTAGTATTCGCTGACTCCGTGTGACGGTTTTTTTTTCCTTTATAAGCGCATATCGGATTTGGATTCTTAGGAACTTTTAATTAACGGACTTTGGTGATAGTTTCCTTAATTGTAGCCTTACTTTTTTAGCAGATTTTTCTTAAGGTATATCAGCTATTGATGTCGTTATCATGGCGCGATTTTCGAAAAATTTCTTCAAATATCCATCGATCCTACCCAGGAGATGACCAAAATGAGGTCCGTTCAAAATTATATACACTCAACCGCAAAAAAAAACCGGACACTTAGATTTAGTCTTATAGTTTTGTTAAATACTCAATATATATGTATATTAATCTTTTTTATTAAAATAATTGGTCAATCTATAGGTTATTTAAACAAAATCTGCCAAAAGTGAATAATTTGTATTGATTATTTACAAAATAAAAAAAAAAGAAAAATTAACACATTTAAAAAAAAAAAAATTATTCTTCATTTTTATTACAGTGAATTGTAGACTTCGCTACCCCAAGCGTTTCGGCAATGTAACGTAAGCTCCGGCCTTTCATCTAAGTTTGAAAGACCCATTATTCTGGACCGAAATAAAAATAAAACATTAATTAAAGAAAATGCTTGGTTAATAATTAAAGATGTTTAAATATGCGAAAAACTACTTACAGTTTAGAATAGATCAACTTCACGACAAATAAATCTAATCTGAGTTTTATCTAATTGTTTACTAATCCTGAAGGGATTAGTTCAATGAACTTAGACTCTAAATTCTCTGTAATAACTAGAATACCCACATAAAGAAAATTGCTGAAAATTAGCTTTTAATACGACAAAAATGAAGTGTCCGGTTTTTTTTTGCGGTTGAGTATATATATAGTCTGTTAAAGCTCTAGCGGTCGAAATTTTTTATTTATCCTTGCTAAACTCGATATTATATCGTTTTATGAAAAAATAAAGATCACGTATTTTAATAGCTGAAATCGGACATGTGGGGGGGGGGGTTAGGGGGTATACACGGGGAGGAATTTCGAAAATATCTCCGTTATTATACGTCGCATCGAAAAATTGTATAAAACCAATCTAATTGGATATTAAATGTCCTAAAAACATTGTCATATACATTTATTCTCTATCGTGAATATTAACCGAGATCTTTGCATTTTGCAATTTTCAGCATTCAGAAAACTCCTACTCATTCTACACTCTGACATATAATAAAACACATTATTCGAAGCTTAAATACCAAATATTGTTTTCCAGATACCTTTATTATACGAGATACACGCAAATATGCTCTGATGACCCCACCCCCCTCCCCGTCTTAACTTCTTGGACTACTAAAATTTGATAGACTGAGATAAAAATGATTATGATTCATTATTAATTAAAGTACTAGATATAGTAAATTATTTTCAATATATTCAAAATGTTATATTCTGGTATATCATAGTAATTGTATTATTTCCTGTGATACCTTGGGAGACATGTTCGTTTACATTTCAGATGCTTCCCGTCGGTAGGGAAAATATCTCTTATTACCGCTTGTATTTATTCACTTAACATTCACGGTTCTGTTGTGATACAAGTATGTAGATTTATCTATTGTTAAACTTCATGAGGGAAATCTGCTTAGTTTACGCAGCCCCGTACTTGACGGACTTTTTCGGGGTATTACGTCGATTAGATGTCTTTGGCATAAGTTATACTGGAACATGGATGCTAGAGCTGTATGTCATAATACTTATCCTTCTAGTCTCTTCCGGAAGGCAATCATACATCATATTTCTTGTAGAATGCCATCAACCTCTCACACAAAAACCAAAGAGGTAGAGAGATTTGCACAATACTCAAAGCTATCCTTGGGTAGTATTTGTGCACCCCCGACGATTTTGTAAGCTGTTAGCGTTATGATATTCTCCCAGCTAGGTGGGATGATAGTAATGTTGGCACCCCTGATCTCGCTAGGGGTTGCGTCCCTCCCCCCACCGATCTCTAATATATGGTGACTTAAAATCAATACCTTCACCAGTTTCTACAGCACAATGCTTTTCCCCGAGCCTCCCTCTTACTGACTCAGCACATCCTCCTTCCACGTTTAGAAATAATCTCACCCCCAACACCCTTGCTGATTGCGAACCCCATTCTTGAGGGAACACGTAACACACTATAGTAGAAAGCTACTGTAATGAATGGAAAAAGAGTTATAAATATATTACTCTGTATCAGCGTAGCTCGACTTAGCAAAGCAGTACCACTTCCCTAGAAAATCATTTGATCATTGGCTGTCTCTAGATGGCCAAAAACACTATTTCGTGTCACGAAAATAATCACTTCAACAAAAACGAAACAAAATTGGGACAATAAAATGTTTCTTGCCAATCACACTCTTAAGTACATCGACAATTCCGATTTTGAAAACCTAAGTATACTAGAAAAAAAAATGTATATGTACAAATAAAAGTAAAATAAAATACAATATGGTTATCATAATTATCGAAAATCGTGTCATGAGTACGACCTCAATAGCTGGTTTCCCTGAAGGGAAATGTGCTAAAAAAGTAGGAAACTGGTTATAGATAGGGAAATCAGCTATTGTTATTTTTTTTTTCAAAGTTATATATATATATTTGTCCTTTGACGCTCTAGGAATGTTTGTTTGATCGTTACCAAACACGATCTTTAAAGATTTGATGTAAAACTAATGATCACAGGATTTCGAAAATTCCTAATATTCGAGTTATTAAGCGTCGGATAGAAGAATTGAATAGACAAAAATATCCTTGTAATTTAAATAAATGTTCTATAAATGTTGTTAAGAATGTTTTTACACTATTAACAGAGATATTTGTGTTTTTTAGTTTTTGACCTTCAGTAAACCCCTTACTCCTACTCAAGTCATATTAACAATAAACTGTTATATTATGAAGCACGTTATCTGAATCCTAAATACCAAATATTGTTTTCATTGATATTTTACGTTTCGTTATAAAAGCGAATACGTGCCACACGTGGGAAATCTGCTTGGTTTACGCAGCCCCTGCGTGACGGACTTTTTTTATAGTGCGGCCAAAAAGGAATAGGAAAATGGCCTCAACAACACAAATTATTTATAATGTCAAGGAGTAAATTGACTTTCATCATTAATATTTAATTTGACACTGAAGTTAGACCTCGTGTGTTCGTTATCTCCGTAATAAATGTATCTAGATTCATATTAATGCTTGTAAAGTTGTTCTTCACTGATTCAATAACTCAGTAGAATGTACTGAAGAAAGCAAAATGATTTCATGCCATGTTCGACACTTAATGAATCTCAAAGAAAACTTTTCAGAGAAGAATTTATCGAGGCAGTGCCAGCATTGGTGGGTTAGTTGGTGCTCTATTGGCCAAAATATTCTGAAGATATACAGCAATTTAATCTTGGTGGGAGGTCCACGAAAAACTTGTGGTCCCTTAATAAAGCTAATTATCTAATGACAGTATCAGTCATTAATCTATACGAAATATATTAAAATACGAAGATATGTTTATCGGCAGAAAAACGACTATTTATAACATTGTAAGAGAACTTATTAGGATTAAAATCAAACCGATCCTTTGAGTTAATCTTTCTGGATTTGAAGGGTTCATAAAATCCAAGCTTGAATTTCGCTTGGAGCAAGATAAAGTAGATTAGTAGAATCCATTGCTGAGAGCGAGTTTCAAGACTGGATTTTATCAGTTGAAGAAGAAAAAGTCGTCCGCTTTTTTAATGTAGAGCGTCCCACCTCAAACCATTCCTCTGTATCTCCTGAAATAATGTGCGTTGGCGCACTTAATGAGAAATTCGTTATCCGGATAAAATAAGTTGTACGAAATTATTGTAAAGATAAAAAATAAATAAAAATCGTGTTCATCTCGTACATTGTAACATTATAAGGGTCAGTGTTGAGAATGTATTTTATTTCTATACGCCATTCACATACGGACATTAGATTTTCAGTTTAGAAGGTTAGGTTTAGATTATTAGGTTTTCATTAGAAAATGCAATCGTGAATACGAATTCATCCCAAGTCTAATGCATTTTCGTTTGCTCGACTTAAAGTTATAAAAGTGTGACATACGGACGGACTCAATGTCGCGAAAATAAAAGACACAACGAACCCGAATTATATTAACATGCTACCTCATTTAATTTTGTTGAGAAAATACACTCCAGTAGTTTTATACCTTTTTACTTTCAACTATTCATATCTAATTTTATTTTAGATTAACATTTCAATCTAAATGGTTAGAGAATATATGATATAATAATATACGAAGCGGCATTTCCGTAATATCTTTTGAAATCGAGTAGGTTTTTAATCGGTAAGTAAAAGGATTATATGCATCCATAAGTTCACACTTTTATAGCAAGGATGTGACTGAAAATAATTTAGAGGGAGCAATTAAAAAATGAATTATCACCCCTAAGAATTTAGCATTACTTCTCAACCATTTGTGGTACGTTATTTCCTAAATTACCAAAATTCAAAATTATGTGTTAAGTACTTATGTGATATATTTCAAACAAAGCTTTAACAAATAATAAAACTTCAAATATGGTTGACGGCCAATAACGGGTTAAGTTTAAACTAAAACAAAAGGAAATTTTCCAATCTTTTTATTTTTATTATTTCCTTTAGAAACGGCTGCAGAACTAATAAATAGACAATAAATATTAAAAATGAATTAATCCGCATCTTACAGATTATGCAAATCTACTCGTAATTAACATTATAGATAGATTATAGATTAATATTTATATTGTATTACGTGCCAATGTATATGATGTTCATTTGTAATTTTAGAAATTATTATTATTTTACTTACACATATTGTAAGAAGTAATAATATATTAATAACCATACTAACACTAATTGGCCAGACTCTTGGTAATATATTGTAATTATAAGCCAATAAAATATCTATCTATCTATAATTAACATTATAGATTAGCGGCTAACCGTAGAATAAACATGTCTTCAAAAGCATAAGATGAAACAAATTTTTTAAAAACAATGTGCTAAACAAGCTAACTGATCTATTTATTCTGAATAATGTAATTTGAAAGTACTTACAACAAAAAACTTCAGAACAAAACTCTGCCATAAGATATTTACTTTACCGTTAGCCAGGTCGAAGTCTAAATACATAGATGCAGTAACACGAAGGCGTCCGAAAAAGAAAACTGAAAAATAAAAATTATGTTATTTTAATTTTTCCATTAACGAACTCAATCAATCTTAAAAGTTTAATTATGAAATTTGATTTGAATATCTCATTATTGGCGGGCACTTGAGAACCAACAAACTATCTATTATTAGATTGACAGTAATGTATATATAGGCATATATAAAATTTAGATTTCAAATTGAGGGTTTTTTGACACTCATTTACGATGACTGCAGAGATTTCAGAAAAGGGATTTTGTTAAATTTTGTCAACTGAACAACCTTAATAGCTCCTTTTCCCAAAGAAAAGCTAATAGCTTTCTTGTTTACCATATTTAACTGACTATTTGATTGTTCAGACGGCGCATAGATATGTGTTTACCTCTAATCAAGATTTTAATTTTATACAGCAATTGTAACACGAAAGGAGACATTGCCATTTATACTTCTTCAATTTATTTTTTTTTTTTCAGACTTCTAAACGTTTACTGTAGAATTGACTCTCGACTTGTACGAAAACTCATCGTCTATCTTTAAACAAAGGCAGGAAACACCTTACTCAAAAAGTACACTTCATCACTCAAAACTCATACTATGTATTCTACAATAGAGACAATTGCACAAAGCAATGAGTAATTTCAATAATCTTGTGGTTTTGTAATCTAATAATACTATAAATATATCAATGCAAATGGATAATAATTCGTGGGATTTTAATTTAACTTCTTAGTTCCTTAACTAATTTTTTTAAAATGTAATTTTAACTTTATAAAATGTTTGTAGATGCTATTAGTTGTATACATAGAACGCTGTAACCAAATCTTTGTATGGTGGAAAGTAGCCAATTGTAGAGGCTGTATTATATAACAAATAGAGAAAAACCACTAAAAAAAAAAGACAAATTAATTTAGTGTATACCAGTATGTTTAGGAACAATAATAGTTTACAAATTTAATATTTGTTGCTCAAAAAGTCAAAGTATACTCATTATTTTATGCAAGTAAACGAGAATAGTCCACCTACGCCACCCCCCTCTCTTTGACTGTATATGGAAACCACAAGTAAACCCTAGCGGAAAATAAAAACTACGTATTTACGACAGTAGGCGTAGCGAAGGGCTGAGTCGCCATTAAAAAGATATGTTAATGACGTTATTATACGAATCTTCTCAGAGTCGAGTCTCGGGAATAAAATGTTTGTTTGATGCTACCCCTTCTCGACTCCCGGCTCAAATCCAACAGATTATGTCTCCTCCCCATTAAATATACCGAGACAATTGTCGGTTGTATCGCAATCAGAAGTAGAATCGTAAACATCCCCGAAGGGAACGACCTCATTTATCTAACTGTGTTTTTCCTCCGTATAATCCTGGCTCTTCATAGGTTTTAAAGCGGCCCGGAAACTCTCCCGATGAAATAGTTCGCGGTGTCTTTTTTACGGGAGCCGCGTCTTCCGTTATGACGAACTTAAGCCAGTCAAAAACCCATTAACGCGACACGTTGAGAGCCCATCAAATTTAATATGAGCCAGGTTTTAATATTTTGTCATCGTTACCTGTCTCCTAGGTGCTTAAGCATGAGTTTTATTATGTAAAGCTGTAAGCCCTTTGTTGATTTCTTTAAAAAAACGCCATTGTTGTCCTAAAGTTCTTACGAAGATGCTTGACAGTTTGACATACAATATTGGTTAAAAATGACCGCAGTTCGCTTTATTCTTTAAATCTTTAAAGCAGGACTTTAGTTCATTTCTTTGACATAAATGACAAGGATTCAAACCAATAGTTCTCCGTAATACACACATACTTGAAGGATTCATGCAAAAAATGGCGTATTACAATAAGTTTTGAAGATTTGTTGTTATTTGAACTTCTGGTGAGGATCTGAAATTGGTTAAGTTGTAGAATATACAACAATGAGATCCAGATGATGTATGCATAGTGTATCTCTCGAGATGCTGAACGGCGGAGTAACTATTTAATCAGGTTGAATAAATAAATAGCCTTGTCCTGTGCAAGATTTACCGTGTAAAGTGCATTTTCCAATACCATGCAATATTATTGGTGGTTAAAGTCTTGTAGCCTGAAGCAAAGTAGCCACTAGACATAATATTACCATGGCCTGTTAAATTATTCATTACGGCTACTAGAATGATAATTAAATGATTTCTTTCGACGAGTTTTTTTTTTAATTTATTTATTTATTTACGCCCACTTTATGCTTCTATGGCAAATTGGGGCGGGTTATCCACAGGTTACCAGCCTTTCTAGCCAGAGTGGAACTAAGGAATTTATTTAATTAGTCTGTCACTAAATAAGTCTCGCCACTCTAGGTCTACCACGTGAGATTATGACCAACGCCTTAACACACAATGCCAACCTGAGCCCCAACGAGGTTTTTGGAATTACTAACGGTTCTATGAAAATTTCTGAATGTCTATTAGTACTAATGAAGAATATAAAGTCCGTATTATACGTTTACTGCGGAGTTTGAAATTCGCTATTTAGACGTTAATATTTGGAGTCGGTCCTGGAGCCGCTGGCCTTTTACTAAGGGCCAGGCAAAAATAATTTTATAAACAAAGTTTTCAACAAAAAAAAGTCCGTCACGCAGGGGCTGCGTAAAATAAGCAGATTTCCCACTGCTCGTATAACACACTTGTAATCTTTTCTCACCACATATTCTCTATTTATATGTAAATAACTGATGAGTAGAATGAGGCGTGGGGGGGGGTTACTGAAGGCAGAATGAAGGAATGTACGAAAAACTCACTTGATACTTGAGATACGAATTAATTCATAGAACAACAACAGTAGATCATCAATATTTTAACAAGATTGGATCTCTAACACTTTATAATCCGAGATATTTGGAATTTTCGAATCCCCCACTCTAAACCCCTACTATTTCAGGTTCGATTTCCGCCTATAACAATTATGATCTATAGCGTTTGAGTGAAATGGTTAAATATAGAGTATGGTATAGATGGAATAAAAAAATGTCGAGTAAAGAACGAAAAGTCCTATATGATGACGCAAAAAGATTGATTCTAAGGAATAACGGAGATATTTTGAATTTTCGAAATTCTCTCCCCCATCTAAACCCCCATTTCCTGTCAAAATTCTGACTTACAACATGCCAATGGGGCAAAACTAGTGGGTATATTAAAGTTGTAGTCTGCCTACTCATACTGGCTAATAGTCTATCATTAGTCATCTATGCAGGCTACTGAGGGATGGCTATCTAATAACTCTGGCCTTGGATAGAATTTTCTCCACTCTTGCCTTTACTGGTTTGAATGGAATTTTCCTCATAATGCACGTATGGATGTATATAGCCTGATGCAGAAGGCAATGGGAAACCACTGCATATCTTTGTGGCCGTCTTATACTCTTGCTGTCATGTGGAAATGAGGTTTACGACATCAATTACCAGGTGTGGCCCGTAAAAATACTACATTGACAAATTTTATACAATCAATATTATTGTACATATAATGTTCTAAAAATATAGTTATATAAATGTTTTTCAACCATAATAATAGCTGAGATAATGGCATTTTCTAGATTTTAGCCTTCAATGAACCCCCAATTTTAGTCATTACACTTTAAGAATAAGTGAATACATCATGGAACGTCTTATTCCAAGCATAAATACCAAAATTGTTTTGAAGAGAATGATATTATATGAGATACTTGCAAACAGTTAATGATTTCGACAGTAAATAAGATTTTATTGACCGCCACCTTCTCTACCTACTTATGGGTTACCTATTTATTTATTTATTTTTTTTTGACATAGAGAAATATATGCTGAGATGAGATCAGTAGAGTGTCATTCCTAAATGTGTGAAATCTGCTTAGTTTACTCACCCTCTGCGTGACGGACTTTTTTTCTTCATGAAGAAGGGATAATTATTGTTATTCTGTGCATACTACAAGGAGATGCTCTGAGTGCGTTATTATATTGAGTTTCCCATTTTTTAAGAATCTAAATTTTTTTGTAGAATTTGTAGAACTTATAGCAGCTGTTCTGTAGGTGTGAAGGTGGAAAGTAATTTTATTTTGATCAAATCATTAAATGAAAATGTTAGTATTAAAACTTAATACTCTTCCGAATGAATAGCACATTTCATGTGCTATTTAGTTAGTCACTTAAGGTGTGGTGTTTTAAAAGCTTTTGAAACTTTAAAAGCTTTCCATATGGCGAAGTGGGAGTTGGAACATCTTGAATGGAGGGAAGAGAGAGAGACGGAAAAAAAGGACGAACTTGGAAGACGAGTAAAAGCTATCGTTTGTTGTTTGAAGAGCTATAAGCTGAAGACTTGCGTAAATCTGGTGGCTGTGAGAAGCCTCCTGGTAAAGGCCGTCTAGAGACAATAGCTTCTTGAGGATTGATTCGATTTCCAGGGGGGAGATGGAGGGGGAGGAAGAGAAAGAGAAGGAGTTAGAAGGAGAGAGAGGGAGAGAGAGTGGGAGAGAAGGAGAGGGTGAGAGACTGGAAGAAAGGTGTGTGTGAGAGAGAGAGAGAGAGAGAGAGAGTGAAATGAGAGAGAGGGGGGGATGAGAGAGAGAGGAGATGGTCTGCTGCTGGTGGTGTGTTCCCCAGACACTCCGTTTTCCCTTCCCGAGGGGCGTGATTCGGCTGTCATCGATCGAGAGCCGAGGATTGCCGAGCGAGTTCGGCCCCGCCCGACCCCCCCCCCCCCCATGAGGTGTCATTATACCCGTCATGACTGCATCAACATGGGGGATTAGCCTCTGATAAGACAAACGGTGATAAGGATCTCATCCTTTTCCAAACAATGTGTTCACCATTTTATGAGGCTCTCATGCAAATCAAATGTCCGTTTGTAAGACGATTATTTACTGTTTTTTTTTTTTTTGTTCGAGTGGGAAGGTTCAACAGATCCGATATAGGTTTTACGGCCGCTTCATTGTTTTTAAAGACATTTTTCAATTAACAAAAGGATCTGACATGATATGTTTAGACGATAAGAATTCCAAGCATGCGCCAGAATGGACTAGTCAAAATTCAATTCTTCAGAGTACGCATCACCATACGAATGGAACATTTAAATCCAGCAAGCTTCTATGGTTGGAAATTATTTTTCGCCAGTCCATTTAAGTATTTCTTATTGGGCATGAAATATACATTAAGTCACGCCCCAAATTTACTGTGATGAGACCCTAATTAAGCTGAAAGGTTTCTAAGAGGCTGTGATTTAATATAATAAAAGACCATTTGTCATATAATAAGTTCTTCAATGCATTAGTCAATCGGAAAGCCAACTATTACAGGAAGGTACAATCATCATTAAGACACTAGGTTACCTTACTGATATGTTTCCTTAGTGAGATTAAAAAGGAGACAAAGTGGCTGAAAAAGTTGCTTAATCTAAAGGGCCTTCTGGCTTTAGAATAGAAGGTTATTAGATTTGGAAGTTTGGAGATCAAGGGTTAAAGAGAAATTCTAATCACTTAGAGTGGAGTATTTGTTAACTTTCGAAAATTCAGGCAGAAGAATAAAATAGTAGATAGGCTATCTAAACCGAACTTAACTTCAGCAAAGCAACGGTTTGTTGTGAAGAGTTTAAGAATGCTGCAAAAGCTACGCAGCAAGTAGTAGAATATAAAACCTACCATCATCATTTATGTGCAATCCATTCCTCATTGGACGCCATAATTACCTTTAACTCCCAATTATTATTAAAGGAAAATAGAACTCCAACGTAAAGTTAACTTTTAAATGCTCATGGGACAAGGTATTTTTCGTCAGGTAATATTAGTTCAAGAAATAAACTGGCCACTCCCTTAAGGAAATTCAAATGGTTCTCATTGAGAAACTACTTCCGTTACCAAATCTCCTTCAAATGGATTCCTTCCGGAATGCATGTTGTTAGGTGCATTTTACTTATTGTGTCACCACCTACTAGTAAGGACAACTAAGAAGAATGATAGCTTATTGTGTCAACAGACAGCGTTTGCTTTGGAAGACCAATCCACAAGGATCTCTTCAAACCATACCTGGTAATTTATTCCGGAGAAGAAGAGTCCTCCGTGCAGGTGCTATGAAAACTAAGCATATTTTCCACAAGCAGGTATCCATTTCCAAATAAAAATTGGATGAGTAAAAATGGTTGGTCAATAACATCTTAATTCATGACGTCACCACGTTAATGTATTTCCCTTCGTCTAATCTAGTAAAAATCTGTAAAAAAAGAACATTGGCATTGAATCTTTGACGATGTATCACGGTATATTCGCTTGTTAAAATGCCTAAAAGTTAAGTTTTGTTAAGATGACTAAAAGTTGGGGTTTTTTGAAGGCTCATAATTTAAAAGTGCAAAAATCTCGGTTAATGTAAAATGTAAAATTGCCATTGATAGAAAATTAAACTTTCAACAAGATCGATTTTATATGATTTTTGGAGATATTTTGCGTTTTCGAATTTCTGTCTCTAAACCCCCGTTTTAATTTATTGAATCACTTATGCATTGAGTTTGGTAACGATCAAGCTGTATCGGACTAGTTTATATTGGATATATATACAATTTTGAACGGACCCCATTTTTGTCAACTACTAGGTAGGATCTGCTGAAATGAAATAAGGAAGTTTAAAATGACGAAATTCCTGGTGAGATTCGTTAGAGAACCACCCCTCCGTTGCCTACATATGATCGCTATTGGTCAGACTTTTCGTAAGTACAATACATGTCAATTCCCATTTTCAGAAGCGATAAAAAAATTCGCAATATCGCGAGTCTCATGTACACATGTGTATTCTGCTCCAGCTTGGAATTAATTCCTCGATCCGTCAAAATCGTGGAACTACCCCATACATAAAGCTGATATGCTGAGAGGGTAGTTTGTTGAGCATGTTAAAATGTTGAGGGAGAGTGAGCGAGTGTGTGTGTGTGAGAGAGAGAGAGAGAGGAGAGAGAGAGAGAGAGAGAGAGAGAGAGAGAGAGAGAGAGAGAGAGAGAGAGAGAGAGAGAGAGAGAGAGAGAGAGACCCCATATTTCGTGTGTGAGACAGAGAGCCTCAAATCAGAGACAGCAGTAGCAGTTCCAGCAATGTAATAGTCGTACACATTTCTGGGCAGGACAATCCTCCCTCCCGCCTACATATTACATGTTCTCGGCCTATTCCCAGCCCACAGGCTCATTCTGCAGAAAGGCCTCTCTACCCCAATATGAGCTTTCGTCCCTTTAATCCTGGCATTTTTTGTCCCTCACACCGTTTTATTTCGGATAAATGCGTCGCTCTATATATTCGTCTAATAACACAAAAAATCCGTTGCCCGGGAGCTACGTAAACTAAGCAGATTTTCCGTGTTCTATAATCCACACTGTTGATTACATCTCACCAAATATTCTATATTTCTAAGTAAAAATCCGAAGATTAGAAGTAGCAGTTTACAGAAGGCTCAAAACAAGAATTCACGAATAACTTGCTCAATATATCCCATTACGAGAAAATGTATAGTACAAGAATTGTAGAGCATGAATAGCTAAACAACATTGGTTCTAGAACATTTTTCGATCTGACTCATAATAATCCAGATACTTGGAATTGTCTTACCCTCCCTTCTCTCTAAAGCCCTCCAATTCCTGGTCCAATTTCAACAATTAACGAGTACGTTCTTAGAAACGTTTAGACGACGGTTAAATATCGAGAGTATGGATCAAATAAGCAGTTTCCGATTAATAATTTAAAATCTGAATTGGTTACCTGAGTTGGCATTCTGGCAGTTAGGAGCGAAGTATTTTTCAGCTTGAATAAATAGGCAACACTTCTACAAGAACAATTAATTGGAGCGACAGAGCTCTTTCGAAGCAGTGCATCATCCTCAGTGTCCTAAGGTCGTGGATGTTGACATTAAGAGCAATAGGACTAGAATCCAGTTCTCTTCAATGAATTCTTATTGTCGAAGAGTTTGGCGTTTTTACTAAACCTGCAATACTAATTGAAGACGCATTGGCATGTATCTCACTTAGTAAAGTGTCTGTTTAAAACAATATTTGCTATTTAAGCTATGAATTCCATGGTAGATTGGGGTTGTTTTGACGTACAAGGACCAAAAGTTCCCTGAGTCAATAATTAATGAAATGCAAATATCCCAGACAATAGTCACGGTATAGAAATAAAGTATAAAACACTATTTACAGGAAATTAAAATTGTATTGAGATTAACTATATAGAATTTTTCGATCCGAATTTTAAAAGTGGAGATATTTTGAATTTTAGATTTTTTTTTTCGCCCTCCAAAGCCCACCTTCTCCCTGTCCAATTTCAACTGATAACAGACTTTATCTTAAGTATTACTTGAAACACTTATGATTTAATATTGGATCTATATATATATATATATATCTATATATATATATATATATATATGTGTGTGTGTGTGTGTGTGTGTATGTAAATATATAATTTTGAGCGGATCGTATTTGGTCATATCCTATGTAGAATGGCCTTAATAGCCATAAATAATCCATAAGATAAGGGCTGTTGTAAATGTAATATTGCACTTATGCTGTATTTCATGAAAATAATTTATACTAAATTAATAAAACTATTCTTCATTTGCCCTACAACATTTTATGTTCTCATATAAACACTGGATAGCTCTGTATGCACGTTTTTTACCTTTCTAATAACATATGTATTTTAGATTACGTATATTTTTGAAATTATTATGACTTAAAAACATGGAAATGTTTCTGTATAGTTCCACATAACAATCTGTGATTTGTATATACTGTGAACATCAAATACCTGTGCCAGGTCATGCTATAATATTAAATTAATTTATTATTTTCAGTATCTTAATTTAAGAAGAACTGTTGGTGGCATCATTGAAATTCAGGTGATATTATTTAAAATATAACGTTCAAAGTCTATGAAGAATGTAATTAATTATAAATAGTTTAAAAATAAAGTTACCGAAAATAGAAAAATTCATGCAATTTAACTTTTTATTTATTTTCTATAGGTTAAAGTTTAAGAGTTAGAGAAAGTCGTAATCCAAAGTAATGAATATCGTTTTAGGGTTAATTTTTCTTTGCTTTTTATGAGCCAATGTGAAAATTGAATTGAAAAAAAAATGGATACATATTTGCACTTGCTCAAAACATTCCAAAATTATTCAATTATTATTGTTAATACTTATAAAAAGTAAAAAAAAAAAAATCTCAATAACAGACTAAAATGGCCTTTCAATGAAAAATGACATATTTCTTGTTTACGTATTAAAGAGAAAAATATATTAAACATTTAAGGTTTATTCAATTCATAAAATCACAATATTACAGCGTCAATTAAGAAAGTAATATCTTCCAAAGCCAGATACAAACTGAATTCATTATGCTAATTGAAAATCGTGTGTTGTTTTGGATAAATTAATTATTTTTCAAATGATGATGTTCCTTTCAAGTTTAATGATTTGAAGAAAGAAGAGAGATGCAACTACATAACAAACCCGAGTGGAATTATAATCACAGAGCTCAAGTATTTTTATGCCGACAACCTTATTAGTATAGAAATACCTGGGCATTCAGAATTCACAGCCTTTATTAAAAATAAATTTTCATTTGATTTCTCTTTATAACCATCTGAGTATATTACAGCACTGCCTTTTAAATTTGCACAGGAGTACATTCAAGATAGTTTATCTAATTTATGCATTTGTTGGTAGAGACAAATATTCATTTTTGTCTTGATTGAGAAAAAAAAACTACAAATGTAGCAGAAGAAAGATAAAAAAAAAGGCAAATAGAATCTGAATTCTGAAAAACTAGTTTTAGCTTGGAATGACATTCACTCAACTTTTAATTAATTATGTTGATTCAAGTACAGATAATTATGGCAATTTTTAATAGCACTCATTTTTTTTTTTATACCATTTACCTTTAATTATTCAGAAAATAATCAAGGATTCGAGCATTGAACTCTCGCTCAAACATAAATGAGACTTTCATTAGAGTAAGGTTTTTCTCACGCGTTTTTTGGTAATTACATTCAAATGGCAAAGCCTACTTATAGGCCATAACGTTTCTAATTTATCTGACCGAATTCTGTGTACATTGTACCTTAATGTAAAGGAAAGTTCTCAGGCACAATTATTCTAAGTACCCGTTTATAATTTCTTGTTTCATTCTAATTGCGCTCTTCTTAAAATTAATATCTGATAGATATTTCCTTAGTCTCAAGTTTTTTTTTTTCTCGTTTTTTCTCCCAACAATAAGAAAATACCTTATTTGGTTGAATTGTGAACATAATTAAGCGTTTACTAGAGGGAGTAATTTGTTATTGTTTTTTTTTTTTTGAAAATTTTCCTGTGAGACACAGAGAAAAACATTTTTCATATGTCCCTAGATGAACACACCTGTTAAAATGCACATATGTAATAATGTAGTTCATGAGAAGGATACAATTTAAATGATGGTATACATTAAATAATATAAAATTCGGATTTATACAAATAATACAATATGTTTAAAATAATATTTACTAATCTTCCAGAAGTTTAAAAAAAATGACACGAAAGGATTTATTTTTAATTGAAGATATTAAAATCATGGAAAATTTCTCATTTAAACTAATCATTGAATACTACTAAAAAATAAAATAAGAAAATAAATTTGAAATTTGAATTTCAATTACAAAGCAAAGAAATCGAAAAAAACACACACAAAAATAGTAATTACCTCTTAAATAATAATTCAACGGAAAAAAATATATAAAAATAGCCAATATAAAAAAAAAATATTTGAATATATGAACTTGTGGTAAGAAAGGACAAATAATTATTGTTTTTTTTTTTTTAAATAAATTTGTCAGTATTTCAAAAAAGAATGAGAAGGAGATGTCAACAGTATAAAGTAAAATAATTTAGAATATATCACAAATAATCTTTCATAAGTTGATTTTATAAAAATTAACATTCGTAATTCAAATTAACTAATAATGAATTCAAAGTAATGTAATATGTATATTTAAACGCTTTATTTGGAGTCTATTGATTCTATAGAAACTTCATTACTTTTTCAAGTATGATCACATGTTCCATAAAATGCAAATTACACGAGGATGTGACTACGACAATGCCAATAAAGAACTGACTTTATTTGGTTCCTTAATTGGCTTAAGTAGTGTTCCGTAATTAAATGATAAATGTTAAGAGGAAAGAAAAATGGTGACTAAGAGGAAGCATTATTCTTCCGTGATTTGTGGCTGCAGGTGAGTAATGGTGAGCGTAAATTTTCACTTCACCAAATAAATTTAATTTTTTATTTGACCTGTGAAATACAGATGTACTTAGTAATGTGAATATTTCATAGAAGGGCTAATTCTTACATCATGTTTTTTAATAACATAACCTCCCTTGTTCGTCTTAAATCTCAAACGATAATAAAAATAATTCTGTCATTATAACCCAAAACCTTCAAGATTAACCACGAGGTCCGTAACAAAGAAAACTCAACCCCCAAAATAGTCCCACGGACATCAAAACATTTCTAAAGAGGACAAGACTCAGAGGAACGTTTCAGGGTAGGGAAGGAACAATAAAATGACAGATACATCAGTAATATATGCTATTGTGAAGGATAATATAGTTAAAACTGAAATCAATGATTGGTTTTATGAATATTTTATAGCTGCAAATCCACACCTTAGAATAATAGGAGGTTGTAGCAAAGAACTAATAGCAGCATGTCTATGAGTCTGTCTGGGTCTTAAAGTTCCATTAATCCGGATATGATTCGGATTTTGAAGACGTTGTGGATTTTGAGTTCTCATCACAATGTAGTCTGGTATTTCGTTGGGACATACGAACAATTTGATTAAATTAAACTGCGCCCTTATAATCCTGAAATAAGCCAAAGATTATGAAGGAGAATGATTTGGAAGTAGGAAGGAATATAAAGAGAATGAGATACCCGCTAAATGTATTCTATACATAGTGGATTCGGAAGCTCGTATGTTTCGAGAAGATGGAACTACAGTAACCTTCATCTCCCCAGATGATCGGAAACGAGAGTTCATATTTCAAAGGTGGAAATCAGACTGGTCGAAAAGAATAACAACAAACTGCGATCAATCGAAGAAATTTCTGAGCGTTAGAATACTGCAAGTAGAAAAATTCGAAAAGAGGAGGTTGCTCTTGCCCTTGTCCGAATTAGACACATTCACAAAATTAACACATAGTTATTTATTGAAGGGCTTATTCCCATCAACCTCCGACTGTTGCTAAGTTCATCTTACTGTCTCACATGTTCTCCTTGATTGTAAAAAATAAGATTTTCCAAGAAGAGCTTTGAACCATAAACCGAACTAAGAGACCTTAGAGACGATGAAGAAAACATAAAAAGGCTTTTTGCATTTATAACTGAAACTTGTTTGTTCCAAGAAATATAGATCCATCTGCTTCTAATGATAAGTGCATGCGATATATTGTAATAAAATAAATAAATAAAATTCTTTCAGCAAATGTTTTTATTTCTGGTCAAGAATATTTCTATCTTTCAGCTCTGAGAGGTTGGCAGACCTGTTTGTCTACAATTCAGACGGTTTCCGATCTGGAGGTTATTTAAATGTAATTCGACTGAAAGATTTCTCATTTTAATTTGGTGGTGTTTAGTGTTACCAGTAAGTTAGACTTATCTATTGCAAAACTTCACTTAGGGAATCATCTTAGTTCGTGACGGACTTCTTCTTCTTGGTAAGGAGTAGATTTAAAGTCCATAAGTAAGATTTGTTTTCTAATGGTGTGAAAATGATGTCCTTATTTAAGTGTTTGTGTACAAAAAAGAACGGAAATTGTGGTGTAATATTTTCGAAATAGTTTATGTTTTCCCTTTAATAAATAAGTAATGCATTAAGTATGAACTAAAATTTGTAAACATGGACTATGATGTTTTGTTGAGCCATAAGATTTCACTTTCAATAGACCAATAGTATTTTTATATTAGTATTACGTATTTATTTTTGATGAGCTTTGAACCTTAAACGGAACTTAAGAGAACTCTTTAGAGACGATGAACAAGACATAAAAAGCATTATTTTACTGCTTATTGCATTTTTAACTGAAACTGGTTTGTTCCAAAATATATAGACCCATCTACCACTAATGACATTAGTAGAAGCAGTATATTGTATTAAAAAAATTAATAAGTGTGTTCTATGGTGATTATATTTCACGATTCTAGATTGGCGTCGTGAAGTCCTCCATGATCGTAGAACTTTTAGAAGCTTCATATCGGGCTAGAGCACCAATAAAATTGATTTAATGTGTATCGTTTGAGTGCAAAACATAGCTTCTAATAAGAGATGGTTGCAGCAGATAACTAATAGTGGCTTGCCTGTGAGTAACGTATTGTAAGTAATCTCGATATGCTGCAAATAAGTTGTGGATTTGGCATTTGGTCTGTAACTGCATTGTATAGGAACAAAAAAATTATCGGTTACTCAATAATTAAATCCAAATAAATGGCTACCTCATAAACATGAACTGAGAAAAGGATTATGTTGGAGAAGGAATATAGAAAAAGATGCTGCAATGTGTGTTCTGAGAAGGATTATTGAATGGGATTCGAGATTAAAGTCTTGAAGTCTTCCAGGATAGTAAAACTTGTAGAAGCTTCAAATTGGCCAGAGTGTCATTAAGATGATTTATTGAATATTGTAAAAGTTCAAAACATAGATTCTAATAAGAGATGGTTGTAGCGAATATCTAATAGTGGCTTGCCTGGGTATGTTGTGTACAATGCAATTAATTCCGATATTGTGCAAATTTGGAGTACCTTGTGGATTTGGCCTGCAACTGTATCGTATTGAAACAAAATAATTATGGGTTACTCAACAATTAAATAAAACTAAATGGCTACCTCATAAACGTGAACTGTGGAAAAGGTTATGAGGTAGAAGGAATATAGAGAGAAAGAGATGGTGCAATGTGTGTTTTGAGAAGGATTATTGAATGAGATTCTAGATTTATGTCTTGTAGTCTTACATGATCGTAAAACTTGCAGAAATTTCATTTCGGCGAGAAAGCAATTAAGAATGATTTATTGAATATTGTATAACTTCAAAACATAGATTCTAATAAGAGGTGGTTGTAGTCAGTAACGGTGGCTTGCTTGTGAGTCTGTTGCGTGTTATGTATTCCAAGTAATCCCGATGTGGTGCGAATTTGCAGTACGTTGTGGATTTGGCTTTTGGTCTGTAACTGTATTGTACTGGAACAAAATAATTATCGGTTACCTAACAATTAAATAAAAATAAATAGCTATCACATAAACTTGAACTAAGCAAAAGATTATGAGGGAGAAGAAGTAATATAAAGAGAAAGAGATGGTGCAAGGGGTGGTTTGAGAAGGATTATTGACTGCGATTCTAGATTTATTTCTTGAAGGTTGCCATGATCGTAAAACTTGCAGAAAGTTAATTTCGGCGAGAGAGCAATTATGAATGATTTTATGAATATTGTAGTTGTAAGTTCAAAACATAGATTATAATAATAGATGGTTGCAGCAAATAACTAATGGTGGCTTGCTTGTGAGTCTGTTGCGTGTTATGTATTCCAAGTAATCCCGATGTGGGGCGAATTTGCAGTACGTTGTGGATTTGGCATTGGGTCTGTAACTGTATTGCATTGGAACAATAGAATTATCGGTTACCCAACAATTAAATAAAAATAAATGGCTATCACATAAACTTGAACTAAGCAAAAGTTTATGAGGGAGAAGAAGTAATATAAAGAGAAAGAGATGGCTGCAATGTGTGTTCTGAGAAGGATTATTGAATGGGATACGAGATTGATGTCTTGAAGTCTCCCATGATCGTAAAACTTGTAGAAGGTTCATATCGGGCGAGAGCTAATGGTGATATCCTTGTGAGTCAGTTGTGTGTAATACGGAGCCATTAAGGCAGATATAATGTCGATATGTGTGTGAGATTATAGGAGAAGGCTTGTGTGTGTGTGAGTGGGGAAGAGATGCAGAACTCCAGGTCCTGTGGAAGAGCTTTCGAGGACCGAGTATTGATCAGATCAAGGGCCAACGAGGGAGGGGGCCACAAACTCCAGGAGGTACAGCCAGATTCCGGCAGAGGGAGAGGGGCACAAAGAGAGAGAAGGGGAAACGGAGAGAGAGAGAGAGGGAAAACTTCGAGAAAGAGAGAGACAGTGAGAGAGAAAGAGAGAGAGAGAGCGAGATTCGGAGGGAGTTTAAGCGTTATCGCCTGTCCATTGTAGATGCTTCCCTTGAATCTCTCTCAGCCTCTCCTTCTCACCTCTTCTTCCTACCCCCATCCCTTTCCTTCCCTCACCCCTTCCAACCCCCACCCTTTCATACCCCCACCCCTATTTCTCCCCTCCTCTGCCTCCCCTCCGCTAGACTCATCCCGAAACATTGAAGGAAGAGGATGTTTAATAAAGCGCTCATTCAAAGAGTTTAAATGGTCGCTTCAACAGGATTTATTGTGTTATTTTAGTGAAAGATAAAGGACTTATTCCTTTTTTTTTTTTTTTTTTTTTTTTTAAAACAACCACAGTTTTTATCGTACTATTTTATCCCTCATAACTGGAATGTTATGGTTTTGATGAACGATTTTTTTTTTCAATTTCTTATTCTAGTGGATCCTTGGATCAGGGGACTCAAGCCAGGACACTTTCTACTTTCCAAGTCAGATTAAAACTAAATTAGCCACTCTATGGGTTATACATTGTTAATTATCTATTAACATCCACTTTGTGCAATGTAGATTAATTGTGAGGGGTTATTTACAGGTTACCACCCTTTTCTAATCAGGTTAGGACTAAGAATTGTATTTAATCATAATTCATCACTATATGAAATTCTGTTGCCCAGGAGAGAATGTGTTATGGCTGCAAATAACAACTCGTCTACAAGAGAAAACATTCCGTGACGCAGGGGCTGCGTTAACTAAGCAGATTTCCCACCTGCGTCACGCATTTGCATTTATCTCAAACCGTAAAAGTTCAATGAAAAGAATATTTTGTATTTCGGCTTCACATAATGTGTGAATCACACAATATCAGCTTATCGTTAAATTGACACGAGAAGGAGTGTGGGGTTCCCTAAGGGAAATCTGCTAATTATAACTCAGACAGGAATGACACACTGCCATTGGGGTTTTAATTAAAATTCATTCATACATATTTGGGAAACCTTTACAGGACTTGCATTGCTTTCCCCTAGCCTTCTGCACGAGACTAGTACAAAAGAAAAGCGTCTACACTAATGGCACTAATTTAACGTCGAAAACAGATATAAAGTAGTTGCTAAATGCAACTTTAATTTAATTTAATTGGTTATATTATTCTAATTATGCCAATCACCATCGCTGTGGTGCACAAACCAAATAAATAAAAATAATTTTATGGAGCAAGATATACATTCCAAGAGGTCCTTGAAGAGAATAAAACGTCCAAATTTTCACAGGTATTTTATTTAGAGCTAAATGCTTTCAAATACTATTGACTCCACCATCAGAGCTACTCTGAGTCACTTGCAGTCTTTCCCTATGTGCAGGTAGCTCTGAAGATGGATACAATAGTCTTCGAGAGCGTTTAGCGCTGAAGTAAAAATTTGTGAAGAATTGCACGTTTTCATTTCTCCAAGTACATATATACAATATTCTTCACTTCCAAGAACACTACTTGGATATTCTAAAACGTGCCTGTAAATTTATTAATGGCGAGAGATTTTTTGGATGTCGTCAAGGAAAACGCAATTGGGAATCCAATTTTATTATGCCCACCTTTTCCTATAGATCAACTTCGTTTCCTATCAAATAATTATTTCAATAAAATTTAATATAAATAATTTATTCACTCATTTTTAATATTGCCTCTACCCTTTTGATAAAGTAATAATAAGTGATAAACATTAGGATTATTTTAGAATGAGAAAACCTCTCATTAATTAATTATAGCCTTATAGTCTCTTGTCTGCTTTTATGAAATCTGGGGAAGTTTTATTTCTTCGCAGACTTTATCACAGATTGTGCCTAACAGATAATTTCGCAGAAAACACATGTTGGCTGATATAATTTTTTTAAATAAATTAGTTTCATTTCTTTTGTGTAATTTATTTTCCTGCTCTTCGTTTACGTTATTTGGAAACGTTTTTCTGGGTTGATCATTGTAATGATTTGAGTGACCTCACATGAAAAAAGCAACGGTGATTTATGTTCATCACAAAAAAAAAAGTTGTCTGACAACAATATCTACAACACACTCTGATTGAGAAGTTATAACAACCTACATGTCATAAGGTAAGTACATAAGACTAACTCAAAATATATTTTTCTAGGACATAAAAAAAAAATAGACGTTTTCCTTCAAGAGCCTTAGAGTTGGAAATTATCAAAATATTTTTCTTTTATGAACGGGAAATTATGATTCCCATCAGTATCTACCACCTCGATAATCTCCATCACCTTAGAAGGTCAATAATATTTTCGGTGTAATAATTATCTGACAATGGTATTTCTGTTAGGGCTGGTTTTATGATGGCTATGAAACATTGTGTTGTAATTTCATGTATATTGCTCTAAACGAAAATATATAAAAAAAATAAAAAGAGTAAAATTGTATAATGTTCTATTTAGTTTAGAAGGTTAATTTGACCCATGTGGATGAACAAAATAGGACTGCTTTCTTCCAAAATAAGTTAACAAACTTGAATGCCTATTGACACAGAAAATGTTCGTCACGCAGGAGATGCGTAAACTAACCACTGTGAATTTTAAGTGAATAAATACAAACGGTAATGAGACATTTCTCAGTCGATTTTAATAACTATTAAACGGAAGGGCGTCTGAATTTTAAACATACTGGTCTACCGACCTCTCAGAGCTGAACAGATAGGCCGGTTTTGTTGTTCAGCGGAAAGAAAAACAATCACTAAAATATATCTGAATATAGGATATTAATATTATTGAAAACTATTTACTATATCTAATGCTGTAATTTATATTGAAGCAGAATAGTTTTTATCCCAATCACTCAAATTTTAGTAGTCCATAAACCTAGGACGAGGGAATCAACAGATATCAGGGATTTGCATATATCTCGTATAAAAAAGTTCTCTTGAAAACAATATTTGATATTTAAGCTTCAAATAGAGTATTTTATTATATAACAGAGTATTGCTTATGTGACATGAGTAGAAGTGGGGTTTTTTTGAATTCTGAAAACTAAAAAATGCAAATATCTCGGTTAATATTCAAGATAGAGAATAAATGTATATAACATTATCTATATTACATTTAATTTGCAATAAGATTAGCTATATACTCTTTTTCGATTCGACGTATATTATCAGAGATATTTCGAATTTTCGACTCGATTTTCAGCGAATTTCAACGAACTGGATCTTCAGTTTATCATGAAACGCTTATATATCAAGTTTGGTAACGATAAAACAAAAAATAGCACCACACGACCACTGGTCAGAGACTGATATATATATATATATATATATATATATATATATATATATATATATATATATACATATCATTTAGAATGGACCTGATTTCGTCATCTCCTACGTTGAACATTTGAAGAAATGAATCGAAAATCGCTTCATGAGTAAAACCTTAATAGCTGATTTCCCAAAACTTATTGCATGCGAAGCACACAAAAATATTTCGTTTAATCAAAATTGAGCAATGACAGAAAAAGACTATATTGGAATAGAATATACAATCAAAATTAATATACAATTTTAAGTCCATATTAAATAATTCTCAAAAAATGACATATCACCAATAAAATGAGGGGCAAATCTGTTATTAGTTAAGAACAAACTTTACTCTTATTAGTCTGCTTATTTGTTTTTATTAATGCCAGTTTTAACTATTTTTTTTAATTGAAGTATATGCATTGTTTTTAATATGAATTTTACATTGGTTTTCTAATTTTATTTTGTATTGTAATATATTGATATTCTTTGTTTTTCTAAATATTGTTGTGTGCTCGACATGCGAGGGGTTTTTTTTTTGTCAAGTCACTGAAGAAGGAGCTAGTGCTCTAAAAGTGCATTAAGTTTTCAAAAACGTATCTTGGAGGAAAACAAACATATTTTGTTTATCCACATTAGTTCTTTCGTCTACCATCCAGCAACCATGGAAAAATTAATTTTAGAATGTAGACTATAAAAAATGGCCAAGAACTATACTTATACTGTCAAACGTAAAACTTTCATGATAGAAAAGTTTGCTAATTTGACTACTTCACAATGCTCCTCAGTAATGCATGTACTTTCTGGCTAAGAAAGTTCAATAAGTAAATAAAAACTGATCATGGCAACAAAGATGAAGATGAGGCTGTTAATTTGACTAATGTAGGACTTTCGCCAAGAAATAATTATCCATTCAAAAGAAAACTTAAAAAAAATGAAATAAATTAAACTATTCTCACTATAGATCAGGAAATATTTCAGTAAGGTAAGTCAACTAAATTCCTTTACTTTTGGCAATATATTAAACGGGTTTACCATATTCTATTTGTAGAGAATACACAAAGTATTTTTTAAACACATTCCTATAATTTACCAACCTTAAACGTTGTTAGTAAATGAAAAGTTGTGCTATTTTCCTCGGTGAAATTTATGAAATAAATTGAGCGAATGGGAACCAAGAAGAGCAAGAAGTTCAGAGATGAGACCCCGAAGAGCGGCTGTAGTTTTTCATTAAGAAACTGAAGAGAAGACTTTAGAAGCTGTGTCTTTCTTCAAGTCTGCTAATGAAACTTGTAGTACGAGTAACTCTCTCTCCCCCATCTGAAGTTCTTTCATTCAGCTTCATTTCTTTACTTCATTTCATCAATATAAGGAGTAAACTTTTTATATTTCATTCTACCCATTTATATATATATATTTCTTTTGATGATTGCATTATACTTGATTGTTGCTTAGGCATGTGTGTTTTACAATAGAATAAAGTTTGAATACTTCTCAGATGGTGGACAGAAAAAGAACCAATTTATTAGGGTAAATAAAAAAATAAACGCGCTGAGCTTCGTAAACTAAGCATATTTCATATGTTTTGGTATGCCATTTACCACATCATAATATATTTTATATTTTTACTTAAATTCCGATGAATATAAATGAGGGTTTACTGAAAAGAAGAACTTACGAATAATTTGTCTAATATTTGTACTACGAACAAATGTATAGAACAAAAATTGTAAAGCATTAGTAGTTTAACAAGATTGCTTTCCAATTTGAATTACAGAAAATCCTTATTTGCAAAAAGTGGATGTTAATAAATAATGAAAATGAAATGAAGATGGCTTTCATAAAATTTTTCAAGACGAATCATAACAACAGAGATATTTTGAATTGTTGAATACTCCTGTCTTTAAAACCCCCTTGTTCCAAGCCCGATTTCAGACATACAACGCAGTCGTTAATGAATAGATTTGACGGATAAATATCAATTATGGAAGTGATTAAATAAACATTCTCGATATAAGTATGTAAAATAGTAATTGATGACACTCAATCTATTTGCATGTATTTCGCATAGTAAAGGTTCAATGAAAACAATATTTGGTATTCAAGCTTGTAATAAAGTGGTCCATAATATCACCGCTTATTGTTAATAGGACATGATTGGGAGTGGAAGTCTACTGAAGGCTCAAAATTATACAAAATGCGAATATATTGGTTAATATTAATAAGAGAGACACATTCATTTGCACATTAAATTTAAAATAAGATTGGTTCTGTACAAATTCTCAATCAGCCTTATAATAACTGAGATTTTGGGGATTTTCGAATTTCTTCCTCTCTAAATACCTCCCCCCACCTCTCTTCTGTACGACTTCAGCCGTTAACGAACTTGGTCTTTATTTGACCATAAAACGATCTATTTACGGAGATTTTAGTATTGGTAAAAATAAAATTGCGACCGTTTGAGCGAAAACAGGCAAATATGTATGATATGGAACGGACTTCATCTCCTAGATAGAATTGATCGATATTTGTACCAATTATTTGAAAATTGGGTACAACCTCGATTACTGATTACCCTTAAGAGAAATCTGCTAAACAGAAGAAAAATAATATTCACAGCATGGCCAACAAAGTGTAGAAAACAGTCGTTTAACAGTAAAACTAAACGCGAATGACATACATATCTAACAAGGATAAAAACGAGAATTATTTCAAGTTAAAAACAAAAAAAAAACAAATAAGTGTAAGTTAGAAGGAAAAACTAGACAACACTGTAACATAAAATTATCTACATTAAAAATCAAGTAAACTAATTATATAAAAATGTTGTACTACATTATAAATTTGATATATTGAAGACCAACAGAGTCAGGGCAGAAATAATCCTGAATGCTTAAACATTTTTGAAAGTGTACTTTGCATAATAATGTACTTTTGGGGAAAAAGGCTATTTTTTTTATGCTGAATAAATTATGAAAAATTGGATGGGCTTATGTCGACCGGATAGAATTGACAACTAAGACAAGCAATAAACCACAAAACTTGATGGAATTAATAGTATCCTTACAGTCATTAATCTTCGTAAGATTCGATCGGGTTGGGATTGCACAGATTTCCCAACTTCAGGAATGAGGATGTTAACGTCTTTGGACTTCTGGTTGTTTATTCTTCTCTTAACAGAAACTCTTGCATTCAAACGCTATAGTTAAACTTACGAAGATAGGCTTAGTGGTAAAATATAATATGCTTATGAGCAAAAATGCTGAAAGGAATAGGTTTAAAAGAAAAGTCTTGCTTAGGAAAAAAACAGTATTGGTCAGAAGCAATAGCGTCGTGGTCAGTGAAAAGATAATTAAAGTCAGAGCCAAAAGAGTATGATCCGGAAAAAGGACAGTTTAAATCAGAAGCAATACAGTCGTGGCCAGGAAAAAAGATAGTTAAAGTCAGAAGCAAAAGAGTTATGGTCAGGAAAAAGACAGTATTGGTCAGAAGCAATAGCGTCGTGGTCAGTAAAAAGATAATTAAAGTCAGAACCAAAAGAGTATGATCCGGAAAAAGGACAGTTTAAATCAGAAGCAATAGAGTCGTCAGAACCAAAAGAGTATGATCCGGAAAAAGGACAGTTTAAATCAGAAGCAATAGAGTCGTTGCCAGGAAAAAAGATAGTTAAAGTCAGAACCAAAAGAGTATGATTTGGAAAAAGGACAGTTTAGATCAGAAGCAGAAGAGTCGTGGCCAGGAAAAAGATAGTTAAAGTCAGAGGCAAAAGAGTTATGGTCAGGAAAAAGACAGTATTGGTCAGAAGCAATAGCGTCGCCGAACTAGCTTTTGTGGTGGGAAACTCAATCATCCGTTATCCACCCAAATTTCATAAAAATGCATATATCTTCGTTAATATTCACGATAGAGAATAAATAAATAGAACAATATTTATAGTAAATTTAAGCTACAATATGATTGCTTCTATACAATTTTTTGATCCGACGTATGGTAACGGAGGTATTTTCGAAAATCCTCCCTCCTCCCACTGGTCCGATTTCAGCCATTAACGAACTTCATCTGTCTTTTTGCATAAAACGTTTAAATATCGAGTTTGGTAACGATCAAACAAAAATTGCGACCGCTAGAGCGTTAACAGACAATTATATATATATATATATATATATATATATATATATATATATATATATATATATATATGTATATATGTGTGTGTGTGTAATTTGAACGGACCTCATTTTCGTGGGTTGGATCGATGGACAGTTGAAGAAATTTTTCGAAAATCTCGCCATGATTACGACCTCAATAGCTGATTTCTCTCAAGAGAAATCTGCTAATATGTAAATAAACAATTCAGGAATGGAACATTTTGATTGTTTGGTTAATCCATTTTACACAACAGGACAGTTGACAGTATTGCGAAAATGTGTCTTTTAATTTACTTACGAAAAACCACCAAATTAATCATTTGCTGTAAATAAATGTTACTCACCAATAAAAAACCGAAAATATTCAAAGCAGTCTTGTAAGTCCATACTTTGGCGCTGGCGAATATTGCTCTTAAGAAGTCCACTGTGAATATCAAGTGCTCTAGTGTTCAGCATTTTTAAAATGCGGCTCTCATTGTGAATTGTGAAGGTAAGTTCTTGGAGGAAAAAATATCAACTTCCGTTTAGCAGTATCATATAAAAGCGAAAACGAAATAGCCTAGGTACATCTAGTCGCCAATTTTCAAAGAACCGAATATGGGAAGATGGTTTCAATTTGGATTGGTTTCCCATTGCTTTCTACATGTTCCTATACAACATTAATCACACCTTGCTAATGGCTATACAACAGATGATACCTTATATATCGTATATCTTCTTGCCAAAGTGAGATGGGATCAGTAAGAATGTTGTCAATGCGGAAGAATATATTATCTCTCCATACCATTTGCACGCCAACTCAATCATATTTTGATATGGCACAGAGATGCACGTGATATTATTTGTGACATTTAAGAGAAAAAACAAAGTACTCTAGTAATTATTCAATAAAATATTCAAGTTCCTTTAAGCTTTCGAGTTCTTCAATGGCACATAGTTGTTTCTTCGTTCTTCAGTACCAATAAAAGTACTAATATCTGTGTTCACAATATCATTTACAATTTAAAATCCGGAAAAAGAATAAAGTATATATTCAACAGAAAAAGACGGGGGGGGGGGTTCAAAAAATAACGTTATTCCTTCAATATACATGTACCAAACAATACAAAACAAAACATGAACTTGTTTTACAAGAACGTAAAAACCATTGGCATATATAACCAACAAACAAGATACAATAATATGTTTCAAACCCAAAATGTCAAACATAACTATTTTAAGAAAAGCTTATAATTTTCGAGAGTAAAACTCTATTAAATCTTTAAAAACATATTCTTTGTTAAAAGTAAATTAAATAACTTCGTGTCCAAAGGATGATTTTACACACTTGATGAAAACTAACAAAAATGTTTTATTATTAAATAAAATTACAAAATAGTTCAAAAATTAATTTGTGATCAGGTAAGTTTTCTTTTTAAGGTGGAAGAAAACGTCTCATAATTTATGAAGCATACCATCCTTGCGTATTCTCTATTCAATTCCATTATTCTGAAAGTAATGTAAAAATATGAACAACTCTTAAAAAATGGTTTTCATATTTCATGTATTTTTTGTTAATGAAATATTTCATATTTTAACCAAATTATTAAAATGAAATTAAAAATTAAAAAAAAAAACACTATAATGAAATATGTGTTGGTTTATCTGTAGATTATTTTAAGAACTAGTCAGAAAGCCCCAGTTGAACAAGTTCCACTAAGAACCCATAGGTGGCGCTGGCAGTGTATTCCTGCAACTCTTGCTCCAGAACTTTTTTATTTTTCATTACTTTTGGCTTATGGCTACTATTTGTAAAATATGGAATTAAGATCAATATTTCACAACTCCATAATTCTTGTGCCCATGAAGCTCACGAAGTGCAAAATAAAATGTAAAAATTATTGTCGCCAGATGTAGTTTTTTAGCCACGGTTCCAATTAAGAATTACAAAAATAAAAGAGATACCTTTTCATATTATAAATAAAACTACTTTTATTGAAATATCTTAATTTTTAGCAACTAAATCCAATATTAATACAATATATGAATTTCGAATAATTTACACATTTGATCTTTCTTTGTTTAACATAACTGACTCAAAATGAAGTATTCTCTTTTATAATTAAAATTACCTTTCTAGTTTTCGGAAAATATTAGTATAATAACAGTATATCGTAATAATATCGAAAAATTATTTATATATATTACACTTGGAACCTGTTTGTGACATGATACAACTAAAAAAAGAAAACATTTGAACATTAGAGGGTACTTTTTGAAAAACTTTAAATGTTGAAACATTTAACGTTTTACGTTTGTAAAATTATTGATTGAAATAAAATCGTACCAGGAAGAGACGAAAGGGGAATGAGAATTGTATAACCAATAAATGCTATAAAACTAATTACGTTTATTAATGAGTGCTCAATATTTTCTAGTCAATACTTTTTTCAGAAGATTTTCTATAAGGATTAGGATTCTATAAGCCACCTATTGTGGCTGTAATTCGTTAATAACAAATATTCTATCCTTTTTCAATTTCAGTCTTTTAAATGCAAATGGAATTATAAAGGAAATTAAACGTACAGAATTAAGTAGTATATAGTTGTCATTTATCTGATATACAAATACATAATAATGGAAATTAATTTTCCACGCTCAATATTGTGTTATAAATGGGCACAAATTATCAATACTTCTAGTTTTATTTAAATATTACGACAGTAAAAACAAAATTACTAAATTGTAGCAGTTAATATTCATAAAAATTGCAGAAAATAAATTTTATTTTATTACTGAAAAGTTTAAAAAAATTGTATTGGTAATTTTAGTTATTTTGTAACTTCATTGAAAACTCAAATTGAATTAAATTCCATCGAATAGTTTACGTCAGATACTTCAACTTTGACATAGTAAAAATTTATAAAATTTAACAGAAATAAATATTAAATTAATTCATCAATATTTGATTAATAGTAGATTAACTGAAATAAAGCATCAAATACCTAAAACTAATAAATTGTTATAGAGAGGTAATGCGTTAGTTGTTGTTTTAAGAGATGATTAAAGTACCTGATGAGGAATAACTTATTAACTAACATTACCAATTATTTACGTGTCAAATGTATTTTATATTTCATGTCGTAATGTATAGAATACACTTCAAATATTTATTTTTTACCCTTGAACTTAGGATAGTGAGTTTTATGTATTTTGAGTGCACTTATACGAGTTAATCTACATACAGATAATTAAATCAGTAGAAATTATAGTGAAATTCTTCTCGTCTATACTTCAAAGAGAATTCTATTAAAACGTCAGTCACGCAGGGGCCGCGTTAACTAAGCAGATTTCCCGCGCGCGCCACGTATTTGCATTTATTCCAAAACTTAAAAGTTCAATGAGAACAATATTTGGTATTTAAGCTTCACATAAAGTGCTTCATAACATAATAGAATATTGTTAATATGAGATGAGTAGGAGTGGGGCTTTGCTAAAGATCAAAAACTAACAAATGGAAATATCTCAGTTAATAATCTAGATAGTGAAGACATGTACATAACAACATTTATAGAACATTACATTTGAAATAAGATTGGTTCTATACAATTTTCCATCCAACGCATGTTAACGGAGATATTAAGAATTTTAGAAATTCTCCCCCTCTAAACCCCCCTGGTTCGATTTCAGCCTTAAACGAACTTGATCTTTCTTTTTACATGAAAGGATTATATATCAAGTTTGGTAACGATAATACAAAAAATGCGACCGCTACAACGGTAACAGACAAATATATGTATACAGTTTTGAAGGGACCTCATTTTCGTCATCTCCTGAGTAGGATCGATGGACATTTGAAGAAAAATTTCGAAAATCGCGTCATGATTACAACCTCAATGGCTGATTTCCCTTCAGGGAAATCTGCTAAAACGAGATTTTAATACATCAGGGATTCTTTGCTTTGTTTTGGATACAAATTACGAAATTTATTTACTTTTAATATTTCATATATTACAGTTTTTATCTTGAATTTGCTAAATACATAGTTTCTGCAGTTGTAATTTTCGGTCAATTATTTAAAATACTACTTTTTATGCAAAATTAATAGAAACACCATCACAGATGGAACAGGTTAAAATTAACTGGTAACTCTTTAATAAAAACGCATTTTTATAAATGAAATAAAAGTTGAGCCAAATAAGGCCGGAACGGATCTATTACTACTATATACTTGTTTCAATAAAATATAAAAAAAAAAAAAAAAAGTTATTTTTGAATTGAATGAAAATGAGGGGCCTCGAACACACCATAGAGCCTACCCTCAGATGGGAGGGGTAATAAATTTTCTGTTAGGTTGAAAGAAATGATTCGTTCAGTCTGACATTCAGCAACCCCTTTTTAGCAGATTTCCCCAGAGAGAAATCAGCCGTCTAGGCTTTGAATATGACGCTGATTTTATTTATTTATTTTTTTTTTTTAAAAAAAAAGGTCAAAGAGTTGAAGAGGGTGAAGTCAGTTTTCATACTATAGCTGTTATGGTTTGAAGGGGGGGGGGCTGGTTTCGGTTGAAGGGTTGACAAGTGAAATCAAATGAAATATATTTATTTCATTAAATTTTATTAACATTATCGGATACGTCAAATATTTTTGTTTTCTGTAAAAAACTATTAATATTATGAAACTAATTTCTTTATTATTATCATGAATGGATTTCATAAAATTGATAAATTTTGCAATGAAATTATATAAAAAATCTTAATACACCTATAAATAAATGACGTACATTTTTAATATGACATGATTTGCTATTAGTCTTAAATATATTAAAGGATTAAAGGTTGCTTTATAAATGATGAAAAATCTTCGTAAAGAGGTACATTGTCCTGATCATGATTTATTTTTTGACCGATTTCATGATAAATATTTTGTAGTTTTATTTAATAATTGAACAGTTTTAAACGTATTCATCTCGTCTAAAAAAAAATCCTTCATACATGTAGTTCTTTAATTTTTTTTTTTAAACAAACAATATTCTTTGGAGAAATAAATCGGGACGTGCGTTAAAGAGTTTTATTCCTGAAATGGTTCGCTTATATTTATCTGTGGTTGGGGGTTTGAAGCACATTCGTGTATCTTTTTTAATGATTATATGACAAACAATTTTTCTGTAAAACAAGTTCAAGTTTTGTTTCAGAATCAGTATTGTTGGTACTTGTATATTGAAGGGAAAGCTAATTTTTATTTCTTAAAGAGTTAAAGTTACGTTATAAGTTATTTACTTAAAATGAACTTCATTCTGAAGGTCAATAAAATGCAACAGTGTGTGCAAAATGAGAATGTATAACTGAGGAGGTAATTTTTTTAATTTATATTTATTTTCAAATTATGATATTTTTTAAAAAAAAAAAAATAGTCACTGGACTATCATTTTATTTCGTCTGCGTCACGAACTCGCTTCACGACAAATGTTTGTGTTCATGTTTGCAGGTGCATGTTATACATTTCCATGTATTAATATTTAAATGTTAACGCTATTTATTTAGGTTCAGTTTATGCAACTGTGGTTAATTAGGACGGGATATCTATAGGTTGCCAACCTTTTCTAGCCAGGGTGGGGCTAAGGGTTTTATTTAATGAGTTCGATACTAAATAAGTAGCTATTGTCCAGTTGGAAATATAACCCTCCGACTATAGTTTTACAAAGTCCATTATGACATTAACTCACATGGCTAACCCCGAATATGAATATTTGATTTCCATTTTAGCAGATTTCCCTTAAGGGAAATCAGCTATTGAGGTTGTACTCATGACGGAATTTTCTAATTTTTTCTTCAACTGTCCATCGATCCTACCTAGGAGATGACGAAAATGAGGTCCGACCAAAACTGTATATATATATATATATATATATATATATATATATATATATATACGCAATATTGGTTTAATCGTTTCCAAACTCGATATTTAGTCGTTTTATGTAAAAGGAAAGATCTAGTTCGTTAACGGTTGAAATCGGACCAGGGGGAGAGGGGGTTTAAAGGAGGAGAATTTCGAAAATTCGAAATGTCTCTGTTACTATAAGTCGGATCCAAAAAGTGTATAAAGTCAATCTTATTGGAAATTAAATGCACTATAAATAATGGTATATACATTTATTCTCTATCTTGAATATTAACCGAGATATTTGCATTTTTCAGTTTTCAGCCTTGAGTAAACTCCCACTTCTACTAGTATTACATAAACAATGCTTTGTTATATAATACAATATATTAATTGAAGCCTAAATACCAAATATTGTTTACATTGAACTTTTACTTTGTGAGATATATGCAAATACGTTCTGTTGAGCCCCCCTCCCTTCTTTTGTTTTTGGATTACTAAAATTTGAGTGATTGAGATGAAACTGATTATGATTCATAACAAATTACTCCACTAGCTTTAGTAAATTGTTTTCAATAAAATTAATATGTTATATTCAGAAATATTTCATTAATTGTTTGTCTTTTCTGTGTATGCAGCGCCACGAGGTTGGCTTACCTGTATGTTTACAATTCAGCCTTTTACATTTACTGTGCGTTCACGGTTGTGTTACCTGTATCCATATTTATCTGTCGTAAACCTTTGCGTGGGAAATCTGCTTAGTTTATGCAGCCCCTGCGTGACGGATTTTTATATTATTCGGATTTTTATATTAGGAGATTTGTCGAAAGGTAATAGATGACAAACACTTGAACTATTTCCAGTGATTTTTTTTTCTACGTTTCGCGTCCTCTATGATGTCTCTTCAGGAGTAATACACTATTATAAAAAAGATTCAACGTCAAGACTAACAATAATGGATATGTACCACAGAACTCAGCTGACCGTTACATTAAAATTATGAACAATGTAAAAATCGGTAGCGTAAAAAGTTTCAAGTTTTGAAGAAGCGATTCCAGAAGAAGCATAGCTACAGTTTATTTCATAAAATTTCAATTCATAAAAGTTTTTTCCTTGGCTTTTAGATTATCTTTTATACTACTAAAACGTTTACTAGTTTTATGCCGTCTGTCCACGCTATTTGTCCGACATTCTTACAAATTTTCTTAATGTGCTTTGGTATAGGTTCCAATTCCGAGTCCATTAGACCATCTCCTTAACTCACATGGCTAATCTGAACCCGAATATGAATATTTGATTTCCATTTTACATTACGCTATGACTTATGTAAGCTTTTCAATGAATTTTTTAGTATCATTTAATCAAGATTAAGCGTTTAGTACAGAGTATAAAAATTCTAATTGTGTAATATTTATAATTCTTTCTGAGATGAGGCTATATCTGAGTGAGTTAATATCAAACTTCAAGTCGTAATTTAATTGAAGAGCGGTATATTTCACAAGGGACACATGTACAATGTCGGTGGACATCAAAAGCCACGGTTAAACTTATTTTTCCACCTGGAGCGCCCTTAATCATGGGCAGCCTGTTACCGAGGGCCTATGCAAATAGCCAATGTGACACCTGTGCCCGGCGAAAGGAGAGGGGCGGATTTCCATATTTACTGCTGGAATTAATGCTCTGGAGCCTCCAGGGGGCTAGGGGAGTCTCGCCATTCATAATTAAACGTTATGTCCAGGGAGGAGGCACATGGCCGACCCGTCATCATTTTCTCCAGCCGTGTCTCTCTCTCACTCTCTCTCTCACTCTCATTCTCTCTCTCTCACTCTCTCTCTCTCTCTCTCTCTCTCTCTCTCTGTCTCTCTCTCTCTCTCTCTCTCTCTCTCTCTCTCTCTCTCTCTTTCTCTCTCTCTCTCAGACACTATCTGAATAATGCAGCCTTAATTCCAGTCCTAGGAGGGGCTGCGTCCTATTCATGGATATGCATTCAACATTTCCAGCTATGTCTTCGGGGCTAAGGTTATGATATCTTCACGTGGCACATCGCTCGTATTAACTCCAGACTGTGCGACGCTACTTAACCACATTGGTTACAGTTTTAGAGGGTCCACGAACCAGTGGGCTCAAGTCAGAATACTACCATTTATTCCATACTCACAAAGGTCCGTTACTTAGAGGCTTCGTTACACCAGCACCATTAAGCCCTGCATAGGACATACCCATTTGGAAGTGTGGCTGCAATGTAGGAGGCACCTAGCCGTGAGACCTTAATCCAACCTACACCAATCCAACGCTTCATGGTGACTGAGGATTCGCTACGATGGTCAGAAGCGATCCTATGGAAGGGACAGTCTCCTACTAACCAGCTCCCACACGAGAGAAACACATGTACCAGTTTACCTGGCCTGTATGTCCTCGTGCTTTGAACACACGACCACTACGTCTATGACCGGCAGTGAAGGCAAGCCTCCACTCCGGACACCACCCAGCCCGTAGTTCACATTGAGTAAGCCGCTAGAACTTACCCCATTAAGGCAGGAGTGATCCCCTGCCCGGAACAGCAAAGCCGACTAAGGACCTACTGTTCCTACGGTTCCCCTACCCAGCAGCTACACAGCGGGGGCTTACTGCTGCCACTGGGGAGGGCCGGCCCCGTGCCGGAAACCTGCATACGACAGTTGAAATTCAAGCTGGATATGAGCTCTAATGAAAATCACTTTATTCGGAGTGGAGATTCGCCCAAAAACTAAAAAGTCCATCACGCAGAGGCTTCGTAAAATAAGCAGATTTCCTACGTGCTGGTATGCCTCTTCTCATTATCTATTGGTAATGCCTCAAAGTAAATCTATTAGTACTAATCGTAAAAATGTTTATATGTGATGATCATATAATTTCGAGTATAATTGCGTGTTTGATTTTCACAATGGAATATATTGTTCTGTAAATGGCCGAAGGAGCGGTCAGTGAGTTCAGTTGCTTATGAAAGGTAATCTGAAGTGATTCAACAGGTAACCGAAGTAAAACTTACATCGTAAATATGATTTCAAATTTTTATTGCATTGAAATGATTTGTTATCTTAAAATCATTAATAATTTCAATTAATTAATTACAAATGATATTATAAAACGACTCAAATATCTAAGAGTTGGTTATTGTCAAGACAATAGATAATTACGAAATAATAAACAATTTTGCAAGAATTTTCAGAGTGCTTCCTTCGTCAAGGAAAAATATTCTTTCATATAGTATAAATGAGAATCTTTTAAAATGTATTATTTATCAACGCCCACCTTGTGGTACTAAGTATAATTATGATTGGTTATCTACAGATTTTCTAGCCAGGTTTTTATTTAATGATTTAGTAACTAAATAAATTTCTATTTCCATGGTGAGAATCGAACTGACGACTCTATGTCCACCAAGCTATATTAAGAATATCGCTTTAACTCACTCTTCTAAACTGAGCACCGATTATTTTAAAAGTTAAATGACCCATAGAATGTGGATATTAGTAATCAAAAGTTTAAAATAAGCAAATATACTAAAGACTAAATAAGACATTGTTAAAAATTATTATTATTTTTGGACTCTAAGGTTTAACTAGGTTTAAGTATAGCAGTGGTCGCGGCCCAGTATTTATTTGTTGTTATTTTTTATGGAAATTTAAAAATTTGTGATCAATTCGTGCTGTTGCAGTGCCTAACAGTACAGCTTTCTGTGACAATCTTATTAATTGTTCAGGTGAAGTGAGATATATTGTTGCCTGTTGTGGTCAATGGAATTAGCCGTTTTTTAATATCACGACTGCAGTGACAGTGACAGAATATAGCTTGTAAAGTTATTTTATTTCGAAAGTTAAATCCTAGTATTGTACTTTCTTATTTTCTCGGCGTAAGGCTTAAGGATACTATCATCATTTGGGGCAGAGATGACAATATTGTCAGGTGATTAATTATTATTATTTATTAACGTACACTTGTTGCTACTATGGTTATTGGGACGGGTTATCTACAGGTTAACAGCCATTTCTATCCAAGAAGAGTTGAAAATAAAAATCATTCAACATGGGGTTCTTTAATGACTGAATTATGTTGTATCGATACTAAGGCGATTTAGATCGATAAGATTTCAGGAGTAAATCCTTTACGATGTATAGCATACATTTATAGATAAATGGCGTAATGTATGGAACAGAGAAAGAGAGGATGAGTGAGAGAGAAGTAGGGGCCACGTGAACATCTGGAAGGATACATATATTCACGGAGTTTATCTAACATTTATACCATATTTTCCATTTCGTATTACCCACAAACTGCGCCTACGAGCCCATAAGTTGCTTGAATCATGAAAAGTGGAGTAGGAAACCGTCTAAGTTATCTGCGAATGCTGCATGTAAAGACGAGGTTCATGTAGTGATAAATAAGTAAGTATGAACGCTTTAACATTTTATAAAATGTACACGGTAGGGTTTTTTTTTTTAAGGAAATAATGGTTCTTCGCCTGCTCATACTTGTGTGAAAAATTAAACAGATCGTTATCGGGTGTGCCATAAGTTTTAATGTTTAATTATTGCCTGTAAGACTTAACTTAGCGTTAAGATCATTAGGGAATCTACAACTCTTTCTCAGATGTAAATTGTGATCAGAATGTTGTATAACCACATAATTTGGTGAAAAATATCATCAACATGCAACCAGAAGCTGTTCCTTTTTAATAATATGTGTATTTATGGTAATAATTTCTCTAATTGCTGTGGAATAGGGAAAATCAGCATTGCATGGTAATGAGTTGCCATGAATAAATTTGATATCCGAAGTATGATTTAGAAAAACACAAGCTTCTGGGAACCAACTATCATATAAATTGAGTAATTATCCTTTTTGACCCTCCCTGAATATATTTTGAATATTTTTGGAGTGATGTCTTTATATAATCATGTACGTAATATTATGTATGTAAATATGTACATACATATTTCGTGTAACCAAGAAACGACTAGGCATAGAATGTTACCTTATATACTTCGGACTGTTATAACATTTAGTTTGGGAATTAGAACAATGTCCTTGCCTATTAGAGTTACATAAGAATTTGTGTTGTATTGCATAGAAATTATTTCCTTCAACGTATGAAGTCATATGGTTATATTGTATGAAATTAAGAGTAGCAAAACAATTGTTTATTTAACTTAATACAAGTACAAGGAGTTCTAATTTTTGTTTTGTTTTTTACATTGCATTGATAAGAAAAAAATAAAATCAGTACAAAACCGAAGCCTTGAGACGTAGCTTACTCCATGAATTTCTTTCCTATTTTCTTAGATTATACTTCTTTTTAAAAGGTGTATTTTCTTTAATACTGAAATTTTTCTGAACAATTAGTATTCCTCTTGTTAAAGAAAAAAAGTATTTATTTAGGTTTTGTTTATTTATTTTTTATAGCATTTAGTTCATGTTTCTGATGTTTCCAATTCCGTAAATTATTTTTGTGGTGTCATTTTGTTTAGGTTGATAATGTAGAGTTCATTCATTATGCTCAAACACAAAAGCAGATAAGAACAGGAAAAATAATGCTAATTTAATTAATGTTTAATCATTTTCAAATTTGAAATCATTAAATCTAATATTAAATAAACCAACAAATATTATTAATTTATATAAAACAAAATAATATCTCCACTTTATTACACTCTACGATTGAGAACATAAAATCCCATAAGGCTTATATGTAAAGTTAAATTTAGCCAACTGAACTTACTCTGTATCGTACTGATGTATCTTTTCCTTGTGGAAATTGATAATTATTTAATTTAATGGTAATGTTTGAATTGTACGTTTCGTTTTTTAGCCGCATCAATGATTTGTTGTAATTAACTTATTTCATTCCTAAGTATTATTGCCGAATACATTATTCTTCTTGAATTAACTTTTCAATAAAAACAGGAAGGTGTAATACACAAATTCAGTACTTAGAATCTTGTACTAAAATGAAAAATATTTTTTCTATACATTTAATATATTTTACAAAATTTGTGACTCAATAATTTCAGTTTTCATTTAATATTTTATTAACAGTTTTTATTATTTTTATAAAATTATTTTTCCGAACTCATCATTGTATTTAACCAGATAAATATAGATATATGTGAGATTAAAGTCTTTCTGAAGCAGAGTTAAGCTTTGATAGTTCCTAAGAAAATAGCTAGAGTGCGACACTGGCTCTGAATCAGCATTATATGTTCAATTGAGGAAACTTTAACAAAAACTTATACAATAATTAATAAAAATAAATTTGATAAAGAAATTATATTTCAATTCTGAACTTCAGGATAGTACTATTTCCGAAATAAGTCATTTTTAATTCAAAATACTAACTAACGTTATTTTCTTAATCTCAGAAAACATTCTTTTCGTTCAATTGTATGTCTTTCCACGATTTGTGACCAAGTTTGTTTTTTATTCCTCAAAATACTAGCAGCCTCTTTGAAGGTCAGTACGTTTAGAGTACGTCATAAATTACAGGTTAATTAGAAAATATTTCAGGATTAAATTGGAGACTTCAATGAATTTTATCGTAAAAAAACGATCGTTTGTATGCATAGCTAAAGTAATTGAACAACAAGAAACTATATAAAACAGACTGTGCAAAAATTAAACGCAACCCAACTAAAACAAACTAAGTTAAGGGCTAATGCTAAATTTATTAAATTTCCAATGTCTAGGCTTAAGAAGTATTGGCACTAGTTTTTTTGGGTCGGAAGGATACATTTTTTTTGTGGTTTATTGGTATCACCATTGGTTGACGCTGGGGCGCACCGGACCTTCCAGGCGTAAGAAGTACTTGGTGAAAACTGCACATTATTTCCTTCTATAATTACTGAGCACTTCTTGAGGAGAAAATTCCCAGGTAAATTTATACTTATGGATCTAAAATTTAAATATACTGATTTATCATTTGATGAGTGAATATATTTAACCTTCCTTCATATAATTATATTAACGGACGTTTTGTCACAATCGAACAACGTTGATATCAATATAAATACTCTTTGTGAGAAAGACTTTAAATTAAAAACTATATTTCCTTTATAACTTAAGATTATGCCATACACATTTTTTTTTTTTTAAATTTATCTGTTTCTACGGCACTGCCGTCTTAATTATTCCTTTAATTAGTTAGTTTTTAGGTTATATTTAGTAGTAAAATATAAATTCCTGGTTATGATAATAATAAGAGGTATCATTGAAGATTCATAAAAGATAATGAGAGTCAATGGTAATTTAATATTCTCTTGTTACCATAGGAAATACTTTATTTTGGAATTGTCAATAGATATGAACTTAAATATCACAATTGGCTGACTGAGTTGCTTATTTTAAAAGTAATATTATTTATTTATATATTATTATTTCATTTATTACTACTACATGTGTTATCCGCTGGTTTCAAACCATTAAGTAACAAATGGGAAAACAGAGAAAACTTTGTTGCTGTTGTTATGAATTATTGAATTTTAAACGTGAACAAAAAACAATTACTCACGCCGAACACAAATTATTATTTATTCAGATTTATAAAGACGGGCATATCAAAATTAAGCAAAAACGTTCACCATAGCTCAATATTTGTAAAATAGGGGGGATGAGGAATATGATTTTTTCTGTCCGTATGTAGTGAGATAGATAAATTATTAATGTTAGTACCTGATTATTGCAAAAAAAAAAAAAAAGATGGAAAACACTCGTTTAATGGAAGCCCAAGGAAAATGAAAATTAATTGAACCAAGTCAATGTGGCTTCTGGAAAAACCATTCTACCATTGACCAAATTTTTGTAATTAAAGGTAAAAGCCAATGTTGACATCTAGAAAGCTTGTGACATGGTTTGGAAGAATCATGTACTAATCCAATTGTCTTCCTTGGGAATTAAAGGACAACTTACTGAATATGTATCATCATATCTAAATAATAGACAATTTCTTGTCAATTTCGGAGGAGTATTCTCAGAGATCTTCAAGAACTGATTAATGGCATCCCGCAAGGATCTGTTCTAAGTTCAACTCTCTTCCTCGTAGCCATAAATGATACGTTTTAGCAGATTTCCCTTAGAGGAAATCAGCTATTGAGGTCGTACTCATGATTCGAGTTTCGAAAAATTTCTTCAAATGTCCATCGATCCTACCCAGGAGATGACGAAAATGAGGTCCGTTCAAAATTATATATATATATATATATATATATATATATATATATATATATATATATATATTTGTCTGTTAACGCTCTAGCGGTCGCAATTTTTTTTTGATCTTTACCAAACTCGGAATTTAATCGTTTTATGTAAAAAGGAAGATCAAGTTCGTTAATGGCTGAAATCGGACCAGTGGGAGGGGGGGGTTTAGAGGGGGGATTTTTGAAAATTCAAAATATCTCCTTTATTATGCGTCGGATCGAAAAATTGTATAGAATAAATCTTATTGCAAATTAAAGAGAGAGGTCTGGTGGCCGTTTCCATAACTATTCGTCCCTCGTGAATAGGTTTAGAGGTTAGGTTAACTGTGTTTTGGGGCTAGAAACTACTGGGTTATTACGCCCTAAATAATGTTTTAGGTTTAGAGGTTTCTTACTACTGCAGTTGTTATTAGGCAGATTTCTCTATTGTAAAACTTGACGTGGGAAATCTGCTTAGTTTACGCAGCCCCTGCGTGACGGACTTTTTATATTCTTTTTATGGGGATGATTTTTTCTTTTATGAAGCAAGTAAAAGTATTTACATTGCTACATAAAAGCAAAAATTGAAGTCGATGAAATAATTACTATTTAATTGTGTGTGTGTTTTTTTTTTTTTTAAATATAGGTTTATGATAGCCTTCGTTGATGACATAACTAATATGAGACATGTCATTAAAAGTAATAATAATACGATCATATCTTTGTTATTCTTTAGTAGCGACAACGTTATTAATTTGCTGATCTAAGCCTTCTCTAGAATAAGCCTATAATTAATTTGAAGTCCACCTTAGCGTAATTAGCTCTAAACCCATAAAGCTGTCCTGGTATATGTCTAACCCTATCTAATCTCTTACGATGCCGACTTTTACGACTCCAGGCATCTCTCTCTCTCTCTCTCTTTCTCTTTCTCTCTCTCGCTCTCACTCTCTCTCTATCTCTCTCATTCCCTCTTGATGGCCTATAGTGGATTAAGTCCATTACATCAACAGTTTCTAAAGCAACTTTTTTTTTTCTTTATTTAGAATTGGGAACAATTAAAGAGATATTCTGTAATTTATTGTTAAGGAAATAGTTCAGGGTAATCTTATCGTTTTATATTTCCTTCTCTGTTGCTGGAGCTAATTTTCTTAATATACATTTCTCTACATTAAATTAACTCTTACACCATTAAGGGTATGCCGAGTAATTGAACTAAGTTGTCTTTTGTAATTATTAAACACATTTGTTAAACATTGATGGTTTGAAAAAGCAATTCGAAAGATGTCAGGCAGTTAACGTTTTACGACTAAAATACCGTCCTGATGAGCATTTCGTTTACTTTAATTATTTCAACAGCACATATATTTTCCATTGCACCATTAAAAAATGAATGATTTTATGAATATTCCTAAAACCTACATTTCCTATATCTACTTTTTAAATGCATTTGGCTACGTATTATACTTTTTCTCGAAATTTGAATACTTACACTCTTAAATCGAAAGCGTTTTACACAATCTCGAAATTCGTATAGAAATGTCTTGAAATATTTCCCATTGTATTCATTTCAAATCAAGGAAATCAAATACGCTAATCATCAAGATGTGGCAATGATTTTATGAGTCTCTATAATAGATTTACCTAACTTTGGATTTTCCTCATTATAGATTGCTTATCCAAAATATTTATTTGGTATATCTTGAAGGAAAAAAAAAATAAATGAAACTTCAGCATGAGGTGTTTTAATTATTAAAAATAACCTCACCTATATTTTAAAAATTAATACCCACTTTTTAGTACTATGGCTCTACAACACATGATTTCACAATATGAATTCCACATTAAATCAATTCTTATTGCCATTACGGGAATCAAACTCACAACTATTAACTCGTTTGGCATACTCACCCCTAAATTGTTCTGGCATACTTTTAATATGAAAAACCGTACTTTAAATATACCTTTGGAAGCCTGTCATTTTGTATGACGTAATCATTCTTTGGCTGTGAAATATGTCTGATTAAACAAAACGTTGTTTACTTTAGTATTAATTCTGTGATATGAAATTACTGTCTGTTCTTTGAACTTTATTTTTCTCGCAAGGCACAGTTCCTATCTGCCGAGATAAAAATGGTTTTCTATTATATCCCCCTCACAAAATAGTGTTCTACTAAGGTTGGCAATACTGTGCTGTAAAGGGGGGTTTGTGAGGGGGGGGGGCGCGGCAACCCCTGCCTGGGGTCAGACTAAAATGAGCAAATAAATTTGTCTCGGGTTTCTTACTCCCAGACTCACGTAATTGAACTTAGAGTCAACCTCTTTTTCCCTTTATTTTGTTCAACACTCGTTTCGGATTTATTTAAATAATTTTCTAGTTGTTATATATATATATATATATATCTATATATATAGATAGGTATATGTAGAGAGAGAGAGAGAGAGAGAGAGACAAACACACACATTACATCACTATTTTAGCAGACTTCCCATAAGGGAAATAAGCTATTAAACACGTACTCATGACGCGATTTTCGACCTTTTTCTTCCAAAGTCCATCGAGCCTCCCTAGGAGATGACGAAAATGAGGTCCGTTCATATAATCCACGCGGCCGATAATTTTTTTTTTTTTAAAAAAAGTAACAGTTTTTTAATATTCTGAGTTGATATTCTGGCGGGTGGAAGTGACTTCTAATGTATGTAGGATGAAACAATTGTTGGCTACGCTTCCACTATAATAATTTATTGAAACGTCTAAGCGCTTTCGATGCTGTGCATCATCGTCAGTGCCGTGTAACAGTGTGCCAATGGTTGATGCCAGGTTGAGCTTGCCGGGCTTCCATATTCTGAGTTGGTATTCTGGCAGATGGAAGTAACTTCTAGTGTATGTAGGATAAAAAAATTGTTGGCTACGCTTCCACTATAATAATTTATTGAAACGGCAAAGCGCTTTCGATGCTGTGCATCATCGTCAGTGCCGTGTAACAGTGTGCCAATGGTTGATGCCAGGTTGAGCTTGCCGAGCTTCCATATTCTGAGTTGGTATTCTGGCAGCTGGAAGCGTAGCCATCAATATTTTCATCCTACATACATTAGAAGTTCCACCTGCCAGATTACAAACTCAGAATATGGAAGCTCGGTAAGCTTAATAATAATGTATTTGCTAGTTTTATGTAAACAATTTTTTTTTTTATAAATGCTGCCGTTGGCATACCAATTTTTTAATTATTTGTTTATGTATTTCATCTTTCAGTCTTATCATTTTGGGGGTTTTAGAAAATCTATTTTATTATATTCAGGGGTATAACATCAACACACAATACAAGTACAGAACCAGTACAAGTAAAGTACATGATATCAGTAAGTAGAACTCATAGCCTAGGGCCAAATTCGGTTTAATTTTATTATGGATAAACGTTTCCGTACTCCAGGACACTGTGAATTATAGCATCGAAATTGGAAGGTCTGCTCACCTCTCAATTTTTTACTGACTCACTTAACATACGATTAGAACAGTCAAGTGTGCTAAGTTTCCCAAGGAAAAACTATGGTTATACAGGAACCCTATTTCCCAATCGGTGTTTAAGGTGTCCAAACGTATATTCGTCAAAGTTGGATATACATGATCTCATTTTGAAGGAAGAAATATAATTCAATAATTTTTCATTTCCGTTTTCCAAGTAGAACTTCACCTAAATACTAAGAAAATAACAAAACTGGCTGGTTTTTTAGCAGATTTCCCTTAAGGGAAATCAGATGATTGATAGGTTGTACTCATGACGCGATTTTCGAAATTTTTCTTCAAATGTCCATCGATCCTACCCAGGAGATGACAAAAATGAGATCCGTTCAAAACTGTATCTCTCTCTCTCTCTCTCTCTCTCTATATATATATATATATATATATATATATTTTTTTTTTCTTTTACCGCTCTAGCGGTCGCAATTATTGTTTAACCGTTACCAAACTCGATATTTAGTCGTTTTATGTAAAAAGAAAGATCAAGTTCGTTAACGGCTGAAATCGGAGCAGGGGGAGGGGGGGTTTCGAGGGGAGGTTTTTTTTGAAAATTCAAAATATCTCCGTTATCATACGTCGGATCAAAAAATTGTATAGAATCAATCTTATTGCAAATTAAACTTACTATAAATATTGTTCTATACATTTATTCTCTATCTTGAATATTGACTGAGATATTTATATTTTTATTAAATTTGGGCCGATAACGAACGTATAGAGAGACGGCTCTCGTATAAAGATTACTCTATTGTATAGCTTCACGTGGGAAATCTGCTTAGTTTACGCAGCCCCTGCGTGACGGACATTCTGTATTTACGAAGGGAATGAATATTCAACAGATTCTACTCTGTACTTTGCAGTAACTAATACGAGTGAGGGATGTTGAAAATGTTTAAGGAAATTGAAAATGTTACGTCTCAGACAAGATTAGTTTTTTTTTTTTTTTACGTGAGTTTTATATTCTCTTTACAATGTATTTTTCAGTTATAAGAAGTTGGCGTGAAATTTGAATTGCAAAATTATGACTTCCGACCACCTTTTACCGAAACTCCCTTTACAGGTACTAATTGTATGTGCCGGTCGGTATCTGTTTGAAGAAAATTACCTCTGGCGAAATTGCCGATCCATATATCATGGCTTTAATGGCTGAATAGAAAATGCTAATTCTGGGTTTGATTAAAAAGGTAGGTATCTATGGAATATGCTGGATGGTAGAGGAACCAATTGATGAGGATCAATAAAAAGCTTGGGTTATTTTAGATAATCCGATCTTTATATTATGACGAGAAACCAATTTTACTTAAGAAAAAACAACCAATACAGCAAATTACTAACATAAAATAGGCGATTTGTAAACTAAAAATGAGTAAAATACTGAAACTAAAAGTACGAATAGCTCTATGTATAAAAGTGTTAGAAAATGTGGACAATGGCTGCTGCAGAAGATTACTTTATTAAGAAAATTGATCATACGAGATTCATTCTTACCTATAATTTGATGATATTTACATTTCTGAGCACTCTAACCTGTTTCTGGAAATATTTTGACCATCACCGAGCATGTTCTTTAGTAGTACATAGAAAGATTACATTTCGAGTTATGTGGCACACGTATTAAAAAAAAAAAGACAACAAAAAAAAAAGTTCACCCCGGGACTACTTAAATTAAGCAGGGTTCCTACATTTTCTCGCCCGTTAAACTATATCTAAATTTCAGTTGGAACATAATAACTCTAAAATCCAAATTCAATAAGTATGTATGCAGGGGTTAAAACTAAAATAAGAAATAAACAAGTTTGCATTTGAATTGTAGAAAATATGTAGACTAACAGTATACTTTAGTACAGGGATTCCAAAACTTTTTTTGGGGAAGAGACCCCTTTTCCAAAAATGAACTGATACATCAATCAGTCATAACCAAATTAATTTAAAAATCCTATTTCAAGTTTATTTTTTTTTCGAATTGATACAAAATACCAATTAAAAAACTTTTCTATTGGTTAAATGTGTAAATTTGAGATTAATTTTCTATACAAAATAAATACAATTTAGTAAATATCAAGTTTAATTAACTATTAGTACAAATTAATTAAAAATAATTGAGTGTGCAATTATATTTTGGAAAAGAACCAATAAAAATTGGAAAGTAAAGGTAAAAGATGTGTGATGTATGATCTATATCATAAATGCGTCAAATACATTGATATATGACTCGTATACTCGTATAATGATACTATTTTCGTGAAATACAGAGAAAGCCAAAACGTGCCTAAAAGACTTGTACGCTCCAACTCATTATCTTGCACAAGCTAGTCCACGTTTATTGACTTGCCGAGTTTATTCATCTTGTACGAACTTGTGCATGCTTATCAACTTGTTGATATTTTTAAAAGTACAACTATGATACTTCCTACTAAAATATGAGTCATTCTTATAACATTTGTACGCCTAACACAACTTATACAGTATCTTCAAAGTTTCAAATAAGAACTTATGTTAATTAATGGGGGTCGATTTATAGACTTCGTCGATACCCAAATTAAATTTTCGTTTATGTCGATCCTAAGGGGTCGATATCGACACTTTAGGAATCCCAGCATTTTGATATACGCAGCTGTTCATTTTTATTGTTCTGTAAACCATCACTTTTTCTAGTCATGTTCGGCAACTAACAAACGTAATATATAGATTCTCATGAATCATATAAATATGGGTTATGTAATTTTTCGCAGGAGACCTTTGGTTCTTAGTGCATTCAAGAATTTATATTTATTTCAAGTTTTAAGTTTTGTCGTCAATGTTGATAAAAACACTTTAGTATAAGCCATAATTTTGAGAACTGTATTTCCTCATCATCAGTGCTCCCCATGTAGTGCATAATGTTAATAGCATAGTTAGACATTTTAATTGACAAAAACAGTTTTATACTTATACAGGGTATAAGTTGAGTGTACTTTGTTCTACCAGTACAGAATATAATGTAATACTTGTTTCCAGAACTGATGAAAAGAAAATCCTCGAAATACTGGCCCAGGCTAAGGTTTGTTTATTAATATTAGCTTCGGGAAAAATGCACCAGAGCTAAAAAGTCTGTCACGCAGAAGCTGCGTTAACTAAGCAGATTTCCCACGGGAGGCACGTATTCGCATCTCGAAAAGTAAATGTTCAATGAGAATAATATTTGGTATTTAGGATTAAAATAAAGTGCTTCATGTTATAACAGCTTACTATTAATAAGATACGAGTAGTAGGAGTGGGGGTTTACTAAAGGCCAAAATCTGAAAAAAAATGTCAATTTCTCAGTTAATATTCAACTTAGTGAAAAAACTTACAGAACATTATATTTGCAATAAGATTGGTTTTATACAATATTTCAATCTGATGCAAAATAACGGAGATATTAAGATTTTTCTAAATTTCCCTTCTTCTAATTGTCGGATTTCAGCCGTAACAGACTTGATCATTAGTTTTACATTAAACGCTTAATTATCTAGTATAAAATAAAAATGGCTACCGCTAGAGCGTTACCAGACATATATATAGCTTTTAGCGGACCCCATTTTCGTGGTCTCCGGGGTTGGATCAATGAAAATATGATGACATTTTTTTCAAAAATCGCTAAGGGGAAATCAGCTAAAAGCTACTTTCTTCTATTTACTTAATTTTCATTAGCTGCGTTCTTACATTGGAGGGCGTTTCAACATTTTTTTTTTAATGCCCATAAACCTCACTAGCCAGTTTCTTGCTAGGGAAATCTTTTACAAGTTCATAGAAATCTTCTGGAACTGTAGTCGCCAGGAGTATAGAGTATTATAGAGGAATCGAAAGGCGCCTGGAGAGAGCGGAGCCTCCAGAGGCCTTTCAAGAAGACTTATCTTTACAGCTTGAGGGACTGTTTCTCCAGCACCCCCTTACTATCTCTCCAGCCCTTATCAGCTCCCCTGGCAATCGTTATCTACTCCCATGTACTACTCCTTTATAGCTCCCTCCTTCCTCCACACCGGCCGCCATAATTACCCCCTCAAATTAACCCTTATAAATACCTTCAATATAGATAATAAATAGTTCTATAAATCAATTGTTTTAGATGCCTATATTTGTCAAAAATCCATCCCTTATAGAATTTTTCCCTTAGTGAATCTCACCGTTAAAATTTATTGAAATTTAATTATGTATAAAAATACATGGTTAATAAAGAAATTTAAAAAATGTATTTTAATACATTAAGGTAAATATAAGAATTTTAAACTGTAGCTTTAATATTTTAAACCCAAAGGGGTAATTTTAATAAATATTCAGAGATATAAAATTAGAGGTTTAAATAAAGGGCTAGTTGTTCTACCATAAAAAAAGTCCGTCACGCAGGGGCTGCGTTTACTAAGCAGATTTCCCACGTGCTGGTATAACAGACGTGATCTCAGATTACAACATCTCTTTTTATTAAAAACAAAAAGAATAATAAAAGCCGACGAGTAGAAAGGGGGTTGGAGGATTATTGAAAGCTGAAAACAGGAAAGTAAGAATAACTCGATTGATCAGGATCAATAAGAAGGCTAAGTCCTCTACATTTTTTTAATATAATGCAGAGTGCACTTTCGGAGACAACGCTCCATCCTCAGTGCCTGCTGATTAAAGCTGCGTTGCCTGGACCACGACCGCCGGGCGACTTCCAGCCGCCGGGGGGTTGGTGGTCCTGGCAACGCAGCTTTAATCACATTATTCGAAGCTTAAATACCAAAAACTGTATTGAAGAGATATTTATTATACGAGATACATGCATATGTCCTGGTGACCCCCCCCCCTCCCCGTCTTAAGGTTTTGGACTACTAAAGTTTGTTTGATTGAGATAACAATTATTCTGACTCATTATTAATTACAGTAGTAGATATAGTAAATAGTTCTCAAAAAAATTAATGTGCTATATTCTGATATATTTCAGTAATTATTTTTCTTTCCGGTGTGAGGCGGGCCAACCCGTTTGTTTACATTTCTAACCTAACGCTTCCTGTCGGCAGGTTATTGAAATTGGATGAAACATTTCTTATTTCCGTTTATATTTATTCAGGGTGGTGTTGTGTTACCAGTATGCAGATTTATCTATTACTAAGCTTCACGAGGGAAATCTGCTTAGTTTATGCAGAACCTGGGTGACGCACTTTTTTATGAATAGTTTTTGCTTCAAAGTCACCAAGTTTACTTTTCACCTACTTGTTTATTTATTATTGTTTTTAGTTCTATGTTGTGTTCGTGTTTCTTGATTTTTTTGTGTTCCGTTCCTTTAGTTTTGTTCGTTATATTATTTCGTGTTCCATGTTTTGTTATTTTGTTTACTTGTTTTTCCCACATGTTTAAGTAGAGTCAAGCCACCATAGTTGCCGAGCTCTATATAATAAATAAACATTCTCATTGATAGAAGTGTCCCACTAATGGGAATGACACTTGCCAAAGTGGATTTGGAAAAAAAAGTTGATTTGAAAATTTTTGTCGATGAAAAGTAGATAATGTACTGTTGTATGTTTATTTATATTGAAATTACTCTGGTATATATTATTAAAAAAACAAATTTAAATATACCGCAATGTAAGTGTCATTTTGGAGTCGGTCATGGCTAGCATTTTCTCTACCGGTTTTCTATTAGTTCACATATATTACGGATTCAAAAGATCTTTATTTTCCAGTTTAGCTGACCGTATTAATGCCAGAATTGACATTAAATCGGCCATGAATATGTAGCACAGTGTAGCGTTAATCCCGCCATTAAAATATCAATAGAGGCGCAAAAAATAAATAATTAAATCTATCAATAAGACTAAAAAAGCCATTCTAAATGCGGCCATCACTTAATGCATTAGCATACGGAGTTGTTTTCTATGCAATAATTTGCAGCTTTTTAGATCCGTAAATGATATTATCCAGATAAACCGATCGGTATAATCTTGAGACGGAGAATTACAGCTGGAATTGAGTCAGAGCTGGTCTCAGGAGAAGGATTTGCATATAGAGTGGAATAGACTTTCCAGAGAACTTGTAGAAATCTCAAAGAGAAATTCTTTCGACATATTAAGGCATTTCCCCTTCGAAATGGTTCCCAGGACTTATTAGTGACTCACTGGATTAAGTTGAGTCTTTGATTCTTTCCGGATGAGTTATCAACGCACTTCGAGTCCCAGATGTGCTCTTCCTGAATTCCTTTTCCAAACTTTTGATAGCGACTGAAAGGAAATTAAACAGAAGTATGGTGTGTTCGTCATTTTTACCTGAGGTTCGTTAGAAATTTATTTTCTCGTTCACTTTTAGCGATTTACGCTTGCACTATGACAGATCGTTGCATGCCTCAAAACCAAGAAAATGTTTCATTTTCATCTCCCTAAATAAGAAAATCCTATTCAAGGTGTCCTAATGTCGTAGAAAATTCTGCCATTTGCACCTTTAAATAGTTTAAATACGAAATAAATCAGTCTGAAATTACACGTCAAATATATGATTATTATTAATTCACATATTGCCTGACTGTCGACAATAATTTAGATAATTTAGACAACCCACATATCTACATTAACTATTAACTTATTTTGGAAACGTTGAAACGAAAATTGCGACCGCTAGATCGTTACCAGACACACACACACACACACACACACACACACACACATATTTATATTTATATATATATATATAATTTCGAACGGACCACATTTTCATCATCTCCTGGGATTGATGGAAATTAAATTTTGATAAATCTTTGCGAAAATCGAGCCATGAGTACAACCACAATAGATGATTGCGATCTTAAGGGAAATCTGCTTAAAAAACAGATAGATAGATAGATAAATATATTTTATGGGCTAATATGTACATATTTTAGCCTGAGTCTGGCCCATTTAGTGCTATTAATCTTACTAGTAATATACAAAAATAAAATATAAACGTGTATATAAGAACTAGTGTCATAATATTAACCTACTATATACAATACAATAATATAATATTACATTTTTTTTTATTAAATGTTTTCAGGTACTTAAACTTCTAAAATTCTTTATAATTTAATCTGATTAGTACTATTCAACATATAAGTATTTACTTTTGTTTATTTGTTTACTGTGACGCGTTAATCGACTTCGTTGGACATTTCTAAATTATAGTGTTTAATTTTCAAGATAATGGTATAAACTAAGTCGTTGCCTAGTTGCATACTGCTGACAGGAATGAGTAAATCATGTTCAATTTATAAATGTCCTTAATCTTAACAAAATAATACTAATAATAATGATAATGGCACCAAGAACTTGAACCTGCCAACAACAATTATAAAAGAAGCACAGCAAGGGGTACTTCTTGATGATGCCAGAATCGTGCGAAAATTTTTAAAATCCCCATAACATGTCACAATCACAAACTCCATATCGGTAGGATTTTCCCCCGATATGGGTTTTACTCCAGTTTTCACTGAGTATAAACCTCCCCCATAATAATAAAATAAATTGGGTATCTATGAGTGTAATATAGCCGATTACGGATAAATGTAATATAGAGTGCACGAAATCCATTGGTATGATGGTAAAGAGCTTTTGTATGTCTGTCCATTCTGAGGGGTGGTTCCCTCCCCCACTTATAACCATAAATAGCCCTTCCCGGGGGGATTTCTGTTGTTGATGATGCTTTTAGCGATATTCATAAATCCAAAATGTCCACCATTACACTATCTATCACATGGTTATTTCTAATAGTGTAAGTACCGTAGACAATAAGTCATGGATTTATATCTCATGAATATTTCATTATTTATTTCCCAAGCTAAAGTAAAATTTACATTAGGTAATTAAAATCAAAATATATGAGGAGTATTAATTGAACGTTTTATATAACTCCTTTAGAAGGATTCATTTCCTTCTAAATTGGCTTTTTACGGAATTTGGAAAAAGTCATTCACGTTGAGAGCATTCATACACCTAGGGGAAAATAATGAAATTCTTTCAATTAGCAGATTTCCCCTAACCAGTATAATAATGCTACGATCGAGAAATAAATTTTACCAACTTTTCTATGTTTCGTTTTTTCCTAATCTTTCTTAGTATTGCTAGTTAAAGATTTTATAGTGCTGAGTTCTTCACTGCATCTGAAGTAAATCTATTTTTTTTTTAGTTTTACCAAAATATTCTAGTCAAATTATATTTTTTCATGAATACTAAAACTAAGGCGATTAAACATTGTTTTGTGACATTTAAATATTCTTGAGAATTATGTTAACAACCAAAATAGCACAGGTAAAATGAATATGAAGTCAAACGATTTTTCCTCTGTTTTTAATAATAGCAGCACAAAATCTTACAAAACAATTAAGGGAATTGTAAACTTTTCGACGAAAACAAAAAATATCCACGTCTCTCTTTTCGCATTTTGATTTCAGGAACATTTCAACCCGTTTTGAGACTTAATGGCTCTTCTTAACTTGAGTAAATTATCAAATTTCTTTTCTGGTCCGAAAATACTATTCGAAAGTGTATTCCTAAGAAGCCAATAATTATATTCTTTTTCTCTCTGAATTAATTACGTAATCTGGCTTTCAAAAATTTTCCTGATGGCGGCATATTTAATTGCAATGTAATACAAGATTTATTACCATCAAAATATATAAATGTTCCATTTACACCATATCTATTCGGCGGACATTCCCTGAATTTTAAAACTAAATGGAATATCCTTTAACAGAGAATGTTTAATATTCTATCAAGCTGCAATTTTATTTGGTCGTAAATCTTATTTTAATAATATTTAAGCAGCGGGAAGAGACAAGGTGTGTGTGTGTGTGTGTGTGTGTGTGTGTGTGTGTGTGAGAGAGAGAGAGAGAGAGAGAGAGAGAGAGAGATGCTTAACTACAAGCCTCGCTCTTAAAATAACAGGAGATTTCTCCCAGAACAGCAGGGTTTAAAAGTGAAGCGACAAGTCAGAAGTTCATAATAAAGAATCAGAAATTCATGACATACAAGGGTTTGTATTCCATTCGGTGCGTGCGATAAAACAAGCGTCAAATATTCCAAATATTATGAATAAATTCAATACAAATTACGTAAAAATTACAAGTAAAGATAAAAAATTCAGCGTAATGGATGACGAGTGGTGACTTTCTTCCAAATAACACAACTTATAAAGTATCTAGAAAACTAAGATTTTTTGTTAATTGATAGGTAATGATTTTTGGACCACGTTGACCACCAAAATTAGTTTATGTCGACACCAGGGAAACTGATTTTGAACCCAAGGGGTGGATATCAACCGTTTTGGGGATCCCGGGTAAGCCATACTGGATTATTAACAATTTAATTCAACCCTGAAAATTATATTAGAGATCATATATTATTATTTATGGCTGAAATCAGACCGGGACGGGGTGGGGGGAGGTCGCTAGTTCAAGATGCGTTCTGATCTGTTAATGATATTCGGATTAAAAAATGTTTTAAGATCAATCTTGTTTAACTATTGATGCTCTACAATGTTTGTTCTGTACGTTATTTAGTAACCCACATATTCACACGTACTTTTTTCTTTATCAGCTCACAGTAAACCCTCATTTATAGTCATGGGAATTTGGCAGATTTCCCGTAAGGGTTGTAGTCAAGCCGCGATTTTTGAAAAACTTCCTCAAATGTCCATCCATTATTTGTGCTTTCATTTTTCAGCCTTCAGTATACCTCCACTTCTACTCGTCCAGTTTTTACTTAGAAATATTAAATTTTCAGTGTGAGATGGGATTGAGAGTGTGTTATAACCTCTCGTAGCGTAGCTGATTCATTTACGCAGGACTTTTTCGACTTAAACTGTATTTTTGGCAGACGGATAACCTATTCGAGAAGAAAAGAAAATTTTATTTGGACCAATACATAAGTATTATACACAAATGGATGTTATTATACAAGATTTGTTACAAAATTAAGAGATTTTGGTACAATTTAGGACGTAGTCGTCCTTCAGTCATTGCACCTAAATTATAATGAGTTGCTCCGCTTGACATTGGGAGGCTGCCATGATACTTCCTTACAAGTTGTTGAAGATGTACTGAAATAGGAGCAACCTCCAATTCCCTGTGGATTTGGCTGTTCCTAACAAACCAGGGAGCATTCGCCGCTATTCGAAGTACTTTGCTCTGGAAGGACTGGAGTCTCTTTTTGTGTGTGTTGCTGATGCCCAGCCAGACTGGGCATGCGTATGTTAATATAGGGAGTATGAGTGTTTTGTAAAGTAGTGTTGCGCAGGTCAGTTTCAGTGGTGTATTTTTGTTCATTAAAGGGTATATTTGTGTAAGTCGTGTTTGTGCTTGTTGCAGTTTAATGTTGATATGATGCCGCCATGTAAGCCGTGTGTCCAAATGTACTCCGAGATAGCGGATGCTCTGGTCCTTCGGTGTCCAAGGAATTGAGTGATGCCCTATTATCAGTTCAGGAAGATCTTCGTTCTTGAACCGACGAAACCTATTCGAAGTCTGGCTAATATTGTGATACAAGTGCACACAATAATTTCGCTTTAAAGACTGTGATTATAGGAATCCCTCGACAGTGGAACAGCTGTTGTTGTATTGTGCTTTTATGGACGTACAAAAATATGTATTTTAAAATATACTTTCACACTCTCTTGAGATATTGTTGGTTTCTTTTAGAGATGAATGAACCATTTGATGCAAGTAGTACATCCTATTGCTGAAACAACTCGCATTATGACCCATTATCCGAAACACCATACAATACAAATAAAGTCACAATGGGCCATTGAGAAGCCTTTCACAAGGGATTATTGAGCTGTATTGAATTCACTAAGGTCATCGCCCATTCCGAATAAGGCCGTATAAGAGCCACCGTAATATGGGGTAATTGTTGGCCAGTTGTTGAGCTCGCCATTCAAAAAGGAATTACGACGCCCGTAAATCCGATCTAGAAATGGTGGCTGAGCAGATCAAAGGATGTGGTTGAGGGGGGAGGGGGTCGTAAAAGAGGCCGTTTCTTATAATAGGTCCCGCTCGAATGTACTAGAAAACCTATTAAATAGATGACGGAGAACATGTTTTGAAATTGCTCCAACCACTTCGGGCAGGATGTTCCTTTTAACTGCCTCAAAGTGGCTTGGCAGTCAGTCAGGAGTAACATAATTCGCCAGCTCAAACATGGCCAACAGAAATATTAAATTTTAGATACACTTTAGTAGTATGTACTTCTTTTACTAATGCCACGTTAAGTGTACAAATGCGGTTATGATGTAAAAATTTGAATAATAAAAAACTGGGGGCTCTCTGTACAATTTCAAATTTGAAATCGTTGTTTAGAGATATTGGAGAAAATATTAGAAAAATTGACATGATTACTTGTTGAACACCACCACATCATTAATGTACGTTCAACACATCCTGCCATATAGTAGGGACATTGAGACACCCATATATAAATGTATATAAGAATGTTTTTTGAGACATAAGGTAAGAAAAATAATAATGGCTTCATATAATCATTTAATTCGTCCCGGACGCTTTTCAAGTGTCCACCACTCCTTCTCAAGGGGTTGTTTAACTATCAATTCCATTTTAAAAAGTCCTTAAGGATCAAAAAACATTCTTAAATAATGTATGATTATATTATATAGAACAGTGTATAGATATTGTATAAAGCCGTGTATAGATCTACTGTGCATATATGAAAGTTAATTTGGTTTGTTTATTAACGACGTTTTGGCTGTTCAACTTTAACAATTTGATGTAGACTAAATGTAGCTCAATAATTGTTTGAGTACTGTGAATTTAGATTTTTTTTATTTAAGTAGCAGTAAGTTGCTATGAACTAATATTTCAAAACCATTGTGATACAACTTTGGAATTTTTCTAAATATTTTCTCATAAGCCTTTATTCGATAGAATTAAAATACTGGTCTTCAAACTCTTAAAAAGAATTTAAAATAGAAAACAATCAATATATTGGATATCTCTGTTTCAATACATCCGAGAAAAAATATGTCATTGAACAGAGTTTAAAGATAATTTAATGACAACTAAAGATGGTTTTATAAAAATTGCTTGTATTTCTAATAGTCATAAATATGAAATTTCAAAATTTAAAGCCAGAGTAGTTTTTGATTTATGCCAGATTCGTAAAGACGTCACGCCGAAAATGGTCAATAAAAGTTTAGGAAATGTCATTAAGGATAAATCTTTTGAAATTTGAAAAACCAAAATTTTCTTCTACTGTGAAAAAAGAAGTGAAAAGTACTGTGAAAAACCTTTTTGATAAGTGTAATTCATCACATTGATAACAGAGTGGTTACATATAATTTTGGACTAGATTGTAAGAAATAGTTTACTCCTCCCTCCCCCAATCTGAAATTTCGAATTTCGACTAATAACGAACGTGGACATGAAACTTTTATAATAAAAATAATTAATATAATAAATATTTTGGTCCTTAGAGCTTTAATGGACAAAGGTGTATTTTTTGGAGGGAGGGGGGGGTCATAATTACAACCTCAGTACCTTTTTCTCTTTGGGGAAATCTGCTAAAATATGAAGAGGGGGGGGGTGGAATTCTAATTATGAGTGTGGTACAGTATAATCATGAAGGATGTTTGTAGTTTAACTGGGCCTCAAGCCATGAATCAGTTGAGAAATTCCATTGACGGGTCATCTACAATAAATTATTCATAAGTAATTGACCATTTTAATGAGTTTAGCAATTAATATTTAGAGTTGCGTTAATTGACTAGCAAATTGGGGTCCACAGAGTCCAACGAGGTTGTTAATATTAATTCGACTCGTTGTCCGCCCATGCCAGTTAAATTATGGACTTCATTAAAAATTTAAACTTGTAATTATTACACTTCCTGCTTTATGATAATTTACTTAGTTGCTCCTCTGAACTTTTTTGGAGTGCTTTGTAATCTAAAGAAAACATATATTACTTAAATAATAATTGATAATATTTTAATTATAAAATATTTATTTATAAACTGTAAAATAATTGTTTAGTTAATTTTGGGATATATTCCTAGGTTAGTTTGTCCGCATTTTACTTCGCTTTGTAGGCAGGATTTGACCATCACTCAGAGTATGTTCATATTATTACAACGCGCAAAATGAAAGTCACGAACTATAGCAGAAACGTGTACCAGTTTTTTATTATTGATTATTACTTTCTGTCACTTCTGAAAAAATTTTCTAACCTCCGTTTGGAGTAACTATACAAGCTATTGTTTTATGCGAAATATGAATAATATAAAAAAAAAATAATAAAAGTCATGTTTATTTGTCAAAATCACTTTTAAATAATTATTTTGCATCCGGTCTGTTCTCGCTTTATGGTAGAGGTAGGATTATTTTCTGCTTGTTATTCATAGCCTAACATAAGTTTACGAACAAAGCTAAGTAAATTAAATTAAAAACGATGGTTTAAATTTAGTTTTGAAAGGCGTCGCAACTGACGATGCGGTTTTAGAGATATTTATTCTTTTGACTTTGAAGTATTTTAAATTCAATCAACTCAAAAATATTATATATATATATATATATATATATATATATATATATATACTATTCTCATGTGTATAAGTAAATAGGTTGTTTATATTTTCATGCGTTTTTTCGTGGCTACTCAAAAAATGTTTTTGTAACCCATTTATTTTTATTATTTATTGAAAATGTATCATTCAGAATACAAAACATTTTGTTGCTGTATTGTCCCAGACTCCCTTTCCCGAAATAGATTTTTTTTTTTAGCATTTTGACTAGATTATATTATTCAGTATTCAGTTCCATTTTCACGAGTCGGAAAATATAAAAATATTTGATGTGAAAATATGACCAATTTTTTTATTTAAAAATAAAGATAGAGTTCGTTGACAGGTAAAATCTGACCAGCGGGAGGGGGGGGGTTTATAACGAAAATTCTTAATAACTTCGATATTATGCTTCGGACCGAAAAATTGTATATAACCAATCATATTGCAAATGCAACGTTCTATAAATGTTGTTATGTACGTTTTATCACTAGCTTGATTATTAAACGAGATATTTGCATTTTTTAGTTTTCGTCCTTCACTAAGCACCCACTTCTATTAATGTCATATTAACAATAAGCTGTTATATCATGAAGCACCTTATTTGAAGCCTAAAATACCAAATATTGTTCTCATTTACGTTTTGAGATAAATGCAACTATGCACGTGGGAAATTTTCTTAGTTTACGCAGCCCCAGAGTGGTGGAATTTTTGTAATTAAGATTTCTCCAGCAACGCAGGGTACATCAGCTAAGTTGGTATATGTGAAAATATTTTTCAAATGAACCCAAATTAATTTTAATTTTCAGATACAAAGAAGCTCTCGAGGCGAGTTTTTTTGGAGCTTAAATGGAAGTCAATTCCCGATTTGCAAGAAATTACAAGATGTATTTGTGTTGTAGCAGCCATGAAGATTAGGTGTTAGGGAGTGAGTGCGGTGTTCTAGCGAAGCTGCTTTGAGATCGAACACAGCCACCGGGTTCGGCCTTCCGCCGCTAGAAAGCGCCACCTCACCCATCGACAGACCATAACCTACCTGCCTCTCAGCTCCCATCTTAATACTTATAATAAAAGACTTTTAGTGCCTCACTCTAGTGGACGATAAATTTCAGTTATGCCTGTATAAAACCCAGTGACCTTGAACTCATAAGTTTTAGAACCAATAAGTCTGGACACAGTTCTTTTCCTCTGCGTTCATTGTCACCGCTACGTCTTTAAATTTAATTCAAGATAAGACGCTCATGAACAGACCTTAAATCACCCGTCATATCATTACTTCATTAATGACTCACTCATCTGAATATAGTAGTCCATTCAATTAATATATACTAATTTTCATAATTAAATTTTACAACCACTTCCGCAATTAATTTCATATGACAAGACCACAGTGCTATAAAAATTCAAAATATTTTTAATCTGCTACCGTCGCTTGGAGAAAATTAAACTTGAATAAAACTGACGTTTATTTTTAAAGCTTAACATTTAAAGCTCTAATAGATAACATGTACAACATAACAAAATGTACTATTGTATTAAATATTTCAAGCCGTTTTCTTTGAATTGATGCAAGTTATGTCGACTGATTAAAAATGTTTGAAAAATACTCTAAAGCTTTGCATTTTACTTTATTTTTCAATTTTTTTTTCTTTAAGTTTATTTATTTATTAATACTAGTATTTAGTTTAAAACTGTGCTAATATATCCTGAATTTTCTAAGTTTTAGAAACTTATTAATTAAAGAAAAACAATAATATATAAAGTACATAAAAGTTTATTTAGTTTACTAAATATTAATGAGGCACAGATAAATGTCACTGTACTGCAAATCACATATCTTTTTGTTTACTATATTTTACTAAGGTTCAGTTATATTTCGCTGTGTTTTAAATTGCAAATTTATTCTGTTTAAAGTATTTAATTGAGGTTCAGTTAAAATTCAGTGCCTTATAAGTTACAGCTTTATTTTGTTTACAATATAATAATGAGGTTCAGTTAAATTTTTCTTTATTGTAAATTACAGCTTTATTTTGTTTACTTTATTTTACTAAAGTTCAGTTAAATTTTGCGGTATTTTAAATTGCAAATTTATTTTGTTTAAAGTATTTCATTGAGGTTCAGTTAAAATTCAGTGCCTTGTAAATTACAGCCTTTTTTTGTTTACTATATAATAATGAGGTTCAGTTAAATTTTTCTTTATTGTAAATTACAGCTTTATTTTGTTTACTATATTTTACTAAAGTTCAGTTAAATTTTGCGGTATTTTAAATTGCAAATTTATTTTGTTTAAAGTATTTTAATGAGGTTCAGTTAAAATTCAGTGCCTTGTAAATTACAGCTTTATTTTGTTTACTATATTTTGTTGAGGTTTAGTTAAATCTCTTCTTTATTGTAAATTACAGCTTTATTTCTTTTACTATATTTTACTAAGATTCAGTTATATTTCGCTGTGATTTAAATTGAAAATTTATTTTGTTTAAAGTATTTTAATGAGGTTCAGTTAAAATTCAGTGCCTTGTAAATTACAGGTTTTTTTTGTTTACTATATATTACTGAGGTTCAGTTAAATTTTTCCTTATTGTAAATTACAGCTTATTTCTTTTACTATATTTTACTAAGGTTCAGTTAAATTTTGCTGTGTTTTAAATTGCAAATTTATTTTGTTTAAAGTATTTTAATGAGGTTCAGTTAAAATTCAGTGCCTTGTAAATTACAGCTTTATTTTGTTTACTATATATTACTGAAGTTCAGTTAAATTTTTCTTTATTGTAAATTAAAGCTTTATTTCTTTTACTATATTTTACTAAGGTTCAGTTCAATTTGGCGATGTTTTAAATTGCAAATTTATTTTGTTTAAAGTATTTTAATGAGGTTCAGTTAAAATTCAGTGCCTTGTAAATTACAGGTTTATTTTGTTTACTATATATTACTGAGGTTCAGTTAAATTTTTCCTTATTGTAAATTACAGCTTTATTTCTTTTACTATATTTTACTAAGGTTCAGTTAAATTTTACTGTGTTTTAAATTGCAAATTTATTTTGTTTAAAGTATTTTATTGAGGTTCAGTTAAATTTCAGTGTCTTGTAAATTTCAGCTTTATTTTGTTTACTATATATATCCGAGATTCAGTTAATCTTTACTGCGTAGGAAATTACAAGTTTATTTGATTTACTAAATTTCATTGATGTTCAGTTAAATTTCAACGTCAAGGAAATTACAAATGTTTTTTGTTTAGCATATTTTTGAGTTTCTGTTAAATTCCATTGTCTTGTAAACTACAGTTTGTTTTTGTTTACTATATTTTACTGAGGTAAACTAAATATCAATCTATTTTCAATCTAAATTTGATTTGATATATTATATTTTTACAGAGTCACAGCTAAATTTTACTATCTTGTAAGTTACAATATTTTTGTTATTTATTTTCCTAATTGTTTTTATCACGAGCTCCTATTTATGGATCCTCTTACTAAAAGTAGATAAAATAAATATTCAATAATAAAGAATAACTCAATTTACAATCACGTTTTTTTATACATTCTTATTTGTGAATAGATTTTATCATATCTGCCTGACTCTCGTCACGATTATAAATAACACGGAAAATGCTTAGAAAAGCAGTTGTTAGTATCATTAATCCCATTCAATGATTTACTATTTAATGTGTTTATTACAGAAGTGAATTATACTCAAACTTATTTTATGGTATTTATAAAGAATAATTACTCAATCCTCAATATTTATAGCCCTTATTTTCTATTACCATAATTAATATTTTGCTGTAAAACTCAATAGTAAGCAATGTACCTAGATATCAGGTTTCAGTAATTGTCACTGTTTGAGTTTTTTCAGTCTTGTTGTAGTGCATCCTAGAATATAAATCTGTAACAACGTCCTGTCAGTATTATTATTTATATAAACAGAATTTATTGCTGTTCTAACGACGACTCCTATGAATTGTTACAAGCACTAAGTCAGAAATGTTGTCTGAAGAAACAGACAAAGAGCTTTCCTTTAATCTATCCAAGAATATCTACAAAGCCCACATGGTACATTATGAGTGTTCTTTGTAAGCAAAATAAAGGCAGGAAAATAGACTTTTGAACTAGTGTTGGAATAGTACAATATTTTTCTCGAACAGCCATCCAAAGTGGGTTAGAGTCCCATCAGAGCGGATATAAAAAGATCTTTCAAAGCCGTAGCGACGTCTCCATTTGTCGTTGCTGGAGTGTGTCTCGGCCCAATAAAGCGTCAGAATTATGTGAGCCCTTGTTGTTTATAAAGGGGTGGAGGGGAAGGGGGGGGTTAACGGTCTCGTCTCAAAGTGACGATGGATTAGGGCAAAGAGACTCTCCCGATGGACACGAATATATTTTATAAAGGCGTCCCTTTGGATGTTTATAATAATGTGAAGGCTGTAGGATGTCCCCAGCAATTAGATTTGGTTGTTTATTCCCGGGAGCTTGGATTGCCAGGAATAGCTGGACAAGCAGAAGGCCGATCTCTCTCTCTGCTTCATTGTATATCCCCGGCACGAACGGAGGAAGTCTGCAGTCTGAGGTGCATACGGCCTGCAACAGGTGGACGCTCAAATGTGTGGAAAAAAAGGTCTCAGGTATTTCCTGAGAATCGACCGGCAAAGGAATACTTATTACGTCGTTCCGAATATTAAGAACAAAACCAAAGACAAAGAACCTTTGAGGGAAATCCTAATTGGAAATTGACGTGATATATCAACCAGACGACATATCCTTTAGGAATTAGTTAGGTCCGTTTATTTATAAAAAGTCCGTCACGCTGTGGCTGCGCAAATTGAGCAGATTTCCCGCAAGCTTGTATATCAAGATTGTGATTTCATCTCCGAATATATTTTCTCACTAGACGTCCTATGAGGTGAAGTGAGGTCTTGCTTATATTGCACAGAACGCCCAAATATTCAAAATGGTATCGATTAAAGAAACTTTTTTGAGTTGAGAACGTAAAATCTGAATTAAAGACATCAACAAAACGTATATGCATATATATCATCTAGAAAATATCTATTGAAAACAATATTTGTAATTTTAGTTTGGAATAAGACAAGAAAATAATATATGGTTTACATGCAGTGACTCAAACTGGAGATTTACTGTGGGCTTAAAACTAAAAAAATGCAAATATTTCGGTTAATATTCGACACCTAATATGTGAAAAAGTGTTCTAGCAGAATATTTATTGGCAAATCAATTTTTCTATAAGAATGATTTTATATACTTCAACTGGATTCATAAAAATGGAAATATTTTGAATTTTCGATTGACATTTATGGCGGAACAGACCTCAGTTTCGCCTTCTGTATAGTGTTGATGATGATTTGAAGTTATCTTTCCAAATCGTGACATGAGTATGCATTGTTAATACATATATATATATATATATATATATATATATATATATATATATATATATATATATTTATCTGACATAAAAAATTGTTTATTATTTAATTTATTTTGCACAGGATTGAATGATGCTCATACCTGTATTTATGGTTTTTATAAATAACAAATTCCCAATCCTCAATATGTATATCCCTTAAAGTGCCTCCTGTCCAATTCTATATAGAATTGAATAAATAAAAATCGCAAATATAAACGAGAGATATATGCTCAAATAAAAAGGAATCCAATTTTAGTTTCGAAAATCAGTTAGAATTGGGGGTATATTCCACCATAAACAATGAAAAAGGGTGAGAGAACAACGCCTTAGTTGTGTTCCAGCCTCAATCACCGCAAATTACTTAATTATTGAGTAGCTCACTAATTAATTTACGATTATGTAAAATATGTTATTACTTGGGAATTCGGGAGAATTATTCAGGAAAATTAAAGAAGCTTTGATGATCAAGAAATTTGGTAACTGCATAAATGTACATGTGTACATTCAAGGAATTTGAAGTTTTTATCGAGTTTACATGGTGCTGTGATGGACCATATTTTCCAGTCTTAACTCCGGCTTTCTCAGGATGTTTTACTCTGAATTCCCAGGTCGAGGTACTTTTTATACTTTGGATATTTGGTTTTCTGATCCGAGAATACTTGTTGTTTTGAGTTATTTTATATTGGCATATTTGAAGACATTAACTAAATGAAGTTTTATTCTTCTTAGTTATTCAAGAATCAATGATTTTTTCTATTTTAAATGCTTTGGTGGTGAATAATTTCGTTTGAAAATTCATAATGAAGTCTTTAACAATAGTGAAATATACCGCATTCGAGAACATATAATAAATATGTCTTGTTAGTTCTATTTATTTTACATGAAGTTGCATAAGATACATATAATTAAGTAACAAATACTGTAGGCGTTTGAGACCTGGGCTGGCTGGTCGTGGCTATTGGACACGAAGATAAAATACACAAAATATATAGCTTAGCCAATAAAAAATGTCAACAGCCAATATAAATGGATATTGCATCATCATATTGTTTGTACTTTACAATGATAATAAATTCATTTCGAAATTGTTTTTATGATCAGTGTATTATACTTGAAATCATTCTCAATGTGATCACTCTATTTATTAATTGATTTTCTTTCTGAGCTCACCTTATCAATAATCTTCTATGATCGACTTCATTCTATCATTTACGGAGCAACATTTCCTGAAATAACATTAGTAAGAAATTTTTATAGTCATTAAGTAATCTACAATTTTTGTTCAGCAATACAATTTGCATTCAAACTAATGATAAAACTTTTGTATGTGGCTTAATTTTCAAACCAGAATTTCTTCTACCTACAAAGGGGGGAAGTCATAAGAAAATGAGATATTGTGAGGAAAATAAAATCCTTAATAGGAATAATAAGGACTTTTACCAAAAATTACCCAATGGACAGGACCATAATTTGTCCAAAATGATAAGTTGTATGTAACAATATAAATTAAAACATTTCAAATGTACACCAATAACTTAGAATATAATTTGGGCTATTTCTGTCATATATATTTTATACAGTTACTTACAGCATTTGAAAAAGATAAATGAGTTTTCTAAATAACTACACTCAACCGCAAAAAAAAAACCGGACACTTAGATTTAGTCTTATAATTTTGTTAAATACTTAATATATATGTATATTAATCTTTTTAATTAAAATAATTGGTTAATCTATAGGTTATTTAAACAAAATCTGCCCAAAGTGAATAATTTTTATTGATTATTTACAAAAAAATACAAAAAAAAAAAAGAAAAAGATAAATTAACACATTTAAAAAAAAAAAATTATTCTTCATTTTTATTACAGTGAATGGTAGAATTCGCTACCCCAAGCGTTTCGGCAATGTAACGTCAGCTTCGGCCTTCCATCTAAGTTTGAAAGACCCATTATTCTGGACCGAAATAAAAATAAAACATTAATTAAAGAAAATGCTCGGTTAATAATTAAAGATGTTTAAATATGCGAAAAACTACTTACAGTTTAGAATTGATCAACTTCACGACAAATAAATCTAATCTGAGTTTTATCTAATTGTTTACTAATCCTGAAGGGATTAGTTCAATGGACTTAGACACTACATTCTCTGTAATAACTAGAATAAACACATAAAATAAATTGCTGAAAATTAGCTTTTAATACGACAAAAATGAAGTGTCCGGTTTTTTTTGCGGTTGAGTGTATATTTGGAATGAATTAACTTTACTTCATGATCGTCTCAAACGAATATTTTATTAATTACATGTTGGAGATTTCTGTAAACTTGGCAACATACTCGTATTCATCTGTAACATTATTAAATGTACACATTTTAAACAATTTTATTATATTTAATAATAGTCATGCTAACTGATGAGGAACATCAACCTAAAAATATGTTCTATTTGGGTTCTCTAATTATTTATCGGGGCTCAGGTTAGCCATGCGAGATAAAGCGTTGACCTTTATCTCACATGGTAAACCTAGAGTGGCGAGTTCGATTCTTGCCTGGGCAAAGGAAATTATTTAGTGACGAAATTCATTAAATAACATCCTAAAATCCCATCCTGGCTAGAAAAGGGTGGTAACCTGTAGATAACCCGTCCCAATTAGCCTGAGTTGCAAAAAGTGGACGTTAATAAATAATAATAATAAAATTAATTATTTATCAACATTTCAGTTGTCGCCCAGGTCATAAAATTTAGTTAGTTTTGATATCGAGACCTAGAATAAGAGAGTTGTGAGCTTATCCATTGGGTACCACTCATAGACAACCCAAAACGAATAAATTTTTAAGGTATGATGCTGCTCATCAGTTATTCATCATTATTAATTATAATAAAATTGTTAAAGGTGTGCCCATATAATTATGTTACAGATGAATATGGTGCTAAGTTCTCCGAAAGCTCCAACATGAAATTAATAAAATATACGTTAGAATCTGTCCTGTGGTAAACTTAACTCTTAAGATAGTAAAAAAAAAACAGTCTAACTGAAACTAATGAAACTAAATAAATTTTTTTGAAAGGGTGAAAGGAACAGTTAAACATAAACATTTAATTATTTGTTATCTAACGTTATTAGATTGTGTCTCCGTTACCACTGTAGGATTCATTAATTTTTTAAATTATGTTGTCTAAAGCTTATTAAATTTATGAACTTGTTGTTGAACATTATTGTATGTTATTGCATTGATTTCTATCAACTATTGTTGACGCAATCAAATATATGATTAACTAAATTTGTGCCTAGTAATTACTATTAACGATTCGCCTGAGTTTATTACAGACATAGACAAAAGGATTAAAAATATAATTTAATCCCATTTAAAATTCCTAAGTTCATAATCCAAATATATGTAATGTCTAACATTTTCAATGCTGAGTATAAATAGTTCCTGTACATCTTAAAAACTATTTATATAGGTTTATCTCACATGGTAAACCTAGAGTGACGAGTTCGATTCTTGCCTGGGCAAAGGAAATTATTTAGTGACGAAATTCATTAAATAACGTCCTAGAATCCCATCCTGGCTAGAAAAGGGTGGTAACCTGTAGATAACCCGTCCCGATAAGCCTAAATTGCAAAACGTAGACGTTAATAAATAAATAATAATAATAACTAAGAGGTCATTCAAATCCAATCAAAGCTTTAAAAAAAAAACTTTCAGGAGAAGATGAAATAAATATATTATACACTAATTATTAACATATTTTTATAAATTATAATAAAATATTAAATAATTGTATTTAATATAAAATAATAAAATTAATATTTTCCAATTATAGCATATTTAAAATTAGAAAATATTGAGAAAAGTTTATGTGGCCATTAAATTCAAGTGTCATACAGTATTAACCACGTAAAATTTCTACTAAAAACAATAATAAAATTAGGAAACTTTCCAGTATCATGAAGTTTTACAAATAATGGTTATTACGGAAAGGTGCTATGTTTATATTAGTTAAGTATATTTTTGTTTTTAATTTTAATTATCATCAATGTGATTGTAATTTAATAAATAAATTTATTTTTTCAGGTGAGATGCAACCTACAAAATGACCTAAAGGATTAGAATAGGTAAAATGATTTAATTCATATATTTATCTCATTTCGCTTATACTACATTAACTTCTATAATGTAATCTTAATTTCCAAATTAATTTTTTTAATATCAAACTTAGATAAAGATATTATTTCAGCCATTGAATTGAATTTGGAACGCATTTAAAACGTTCATGACAGATTGATTCCGGATAAACATTTATGTTGACTATTGCATCAAAATAAAAGTGAGAACTTTAGAAACTTAAAAAAATAGAGTAAAATTGGTCCGAAAATTAATTTAATAAAAGTAATTTTATTTTTGTAATTTAACTTTCGAATAAAATGTTCAAGATATTAATTTTTAATGGGTTTAAACATGCCATTTTTTTTTTTTTTTTAGAGATATTTCTATATTTATTTCAGATTCCTTTCAATTAAAGACATAATAATTTCTGTCGGAAATATTGTTTTATATTGAGATTGGAAATAATATATTCAGCTAAAAGGAACCCATTAGACGGGGATTTCATAATCTTTGGAATGGAGACTTCATCGTATCATAATTTCGTTACTTTATGGGATCGAATGCTAATAAATTTCATTGCAGTATCTTAAGGTCGAAAAAATATGTTAGTTCCCCTATATATACGAATTCCTAAACGTCTGTTATATAAGTTAACAGTCGATTAAGCCAAGAAGAAAAAAAATATGATACTTTGAGGGCTTTTAGCGGATCGTGTTCAGTCAAATGAAAATGGCCGTCGTGTAAACAGACTCTAGGCTAAGGGTGCTTTCAACAGGTCTTCTTCTAGGACTCCTTCTGCTACATAACTCAATGCTGACAAAAGCGACGGTTCAGCCGTCCGTAACTCTCAGGGCTTGACGTACTTGTCCGATTCCCACGTCTTGACAAAAGGCTCACCTACCGTGTTGCTTCAGACTTATAAGTTAGCTCAGGCTGTCACCTAACGACCCGGGGTCGTCTGCTCTGCTACGCCCCTGTTTCCCCGGAAGATTATGTAAATATTTATTTTGTGTATCAGGTCTCCCCTCTCGCCGGCGGCCCCCAGTGTGTGCTTTGGGACTCGATTACTTCACGAGCTATTTAAATTTGACGCATCGATGCCAATGCAAGCACTGTCGTCCGTTAGTCTCTCTGAAGCAATCCCTTGCGAATAATATTTGTATGCAAATTGCCGATACTTAAAAAAAAAAAAAAAAATCTGTTCTCATGCATGTCTTTAAAACATTAAATTACTTTTAACTTCTCCCATAATAATATCAATACATTATTTCTTTATTTATTCTTGTAGTAAATCTTATAGTAGTAATTTTGTTTCACTACTGAGGCGAATGAGCCTTCGTATCAGTTAAATTCTTATCATCAATCTATCAAATTTACGGAAGTATGCTCATATATTTAAATATTTTCAGTATTGTCCTAGAATATAATTTTTTTGAAAATGTTGTTATGCTTCAAGTAGTGTAATACGTGGTCTATATACTGGCTACGGTCATGTAGTAATTCAGACAAAGTGTATGTATGGTAGGACTATGTGAGTCCTTAGGTAGCAGTCAGTATATGTTTTAGAGAAAGTCTGCAGTTACAGTGTGTGCAGTAGGGTTCGTCTTCTCAAATTCTTAACCTCGTTAAAACAACTTTTTCTCTTCTAAATAGCCTTTTTAAGTAAGGCGATTCACCAAGTTTATGTTTAAGTTTTCAAAGTTTATGGCTAGTTGTGGCAAAACAAGATCTCTTCCGTGAATTGAGTATCATATGTTTTACTTAAGCTTGAATATCTTGGTGTGTTTAATATGTGGTAAGTTTTTTCTTTAGTAGTCTACTTGTATGCTTTATCTAATGGTTGTATGTCCGACTTACCAGTACATAGTTATTCTTAAGTTTTATGTCTGAATTTTGTGTAACATGTACATGATGAATGGGTGTGAACTACGTATGTTTTTTTAATGAATGTAAAGATCTAAGAGAGCCAGTGCAAATTATGTAGTAGATGTCCAAAATGTACATAAAACTGTATAATTTGATCAAATTAGACATCAGTGTTACTGTAAATCTTCAGAGGTGATTTTTTAGCAGATTTTCCTTATGAGAAATCAACTATTGAGGTTGTACTCTTGAGATGATTTTCGATGATGACGAAAATGAGTTCCGTTGTTGGGTGTGCGTACATTATTTTAAAAGACGGCAATATTATACAGAGAGGACAATACAGACTATCACCACTATGTACAAACAATCAAGTAGAAAACTTCGCAATTACTGAGGCACTCAAAACACTACACGACATTTCAAGTGACAGAGAGACTAGCATAATCTATACGGACAGCAAAATTAACATAGGCCGCATTTACAATAACGAAAACCATAACGAACAGACTGAACAGATCAGAAGACTAATCACACTATGTAGACAGAAGAATGTAATAGTGGCAATAACATGGATAAAGGGACACTCCGGAAATTTGGGAAATGACACAGCAGACCAACTTGCAAATACAGCTTCAAGAGACGAAACGATACCTATTACATACTCTAAACTGACTAAACAGACCATTAAAACTATTTTGATAGACGAATCTTATAAAAAATGGGACGAAAGATGGACAAACACTACTAAAGGACGACAATTACATATATACATACCAACTGTATATCAGAGACAAAAAATAACACTTAGTAATTCTAAACAAATACAATTTATATCAGGACATGGACCTTCAAAAAGTTACTTGTACAAATTTAAACTAACAAATACAAATACATGCAAATGTGACAATGAAACTGAACAGACATATGACCACCTTATATGACTGTACATTACTTGACTTACCAAGAACCAAACTCATCAAGTGCATTTATCTTACAAAACGGAACTTGGCCGACGGACAAACCGAAACTTCTACTCAAATTCAACAAGGGATTTAACGCATTTATTCAAGATTTGGACACCATTTTGTAGATATACACATATTGTTGTACACATATGTAATGTTATGTAATGTAATGTTACATACGTTTTATTTGATTTCTTTTTTTTTACTTTATTTTTATCTTTATTTAATTAATTTATTGTTCTATAATGTTTACAATTATTATATAAGAAATATTATAATGTAATGCTGAAATGTGTGTAGTATCCAATGGATGGAGCACACAACATGTAAATAAATTCCCACGTTAGAGGGATACTCTGCGTGGAAAACAGGAAAATGAGTTCCGATATATATATATATATATATATATATATATATATATATATATATATATATATATATATATACATATATTTCTCTGGTACTGCTCTTTCGGTAACAATTTTGGTTTTATTGTTATAAAACTCAATATGTAAACGTTACATTCAAAAGTAAAGATCAAATTCATTAACGACTAAACTCACACAGTGGGAAAGGGGGGGGGGGTTAAGAAGCGGAAAATTTCGAAAATTATATATATCTCCGTTATTATACTGCGAATCGAAAATTTGTGTAAAACCAGTCTTATGTAAATTTAATTGTCTTTAAATGTTGTCATATACGTATTTGTATTAATATGAGTATTAACCGTGATATTTGGAATTTTTAGTTTTCAGCTTTCAGTAAACCCTCACTCCTATTCGTGTCCTAATAACAATAAGCTGTTATAACATGAATATTTTTATTCTAAGCTTAAGTATCCAATATTGTTTTTAAGAGACCTTTATTATGGGAGATACATGCAAATTCGTAGTGTATGAACTTTGATTTCATGTTCAAATTTCGAAAATGTTCATTTGATCTATACCATACTCCATATTTAGCCGATTCAGTCAACAGTAAAGATCAAATGTGTTATTGACAGTAATCTTAACAGAAGGAGGGAGGAGGGATTGATAGGTTCAAAAAAATTCAAAATATCTGAGTTATAATGTGTCGGATATAAAAATTTTATAGAACCAGTCTTGTAAAATTATTGATGCACTACAATGGTTCTTTTATGCATTTTTTCGTAACTCAAGTATTCTGCAAGTAATTTTTTTTTTCTATTAGATCGAATATGTGGGGAGATGATATCATTAGTGCCACTCCTAAAAAAATATGCTTAGTTTACTCAACCCCTGCGTGACGGACTTTTTAGAATATACCTAACCAACCGGAACAAAATGTACTCATACAGTTTTTACTAGACAATAACGATCATGTCAAAAAAAGAGGTTCACTTAGATCAATTCATAAAATTATTATCATTGAGTTCCGTTTTTACCGCCGTAGAATATAACAATTAACTTCCTTGAACCATAAACAAATGTTAACGAAATGTGGTATAACAAAAAAACCACTCCTTACATTATTGTATAAATATACAAAATAATGTATCCTAATTTTAGTGTTACATTTTTCTTGTATCCCAATATATATGTTATTATACTTGGGATAGAATTTTAAACAGAATTTTCGCATATAGAAAAGGCCTTTTGAGTACCATATACCATATAGAGTACCATATTAGATATTTATCACTCTTGAGATTTCAAATCTGCCAAATAAAAAATTTGACACGAATATGTTCCTTTCCGTAGTGAAAGTCAATGTCATAATTTGGTCGTGTCCCATAATTTGGCGAAATTATTTGTTTGCTAATAAGTATGGAAAAACTTAAGAATGTAAGAGACTATTTATATTTGAACCGGAATAAATCAGTGACATGAAAAGGGACTTTACTTTCAATTGTAGTAAGTCACTTCTAAAAATTGTCTCATCACTTAAACGTGATTAAATGAGATCACATTTCTTTTAAATATTTCACCGTACATTTGTATTAATTTCTGCGCTATATACTGTCATTCAACATTCTTAACTCATACATTTGAAGTTTATATAGGTTATTTCATGCCAGGCTTTAAGAAGCTATAATGTAAGTTATGTATTTCCCATTTAAGCTGTTTCTGAATGCTTTTAAAATTATCTGGACCGCGTATTTTTGGATTAAAGAATATTTATTTCCTAGACAAAGTAAAAAAAATAAAAAAAAAAACTTTTTCTGGCAGTTCTAGAATGTAGTTTGTTATTTACGTCGGCTATTTTCGTTTGAGCTCTAGTTAAGAAGATAGGGTGAGGCGTATTTAACTAAAAATATGCATTCCCTTCTTTGAGATTTATAATGGAAAAGGAACAAGGGATTGATGAAAAAGTAAAACAAACAATAAATTCCATACAGACTTGTAAATACGCCCTGTATAAATATCCAGGCTTTCTGGATACTTTTAGTTTGAAGAATTGGTAAAAGCCTAATATATATTCTATATTGATGATATTAACTTTAAAATTATACTTAATAAATAATAATAATAATAATAACTGATATTAAACCATGAATGGATTAAATGAGTAGAGATTTTACATACTTTCCTAAATACTAGTATAGTTTAGAGACATTTAGAAAAAATTCAAAATGATATATACCTATCTGCCGAAATATACAAATTTTAGTCAACTTCAATGAAAGCTATTGAAATGGTTTTGAGCCTTGTGGGCCAAACGCAATAAACAATAATTCTTCTGGTTATACATTTTTAAATGTATTTTTTCTTTACAAGAATTCAGGTAAACAAGTGTTATAAATATAAAAAAATAAATACTGATTAATTTAAAGTTTATATCTGAAGAATATTACAATAACTTCTATCACAAAAAAAAAAACTTTATCTACTAGGGCTTTCAAATGGTATTTAAATTTATTGTTACCAAGTCATCATTTCTATTTTCACAATTTATTATTGAAGAAAAATATTCAAACCGAGATTACTTACGTCTGTCATAAACTATTATGAGTCAAAGCATTAAATTAATTTGACTCCAACGATATTGATTGTCAGGTGTACAATATATTTCGTACAGAATATGAATATTCTATATAGAATACAAGTATGAAACTAATAACAGGATTTCGTCAAAATTATTTTCATCTAAAGCCCCACTTATCCACTATATAAATTAATACAACAGATTAGTATTTCAATTAGGTACCATCAAATTTATGGAAAATAGCATTATCTTTGGGCGTTAACGTCCCTAAAATAAGATTCACTGTTTTCAAAATCGGCGCAAAGGTAGTATATGTATATATATTCTCTATTTCCTGATTTACTCTAAATTACAGTTCAAATTTATGAATAATGTTGTTCCTATAAAAAAGTGATAATAAATTTTGTTGAGATCATCTCCTGACGAAATATCACGTTAAAAATATATTGCCAATATTAAGGTCTTAATTATTGGATTTGTATTAATATCATCATTTTATAATGTGCATCTTTTCAAAATCATTATAATGTTTTGTTAGTTCGCTTCGATTTTTTTTTCTTTTATAATTGTTGTCAAAAGTGAAGGAAGTGATGCCATTCTGTTTTGTCATTTTTCTTACATCAAATGCTCGTTGTTATTAATTATGAATAATCAATAATTGCTTTAATATATAGCTATATAACCATATAACTAATATTGCAAATAAATGTATACCAAAAAAATAATTGTTGTACTAAATGAGAAGCCAAAGAAAGGAACAATGAGAATATTTAATGGAGAGGAAAACACGAGAATGAGCAACTAAAAAGGAATTAGGAAACAGTCACGTGGCTTCACTCTGTCTCTTTCTTGCACACACGCGCGTGCGCATGAGTAGTTAACTACCAACTAATATATATAGATAAAGAGTTAATCTGTGAGTAGTATGATATTTGTGAATATCTTTCAAATATTTTCCTCTTTTGGCAACTATAAGCATGTGATTCTGCTTAGATTTTTGGACCTAATAACACATGATTAGTGTTAGCAATATTTTACTGACTTTCTATCTATGGATTTTTTCCTATAATGTTTGCACACTCTCAAAAACACTTACACACACATGTCTATTTCCTAATACTTATCTTGAAAAGACTTCTACTGAACGAGTTATTATAAACTTGAAAAGGTTTATGCTTTAATTTTATCACCTCAAAGCTAAATAAGTCTTTAATTAATTTTTTCCAGCCTCATTTGCAGCAACCTTGATTATCCTCAAACAGTAGGTGTGACAAGTCTCTTAAGCACCTTTGTGTTAGCGCGGTGTGCGCAATTGACAATTTTTTTTCCATGTCGTTAGAGAAATAATATTATAAATGTACAATGTTGAAACAATTCTTGTTCGTGACGCAACTTCTCACCCACTCAGTCGCTCGCTCGGGATGGAAATTTAAAACGTTCGTCGCGCGGGAAACAGCTGGGAAGTTACTTAGCTGATTGCAATACCGGCGAGATGGCTGCACTTTTAGCCGTCGGAGATATGCAGTTCTCGGGGAGAGAGAGAGAGAGAGAGAGAGAGAGAGAGAGAGAGAGAGAGAGAGAGAGAGAGAGAGAGAGAGAGAGGGATAACCTCATCCCGGTGCATCTGACACTTACTTAGAGAATTCGCATATTAATAAGTGCATTATGTTAATGCAACGCCCGGCCCCGTGCATTACAGACCCAGTCCATCCCGGACACTTTTACATAGGCATTTCTGAATGACGCTCGGTGCATCTATCTGATCAAAAAGATATCAGAGACCAGACCGTCGGCTCCGAGGGGGAGAGATAAAGAACTGACGAATATAAAAAAGTGCATAAAAATAAGAAAATAAGCCTTGCATCCTTATTATTCAATAGTAAAAGAGAAGTAAAATACTCAAAGAACAAATAAAATGAGAATGGAAAACTTAAACGAAGGATAAGTGTTCCTTTTATTTATTTGCGGCTGCTCGACCGTTTTGAGCCAAGGGCAAGGAACTGTAAATTACAAACGCAGGAGGAAAAGCTTTAATCCGTATTAATCATGAATAAATTATCCAGTCATCCCTTAAAAAAAATAAATAACATAAAATAGAAAATAAAGACCCTCGCCTGTGTCACTTTATAAAACCTTGTAATTTGAGAACTACGACTCTGTTTGTTCCTGTTCCTTTCCATTTTATTCTCTGATTAATTAATTAGTTTTCCTCTAGCTACGTCATCTGTTTCCTTTCGAGACCAATACAAAAGCAGAATACAAGCAGGGAAGTGTTTCTCATTAAATCTCAGAGAGAGACAAACACTTCCAAACAGACGCTTCTAATGAAATGGATTTCGACCAGCAAACAAGGGGAATAGACAATTTTTTTTCTATCGAATAGCTTAGATTTTGTTCAAGAATAATGTATGTTTATCAAAATTTTTTAAGGGATGCACAAACTAGGCCTGTTTCACTCTTGAATGCGTTTAATAAGACAAAGTGCACTTTCAGAGCAACAGCTCCATCTTCAGTGCCTGTTGACATTAAAAAAAAACAAATGTAAATCATGCAATCAACATTATTTAAATTATTAAACAAATAAAAAAACAACCTTAGCCTTTAATTAAATTAATTAATTAAATCCCGAATTAAAATAGAAGTTGAAGGTGAAATAATAAATAAATGATAGTATAAATAAATATCTCAGAACAACTGTCATAACTTTAAAGTGTTTACTTAGCAGTCAACGTAATAAAAAATTACACATTTTCAGTTTGTGATATGTTACTTATTTTTTGCACCTTTAGTAGTCTAGTTTTATATTGTATCTGTTTATATATGTAGACTGCTAAGTATAAGCTTTTAAATAATGTAAGTTTGTCTGTGACATTTATTTATTTTTATAGTTTTATTTATTCTATCTTAACTTGTACTATTATTCGGTTTTTATTTCTTTTCTTGGCTAAGGTTGTTTTTTATTTGTTTTATAATTTAAATAATTTTGATTGCATGATTTTCATTTGATTTATTGTATGTCAACAGGCCCTGAAGATGGATTGTTGCTCTGAAAGTGCAATTGTCTCAATAAACGCATTGTAGAAAAAAAGTTCTCAAATGTTCGGATAGCATTTATTGTGTTTGCTCAATCCCATAATTAAGGACGGTTTATAAAAAATTAGATCACTTTTTTATATATATCTGAAGAATACATGTTTAAATATCTAAAATGGTGACTAATAAAAAATAACATAGGATGACTGCTTTAAAGTGAGTCGATTTCCAGAAATTGAGCTAACTGTAATCGTGCTAATTTCATAATTAATGAATTTCATATAATTTCTTGTTAAAATTTAGGACAGTTCATGTAAAACCAGACAAGTCTCATTTAACTCCAATCCAATTTTTTTTTCTTCGGATTAATACTCTGTTACTGCCACAACAGCTGGCTTACACCATGATCAAGCAAAATAAGACAGATATTATATTATTTTTAATTAAAACCTACAGAGTTTAATGAATAGAAGTCATACATGCAAATGAAATATAAATGCAGACAACTTCTTTTAGCAATTCTTTTTGAATATACAATAGATGGACACGCCCTAAGTGAACTAAAACTGAAAATGACACAAAGCACTGTTTCAAAAGTTAGAGCTGATCGACAAAGTTCCCACATCAATCGGATAACACTGAAAGGAATAATTAAAATTCTGGGTATTAAAAACATTAAAAAAAAAAAACACCCATGGAACTCAATTTTCAATATGTTAACAGCCCTTACAAATTTCATTCCTTTAAAATATCTCAAAAGAACCACTAAATGATTTATTTGGCGTCATAAATTTTACTGTGTATGATATTTTTTGTCCCAATAAATACATCATTTTAACGTTCTGACATTTGTAACTTTTCAATAAATAAATTGCAATTCATATTAGTTATCATTTAAATATATAAACACACACACACACACACACACACACACACACACACACACACACACACACACACACACACACACACACATACACACACACACACACACACACACACACACACACATAAAAGACTTGGATTGTAGCTCTTTCGTTAGGAGAATTCCACCAATGAAAATGAATTCCTAATATCCAGGAAACAAGGAAAGAAATGGTGGTCACAAATAACGAATGACATGCAGTGGTTTTGCAATTGGCTGTTCAACATTGTTGGCATTAGAAACTGAAGAAGGTTTAAAATTTTGAGCTTACAATCAGATGATTGTTGAAGCATAACATTTTTCCTTATTTTGAATAATTTTAGTATTTGATCATTTTGATTAACGTAGTTTCTCATCTGTTAAATATGTTAAACTTCATTTAGTCCTATTCCGAATATCTCATTTTAATTTTTCAAGTGAAATATTGATTGGATCCAAAAAGGTGACAAATATTCAACAACATCCACACATTATTATAGCATTATATAATATTAACCAATTAATGAAACCGATCAGAAGGCTGTCTCAAAAAAATAAAACAAGTTATTAAAACTATAATCGTTTCGATCACCGTCTGTAAATTGGAAATATTTATTTTATAGAAAGGCCTTTGAATTCTTCCAAGAATAGCTTGTAAAATGCTTGGTTCTATTGGCTCTCCTTGGAATCATTTGAAATGCTTATTGGTGTTGAGTAAAATAAATACTCCATCAGGAAGGTTTCTACATTGCTCCAACCGATGTATAATCAAACCAAAACACAAAGTTTTTCCACCGTTGAGTAAACAATTCAGGACCTCTGGTCTCTGGCGTTTGTTGTGATTCGACAAATAAAACAACAAATGTATTTATCTGTTCGTTTAAAAAGGATCATTTTGTATAAACGTTTACAGTTTTGGTAAGATCTTCAGAAGTCCGGTTAGGAAAAAAAAAGAACTGTCTAAACTGCCGCTTATAACCTTTTCGAAAGGTGTAATGAAAGCACTGAGTACAATATATTGAGAACCACACTGTTTAAAGTACGATGAAAAAGTTGTTGAGAATGTACGTCCTTCTAATTGTGTTCCGATGATAACATCCCCATCTTATCAGAAGAAAAAAAGTCCGTCACGCAGGAGCTGCGTAAACTAAGCAGATTTCCCACGTGAAGTTTTACAATAGAAAAATCTGCCTAATAACAGTAGTAGCAACCAATTCTCACGAGAACGAATAGTTAGTGAAACGGCCACACTAGCACTCGGCGGAAACTCCCGAACATAGCCGACCACACTCACAATACAAATGCAAATATCTCGGTTAATATAAAAGATAGAGAATAAATGTATAAAACAAAATTTATAGTAAATTTAATTTGCAATAAGATTAGTTCTATACAATTTTTTGATCCGACGTACGGTAACGGAGAAATTTCAAATTTTCAAAAATTCCCCTCTAAACCCCTCCTCCCACTGTCCCGATTTCAGCCATTAACGAACTTGATCTGCCTTTTTGCATAAAACGTTTAAATTCCGAGTTTGGTAACGATCAAACAAAAATTGCGACCGCTAGAGCGTTAACAGACAAATATATATAAATATATATCTTTATATATATATATATATATATATATATATATATATATATATATATATATATAATTTTGAACGGACCTCATTTTCGTCATCTCCTGGGTAGAATCGATGGACATTTGAAGAAATTTTTCGAAACTCGCGTCATGAGTACGACCTCAATAGCTGATTTCCCTTAAGGGAAATCTGCTAAAAAAACTATTATAAGTTCTTTTCTTGATACGAAATTATACTACTACAGCCAATTCGCTGAGTCCGCAAATATTGAATTTCAGAAATTTATGATTATATGCGTCAGTCATTATGGTACCGGAGCATTATTGTTTATTGAAGTTTCGAAGCTACCAGCAGATCACTGAGAATGGTGTTTAATTCCCGAAAGTCATTAGACAAAAAAATTCATCGAGTTTTATTTAAAACCAATTTAATCCTTGAATTTTTCTGACTTGAACTTGAGTGGAAAAAAAAATTGGCATAAACTAGAACTAACAATCTGTCAACAATTGAATACCTTAAGATGCTTGAAAGCAATAATAAAAAAAAGTCCGTCCCGCAGGGGCTGCGTAAACTAAGCAGATTTCCCTCGTAAAGTAATACAATAGATAAATATACATACAGGTACCACCGTGAATGCTCAGTAAATGTACAAGGCTGAATTGTAAACAAACAGGCAAGCCAACCTCGTAGCACTGCATAGATAGACCGGAAAGACAAACATTTTATGAAATATATTTGAATATAACATATTAATTTTATTGAAAACAATTTACTAAAGCTAGTGGTGTAATTTGTAATGAATCAGAATCAGTTTTATCTCAATCACTCAAATTTTAGTAATCAAAAAACTAAAATGAAGGGGGGGGTCAATAGAACGTAGTTGCATATATCTCACAAAGTAAAAGTTCAATGAAAACAATATTTGGTATTTAGGCTTCAATTAATATCTTTTATTATATAACAGAGCATTATTTATGTAACACTAGTAGAAGTGGGGGTTTACTGAAGGCTGAAAACTGAAAAATGCAAATATCTCGGTTAATATTCAAGATAGAGAATAAATGTATATAATATCATTTATAGTGTATTTAATTTCAATAAGATTGGTTTTAAACTTTTTCGATCCGGCCTATAGTAACTGAGATATTTTGAATTTTCAAAGTTCTCCCCATCTAAACTCCTCCCCCTGGTCCGATTTCAGCCGTTAACGAACTTGATCTTTCTTTTTACCTAGAACGACTAAATATCGAGTTTGGTAACGATTACACAAAAATTGCGACCACTAGAGCGGTAACAGACAAATATATAGATCGATAGATAGATTGATCCCTTAAGGGAAATCTGCTAAAAGCACAGTTCATATAAGAATTTCAAACAACTTGTATATTCAGGATAAATTTAAATGGGCTGTTGCAATATGGCAAAATCGGCTATTCACTCAAAAGCACTTTTAAGTTTAACTGCTCATCAAATCATTTTTAGTATATTACTATTTTAATTATACTTATCCACATGCTCAAATTAACTTATTTTATTTCAAATTTATCTAGTACATTTAATTATCAATTTAATGCTTGCTTTTTCAATATATCTTTTATGTGTTCATTACTGTTGTTTATACACAGTATAAATACTATAAAAATGTCCAATTATTAAAAAAAAAACTACAAAATATTTCTCATACAAATATCAAAAATAATTTATGATCAGGTACATTTTCTCTTTCAGAGACAAATCATATTAATAAATTTCAAAAAAAAAAAATAATTATGTTATATTTAAGAGTGGTATTAAAAATTTCAACAGAATTGATTAACGATATAAAGTACCTAATATTTACTTAACCATGAACTCATGTTATTAACAAAATTAGTATTTTGTAATTAGGTAATTGGATAACCTTCAAAGATCAGGACACATTTAAACACACAAAACCGCTAAAATGAATGTTGGCTATAGATTTAATTTTACTGTTTTGTAAACTAGTACAAGAACTTAAAAACATTTCTAGTTTTTTCTTAAACACTTTCATGTCGAAGAAGTTTTGCTTATTTCTTTTTTGTAGTCAAAATGGACATATATATTAAACTAGTAGACAACTATAAAAAAATAATTAATAAGTGAATTTCGGCCCAAAAACAAAAGGATATGATAATAAAAAATATGTCTTATTTTTTGAGTGATCTTTTAAAATTTTCATAGTCAATAATTTATAATGAAATTTATTGACAAAATATGTGACAAGTCCTACTATATTATGTAAAGATTCAATAGGAATAAATACATTTTACAATTGTGTTAGTGTTATGTACTATGGAGATAATTTTGGCATTTAATTGTGCTACATTTTTAATGCTTTTCCACTCATCATTTATCATTTTAGTTAAATATAAACCTTGAAAATAGTTGTAATAGTAAAATTTCTTGCCAGTTATTTGTGAACCCTTGCTTTTACTATTTACTTTTCAATTGTCTAATTTTAAATATTAGTATTAAATAAATCAACATTTCCAACTATCATAAATAAATAAGTTTCTATTTTAAATTCTGAATATAATAGTAGAATCTGAGAGTACAAATATCCAGTTGAATGTAGGTAACAATGAAAAGAGTGGAAAATGCATATAAGGTTTTTTTTTCTCATAAAATTCTCATACATATGTATAGTTATATTAAAAGAGAATGAAATACTTCGGAGAACCGCTGGTATTCCGAAGTCGTTGTAACAAAGAGATTATCTCAAGTTTGAAAACAAGAACAACTACGAAATACATATAAAAATGCAGCGGAAAAATATGCAAGTACTCTGTTGTCTTATAAAATGTAAAATAATATTTGCTCTTTTTCTCTTCAGCAGTATACTACGGGATAATGCATTTCAACGAACACTGAAGTTCGTATATTTACAGAGTAACTGTATCATATTTATTGTACTCATGATCTGTAGAGATTAAAGAGCACAGTGTAATTCACGGCTTTATATCTTATAATGTATCTTTAACCCGAGAAATAAGAGCGACTTAAATATTAACCTAAGCCATACCGTAATCATATTTATAATTTAAGTTCTTCTTAGATTCTTATTTCTGTAAGTAGGATATTCTTTAGTGTTAAAACGCTTCTATGTGACACTTTAAAGAACTTATGGTTTTAGTTGGGTGTTTGTATTGTGGATTACGATTTTTTTTATTTTTAAGTGCCAACATAAGTTATAGAATTTCATGTTTATCAGTCAAGCATTCTGTGCACACTCCAAAGGGGATTACAAACATCTAAAAATACTTATACAAGCCTCCTAAAAATAATATTCTACAGTAAGGAGGGTAGATATTTTAATATTTTTAATAATAGAATATTTAATGAGCTGATAGTTTTTAATAAATTTTCGATTTGTTAGCTTACATAATGTTCATAATTATATAATATACCAACATAGTAGTATTCTTATCTATGAACTAAACCTTATCAAAAGAATATTTGGCATTTAGTTATTTTGTTATTTATTAACGATATAAAATGTCAAATGTGTTAACCATTATCTCTAAAGTCATTAACAAAATTAGTATTTGGAATTAGGCGTTTGGATAACCTTCAAAGATAAGCATACATTTAAACACACAAGGCCGTTAAAGTGAAAGATGGCTATTTATTTAAATAGGTTTTGTAAGTTCTTACATGCACTTTGAAACACTTTTAATTTTTTCTTAAACATTTACTTATCTAAGAAGTCTTAATTATTTCTTTGTAGTAGTCAAAATGAAAAATAAAAATTACTAAACTAGTTGAAAAATATATAAAAAAAATAAAATAAATAAGTGAATTTCCGCCCAAACATAAAATAAAGTAATTTCCATTTCAAGTATAAATTAAGTATAAGAAGAGCTTTAATTAAATTAACAGCTATCCGGTATAATATAACAAAGTTTTTAACAAATATAAATTATTTATTATACAGATATTATAATGTAAAACTGTTATACAATAAAAGCATAGTTAATAAAAAAATAAGACAAAGATAATCAAAAACAGGTCAAGGAAATAGTGTGAATTTCCATCATCGGTTAGTTTGTATTATATTAATTTCAAATTATATTCCTATTATAACATAATATAAAATATACTATTACCGTTTACTAATAATTACAATTAATGTTACTATAAGATTGGTTAATATAATTATTTTTATTGACATATTTATTTGAAATCGTAACAAACTTTTAGAATTGGAAAAATTTTGATGCAAAACACTTCAATGAAAATGTTTTATTTTTTTGGTGAATCTCTGTTTTACTTTTCTTTAATACTGGCCAGTAAAAATCCTACAGTATTGTTTCACAAGTTTTTTAACTAGCTATTTATTTTCCAACGTTAATACAGTGCATTACAAAATAAATACTTGCCCTGCGCTAATTCATTCAATGTTTAAATAAGATTTACATGCTGTATATATAAATAGACACACAATACTCCAAAAAAGCAATTTAAACAATAAATTGAGGGAAGCATATATTATTTAATAAAATTAAAAATTTACCATAAACTTCTGGTTTAAGGTAATTGACTGAATTCAATTAATAAAAGGCAGTAATTGCCTTATTTAAGTATATTTTTTCTTTCTTTCTATTTTCTTTATAACATATTTTCCCTATAAAGATTTAAAGAGCTTGAAGTAATTTCAAATGAAATCAATAATTATTTGTTTAAATATACTGGACTATTGCAATTGATTGGTGTTGTTCGGCGAGAAAAGATGGCGGGCCGCCATGAGCTAGCGGGACCGTGGGAGGCGGGAAGATGGCCAGAGAAGGGGCTCCATCTCCCGTCAGCCTTCCACCCATAGCTACCCGGCCTGCAACAACATGGCCGACTTCACACAACCTCTTAACTATTTCCATTATTATACTATTTGTTCCTCATTATTTATTTTTATTTTTATTTAGTTCACTTGCTCTAATTGATGGCGTTTTTCATCGATATATCAGTGTATTGCACTTTATAACTCTAAGCAGTTTTAAACTATATGACATCACAGTGTTTTAAAATTTCATTTATAATTTTTATTGTTTATAACTACAATTTTATTGTTTTAGAACACACAATATATTTGTATTAAACACATTTTAAATTGTATAACGTTACAACAATAGATTTGACTCAATTTTAATACTTTTATTTTCATATTTTATTTATTCTCTTTATGAATCAGTCCTCTTTTTTATCATTGTCTAAGTATAAAGACCACTGAGGATAAAGTAATACAACGTAATAGTATGTATGGTATTTTAATAACTAATCCCTTTTTAGAAGAAATGAATAAATATCTTTTGAACATATTTAAACAATAACAAAATTTAAACTATGTCTTTGTAAAAAAAAATGTGTTCTGTGATATTCAATTTAAAATAGAATTTATACTCACACTGTAAATCATTTGTACCAACAACACCAGATAAAATTTTAAAACCCATTTCTGATTTAGAAACTTAGGTTTAGATTAATTACTAATAAAATTTATTAATATAGGACTCCTACAAAACACATAAGTTACTATTAATGTGCTATTAAAACATGAATAATAAATAGGGGTATTGCAATTTCAAGATAGTAACTTAGGAATGTTTTATTCGCTTAGTAAAAAATGCTTTATCAAGCTAATTTATTTATTTTTATTTTTCATGTCATCATAGTTTATCACATTTTTAATTATGGCTTAATCATAATTCTGGGAGCTATCATAAATTATACAAGATTGAATTGAAGTTATATTTGAATAGCAGAGAGACATAATAGGTCTAAATATTTATTTCTGAATGCGCATAAAATTCAATAATTATAATAGCATGCTCTGTTTTAATTTAAAAGTTAAATTTATAAATTTTAAAAGTCCAATATAGTTAGTCTCCGTGGTTCACTGATATTTCTATAACGTCTAATGAAAAACGTTCATTATTGAAAAAAACAGATATTTTGACTTCCGTCACTTTGTTTCTAACCGTCCAATCTAGTGAAGTGCTTAAAACTTTTCCAATATTTATAACTGCGAGTAGATGGATATTATTTCCTACACAATACTTATTCACAATTACTTTTAAAGCAAATGCTGACAAAATAATAAGAATTTAATTAAATTTTAAAATAGTGGAGTGATGTTTAAAATATTTCTTCTTAAAAGTTTAGAAAACTCAACCGCACCTATAGTTGAGCATTTTGATATTGTGTCATTTTGGTTAATGAAAAGAATATAACCAAAATAAAATACTTAAATTTTACAACAGAAAACGTTCTCTAGTTTGAGTAAACTTATTAATTTTCAAGGAGCTGATTATAATTAGTTATTTTACTGAACATTATGTTATTAGACCACTGGATTCATAAGTTTAAAAAACTAGCCAGAAGTAATAGAGTTTGTAATTTCTGTACTTTTGTAATTATTTAAATTATCAGTAAATGTAAATATTGGGTGAACAGAATTTATTTTAATAGCAAATTGTTTTCAGCTCTTAGTTATTTTTGTTGATGAAACTTATTTCAGAATTTTTTTTTTAAAAATACTTAGGGTTTTATTTTAATAACATTTGTGAACATTCAAGATTCAATATTTAATATATTATAACAAATCAGTGTTATCTTAGGACAGATGCGTGTTGAATCTGAAATAGATGGCATTCGGCCTTTTGGAAGTTCTATAAATATATTAGAGAATGTTGAAATCCACTAAGAAGGAGAAAATATTTCAAGCTTAACGAAATTTATTGAATTTAAATTTTACTGTGAAAACAGGATCAAGAACTATATCGGCGTATTCAATATATTAAAATAATCTAACTAATAATTGTCTCAACATAAAGTGAGCTAAGCTTAAAAGTTCCTTTTTTATACTTCAGTTTTATATATTATTTATCAGATTGAGACATTAACCATTTTCAATTATGAAACTTTTATAATTCATTGGAATAGGTCAATATAAAGAATAACTTTTGTCAGTTGGACGTTACTTCAAACTCCTAATTTTAAATTGTCATTTATTTGAAGAGTAGACATGTCAAATAAAATAGGGTAATTGTTTGCTGGTTATGGATTGTATTGTTTTCCATTGAAACGACATAGAGCAGAAAAGGACAAATCAGGAGACTTGCCTTTAAGATGAGACTAGACAACAATAATGACATCAGAATGTTTAGTTAAAAATCCAAGCAACGAAAGACTCTAAACACTAGCCAGAATGATTCAACTATAGGGCGCATGAATATGAAAAATAAAATTATATTACTTAGTAATATATATTTCTATTTTCATCGATTGAAAGAATTTTGACTATTATAAGATCACTAATTTCAGAAAATATTTTGGTAATTATTGACTTTTCGAGATATATACTTAAATGGTATTAAAGATGGAAAAATTCAACACAACATGCAAGATCTATATTATCTCTACAGTGAATCGATGTAATTTAGGAAAATGGGTTACTCAATCTGCTTTTATTATTTCACTTATTCATTTGCGCCTATACCTGTATATTTTTTTATATCTAGAAATTTCTATGACATAAATAAATATCCGAGACTACTATTTAATACTAATGTATTTAAATTGTTATTGTAGTATATTTATTGTTTATTGATAATATTTATTGTTTATTGATAATATTTATTTCAGCTATTTTTATGCAATGATTTTAAATAAAAATAAAATTTGTTGAAAAGATATATTTTTAAGACTACTACAGAAGTTTAAAAATTTGTTTTATGGTTTAATGGAGTATGTATCCTTAAAAAATGCAAATATGGAAGAAATAATTGTTAAATTAGGATATTTGAGTGTAAACAACGGCGTCATTTCATATGATGTCACAGGTGTGTATATTTTTCTCTCTAATCACTGGGGGATGAATAATAAAACGGAACGCCTATACCGGCGGAAAATAAAGAAATAATTTCAGTTAGTTAATGCTCGCTTATACGTGATGTTAGTTCTAACAATGGCTTATACCTAGTGAATATGAGCGGGGAAACGGACCAACTACTCCCGTAATAGGCGGCATTTAAAGCATTTAATATAATGTTTTATTACTTGGCCAATTAGCCCTGTAACAAGGTGGCCATACCCCCGGTTACAGCTGTATATTACTTTTTTTATATCAGATCAAAGGGATGTATTACTTCCTGTGTGAATTTATTACATGTAATTGCTTTCTTCTACATCGGCGATCATCCCAACTAGAACTAAAAATAATATTTCTCTCTACTTCCTAATGCCGTTTAAAATATATAAATTAATAGTCAGGTAAAAAAATTATTCTAAACCCAAAAATCTCGATTAACTGACAAATATTCAGTACCAATTGAAGGAATAAATACTTCAATTTGTATAACAACCCACTGACAAAAAAGGCTGTCAATGAATTAAAGCTCTTTTAGGAAGTAAAGGAAATGAAAACGCATTTAAAATTCGGGAAAATTAGTCCCTTGAAATTCCCAGAGTGATCTTACAGTATTACAAATACAAAGAACTTGATAATTGACCGAACAAAGAAATAACTATGATTTTTTTATAACACTGATGTTCATATTTAAATTACAGTGTTCCACACAAATTTCTATTGTATTGTAAGTCAGAAAAAAAATCAATTTTTTAAGTCCCAAATTATTAGAAAATATACTTTCAGAATTGTCTGATAACGGTTAGGATTATTTTGGAATGCTAGAGATTTTAGCTAATGTGTATACTTTCTCTGTATTTCGATGACATTTTACTAAATCTTTCCGTAACTTAGAAAAACATCTCAATGTTTTTTAGGAGAAATTTTAGTTTTTTAATGCTATATACTATTTAAGATACAAATGTATACTATTTAAGATAATCATAATTTATCTGTATTTCTCAATCACACTGTAAAAATGATTAACCTCTTGAAAAGTTGGAAACCAAATTTTTCTTTTATAATTATATTTAATTTTATATATTGCTGTGATACTTGTAACTAACTGACTTTGATATATGCTGCTGTTCGAGTCTTCACTATAATTTAGTAGCATTATTTACTTTTGGGTTTGAATTACATTGTAACGTGAAATGAAGAAATGAAAAAAAAAAAGTACGTTAAAAATAGCATATAGAATAATATTTTTAGTTTTCATATATATAAAACACACACCTGTGACAAAAGAATTTCAAACAAGGACGTCCTTATTTTAATAAAGATTTCAATATCAATGATAAATACATTGTTATTTGTTTACTCTTACTCAATTCCAATAATCTTTGTTATTCTTTAATTTTTACTATATCATTTAACTGCCGAACTGTAATTTGTTAAATACGTTTTTTTTTAAACAAAAAGCACACAGGAAGACGATTATTGCCATTTTTATTTCTGTGCATTAGCTATAAATAAATATTCATAACATGATAAATATAATTTTTAATTTTTCATAGCATAACGATGTATAAAATGTAGAACTAAACCTGAATAAAAAAAATTAAGGAAATAAAATAATTCAGCCTTGCCCCATAAAACTTTCTCAAAGCAGGATTGGCTCAGTAGAAGAAAGAATGATTTAGTGGAAGAAAAAAAAAACCGACAAAGAAATCAGCTTGATTTAAATCTTTATAAATCTCCACTCACCGTCGAAGGGAATACATTTTATTAAATTAGTTTTTCATAAATTATTCTTCCTTTTTAAATTTATGATAATAAAGAGAAATTCTATAAAAAGCGCTGGATAGAGTTGCACCCTATTTTCCATTAAGTGAATTAAATTTAAAACTGGATGAAAAAAAAAATATATATATTCAATCGCGTATAATGGAACCCTTAGTGCTGCTGAGTTTGGTAGTAGCTGAGTTTTTGATAAAATTAAGCTCCACGGGGAATTTTTTCTTGTTTTTTTTTTTCTATCCTTAAAGAGCTGTAATAATGAATTACTGGCATGGAATAATTTATTATAAACTCCTATTACAAATTATGCTTATCATTTATTAAATCAAGTTTTGGGGCTTCGGCATCAGCGCTCCCTCGCCACCGCAATCAACTTTGAATATCATTTCGACGAATTATAGCGTCAGGGTTGGTAAATGTATTCACAAAATTTCGTAGCGTTAACACATTTATTAGTCACATTTTTTTTATATAATCGAAAAACGCTTCCGCCCTCTCCCGAAGAAAATGTAAAGCATATCGGTCGAACTAAAATTCCTTTTCGTTAAAATAAATTCCAATCTGCACCAGCGTTAAATACTTTGATTAAGGAAAATTTAAAAACCAAAATAGGCTTTATTAATACAATTTTTTTAAGGGGATGGGGCTTGTTTGGGAACCTAAAACATCGTAACAAAAATAAATTCGTTGTAAAAAATGCTGACGTTTTAGTAAATTTGCTAATATACTTATTCTTATATCGTACAAAAAATTTTGTTTTCTGTTTTTTAAGAATCATTATAATAAATTTTATATTATCTTACTTGAATAGTATACTTAATATTGTATCCAATAATTTAGTATGATTATTTAGCACCCTCAGATTTAAAAATTAAATGTGTTTAATGTATTTAAGGTTGATTACTTGTTTATTGTAATAATCTTTCTCTCGAGGGTGAGATTTATTAATGAATTGAAAATATCACATTTTCTTTGGGTAACCAACGGTTCTTTTGATTTTGGTTTTTAATGATTTTGAAGTGTTTTTTCATTTTATTATATCCTCTAATAAAGGTTAGTTTATACATATTAATTCAGGAGTTGTAGAATATTATAAATCAATTTAACAGTCAAAAACATTTGTATTTTTTTTTTCTAAAATATATTGCTTGAGAAAAGTTTGGTTTTAAGAAAATTATATACGCCAAAATTTGTGATTTAGCTTTTAGCAGATTTTCCTTTAGGGCAATCAGCTATTGAGGTTGTACTCATGACGGAATTTTCGAATTTTTTTTCTTCAAATCTCCATCGATCCCTACCTAGGAGATGTCGAAAACGAGGTCCGTTGAAAACTATATATATATTTCTATGTTACCACTCTAGCGGTCGCAATTTTTGTGTGATCGTTACCAAACTCAATATTTAGCCGTTTTATGTAAAAAGAAAAAAATCAAAATATCTCCGTTACTATAAGTCGGATCGAAAAATTGTATAAAATCAATCTTATTGAAAATTAAATACACTATTAATGATGCTATATACATTTATTCTATATCTTGAATATTAACCGAGATATTTGAATTTTTCAGTTTTCAACCTTCAGTAAACCCCCACTTCTACTAGTGTTACATAAATAATGCTCTGTTATATAATAAAAGATATTAATATAGGCCTAAATACCAAATGTTGTTTTCATTGAACTTTTACTTTGTGAGCAAATACGTTCTGTTGACCCCCCCCCATTGATTTGTTTTTGGATTACTAAAATTTGAGTGATTGAGATAAAACTGATTCTGATTCATTACAAATAACACCACTAGCTTTAGTAAATTGTTTTCAATAAAATTAATATTTTATGCTCAAATATATTTCATGAATTGTTCGTCTTTCCGGTCTATCTATGCAGAGCTACGATGTTGGCTTGCCTGTTTGTTTACAATTCAGCCATGTATTGTACATATAATATTATGCTTTGAGCATTCACGGCTGTGTTACCTCTATGTATATTTATCTATTGTAAACCTTCACGTAGGAAATCTGCTTAGTTTACGCAGCCCCTGCGTGACGGACGTTTTTGTTCTGTGACAATTTGTAGTGCTGTTCTAATTATGGGCTTTTTGTTTATACAAATAAGAAGCAACTTTATTATTAATATTTCTTTTTTTTTTTGTGGAGGGATAATTTAAAATCGGTCACCGAGGTAATTTATCACTTGACGTCTAATGAAATATTTTCTGTTCCGAGTAATTACATATTCCTGTTCTCGTAGCTGAATTGCCTACTTTTTCGTCGGTTATTTTTTCTCCTCACCCTTTGGAAAGCCCTTTCTTCTCCGTTGGACGCTAAATGTAGCCATCCTGATTATGATCGATGCTGAGTGGCTGAAAGGTGTTCTCCGAACAGTAAATAATTTTTTTTTTTAGTTACTTTCCTTTTAAATACAAATACTAGCCGACTCCAGCTGCCAGAGTTTGAGTGCTCTTCAAAAAACCCGACCCACCTGGAGAAGACAAAAGCTGCTTTTCTTTTTTTCTAGAAGCTTCCTCGTTGGTTCTTGCTTCCATTCGTATTTATTTGTATTAATTTACATAATATTATGCTTATTCCTGTGTATTCAGGGAATCTTGGGCGTTGTACTGCGATCTTATTACCTTTCGAGAAGTTACAGAAGCCAATATGTAATTTTACAATATGGGAGATATGAATTTTTAATATGCTGGCAAAGAAGTTAAACGATTTACATGAATGTATATCCCTAAAGTCATTTTATGCTGTTGTATATTTGCTTTATGTAAATAAATCTGTAGATTTCAAAGAATATACACCAATATTTATACTTTCAAATTTTAATATTACATTTTTTATTATTCGCGATATTTTTGGATTCCTGTTGTTTGTTTTATACAATATTTGTGCAAATACATAATTTTATTTAATGAGAAACCCATTCCGTCATGCTCCATTGTACCAGAACTGTAATCATCAAAATTTTCGGTTTTCAGATATATACGGAATCATCAGTTCTGTTGGAAACTCTAAAAAATTAGGATTTGTAGAAATTTCAGTATCTTTTAAATAGGAAAAAATGCTATCGCTTCAGGAGGGATATGAAAAAAATAAAATGTATTAAATCATCGCTAATCATAATTAAAAGTTTAGGTATATTTTAAGCTACTCAAAAAGTACTTAATTGGCGATGTCTTTAATTAGGGTTTAGAAACTAATTTGTACAACTTAAAATAATAAAAAAAATAATCGAGTATTTAGTATATACAAACACAAAAGCTAATGTAATAAAATACAAATATCTCAGTTAAGAAAAGAAAGGCCTCGTTCCTTCACAGTTTTTTATTCTTTGCAAAAGAGAGCTTTCGGAGCATATGCTCCATCATCAGTGCTTACTGTCAAACATTTACCATAAATACGTCGCATGATATGTCATTTAATTAACAAATATGAAATATATTTACATATTGATGGTCAAGAATTATAGTAATACATAAAACTTTATGGATACAAATTATTGTCCCAGTGAATATTTACTGTTTGTATATGAAGAAAAATATTTTAACAAATTAAAATTAAAAGCTTACCAGTAGAAGATATACAAAATTTCAATAAATAGTTAAAATAAATAAATAATAAAAAATGAATATTACAGTTAAAAAGTATAAAATCGGATAAATAGTAAACAGCGAGTAGTCCAATTAATTTTTTTTTTATTTTAGGAAAAACCAAAAATGAAGGAACAACCACCGGAGGAGCTACAGGGGGCAATACAAGTAAAAACGTATGAAGAAGAAAAATATTATTCCACCTTTATGCGTTTTTATTATGCTTTCACGGTTGAAATAGTTTAGCAGCATTGTCCAGGATTTATTAACTGATAGCTCTTAAGAAGATTTCACCCAAGTTATAATATATAATATTGGATTTGTACTCCTCACCTGGAATCCTTGCTCACTCTCCCCCTGGTCCTTCCTCTAGCCGATCGGACTGCAGACTGACCCAAGGGGTGGCAAAAGTACCCCGACACCAGAGAGAGAGAGAGAAAAAAGAGGTCGAAAATCGAGGTCAGAACTATTACGGGGTATTGGGTAAAAAAGGACCCTTGTCATTTGTGAGGAGTGATTGTCCAGTAAAAGGGTTTTGGTCCCTTGCGCAACACAATGAGCGCCCTTCTAGCCCCCCGGAGGTACCAGAGCATTGTCCTGGACGGGCACCTTACGCAGAACCCACTCAAGGTCGCTAGAACCCAGCCTGTGTGGCTAATGGCTGCAAAAGTGCCTCACTCAAATAAAAAAAGGGTTTACGACAAAGTCTGACAAAAAACATACCTGCTCCTTTTTGCAAAGGGATCTTTTTACTTTGCCAATAGTTTACCTTGTGTTTTCTCGGTGTTACTGACCTCACCCCCTCCCTCGTTCTTGCCGGTCTAGGGTTAAAGGAATAGGTATGCTTTTTTAGTTTGAGAAATAACGTTTGAAATAACATGTTTTTATTTCCATTGAATGCTAACAGAACCTTATAAAGGACTCAGGTTAGCTACGTGTGTTAAAGCGTCGGACTCAATCTCACATAGTAAACTGACAGTCGAGAGTTTGATTCCCACCTGAGTTATAGGAATTTATTTAGTTATGAACTCATTAAATGAAATCCATAGTCTCACTCTAGATAGAAAAGGGTGGTAAACTGTAGACAGTCCGTCCAATTAGCTGTTGTAGAAAAATGTGGACGTTAATATGTAATAATTAGATAATAGGCATACATCAAATATTTTTGTTTTCTATAAAATAATTTTACTAATATTATGACAATTAATTTCTATACAGATTTGTTACTAAATAAGCTCAAATTCATGAATGCATTATATAAAATCTACCAATTTAATAATTATAAATAATGCCTTAATTCCATTAAGAACCTTAATATCTCTCTAAATATGTACCAAACAGTTTTAAATTTTGGCACAAAAATGACAAAGATGTCATTCTCTATAAATGATAAGAAACCTGTGCCCATCTTAAAGGGACAATGTACCTGATCGTAAATTATTTTTGATCAATTTTTATGGGGAATATTTGATAGTATTCATTTGTGTATATAAAAAAATCTTTCACACATGAAGTTCTTTAATGTATTTCTAAAAATAAAGAGTATTTTTGAATAGGTTTAACACACTCGGGCAGAAATATTTATATTTTTTGGGGGGGTTTCATGGCGTATTCTATTTTCTAGTTTCGTGATTATTTGTCATACTATTTCTGAAAAAGCAAATACATGTTTTTTAAAACACAAACTATGTTGTTTAGAACTTAAATTTTGAAGGAAAAGACCTTATTTTTTCCTCCTTAAAGAGTGGCAGACATGAGTCTCTTGAGTTTCTGTTAATTCTAAACCTTATTGCTCTCTTCTGCAATTTATATATTAAAATATGTTTTTTTGATAATGGAACTCAACCACATTACATAGAATATGACCTACACTAGCTATATCACTTCACAAATACCTAAACGTGGACGTAACGTCACTCAATTAATACTAAATTTTTGCCCCTAGCTCTATCCATATCATATTAACAATGAGCTTTTATATCATGAACTTCACTTTATACAATACCAAAAAGTTGCAAAAAGTGTTTCAACTGCAAAAATAGCCCTCGTGAGTTTTCCCAGAATGTGGAAAATCTGCTTACCTTACACAGCCTCTGCTCTTTTGATTTTCTAACATTATTTCCACAACTAACTTATTTTAACAGATTTCACGTAGGGATCTCATCTATACAAGTCAAACTCATGATACGATTTCCGAAATTTATATATGTTTGTTTGTTAATGCTATAGAGGTGGTAATTAATCGTCACCAAACTCAACACATACATATCAAGCTGCAGATCAAATTCGATGACGGATGAAATCGGACTAGTGGGGGAGGGGGATCGAAAATTCACAATAACTCCGTTACCATTCGTTGGGCCAAGAAATTGTAGAAACGTTTGGTACACTCGAATTTATACCGTCGCACGTTAAAAATTACCATTATTATTTCAATAGCCATATTCCAAGCTTAAATAAATAATCTTATTTTCAACTGAAGTTTTTTGTGTGTGTTTTTGTATGCAAATACGTTGTGTGATAACGCCGTCAATTATGATGTCACGTTTATGATTCAAAAATATTTATTTGTTTGTTAAGGTTTTAAAGCGAAAAACTACTAGGTTATCATCGCCCTGTAATATCTACAACATATGTTTTGGCTGAGAACCTGCATTTTATGAGTAAATTGTGTTGTTGCAAATTGTAAATATTGTTATATTCACATTTACATCGTTATATATTTATTTACTAGCTGGCAATTATTACACATCTATCCTTAGTTAATCTTATGTTATTAACAATGGTAGGAACATTTTTTTTAAATCCAGATGCATACATGAAATTACAATAACATATAACTATCTAGTTTTCCTTATATCCATCATATGTTCCGTCGTATGTAGAAATTTCTTTATACAAATTTGTAATTTTCAGAAAATTAGATAATTTATTTTGCACGTTATCACGAAAGGTCATTGTTGTATTGCAGTCATTTCGAATATTTGTACACTTATGGTATTTCATTAATCTATGGTAGATAGTTAAATCTGTGTTACACTTCCCACATATCGGGGGTTGATCTTTTGCCATAATATTTATTTGATCCCCGCCATACTCGATATTTAACCGTTTCAAGCAACACTAAAGATGGTCAATGCCCACGCACTTCTACTCATTGGAATTTTAGTTAGAAGCGGCCACAAGTTGAACGTACCTTTCGGCTAGTGTAAAATATTTGAAACGCAGTCAAACTAAAATTTGTACTATTTCAGTCGTTTTGATGAGGGTAATGAAGTAGCTGGGAACTAATAGCTTTCTCGACTTTCCCACGAGCTTAACTCGAACAAGTGTTGAATTACTAAGGCATTTCCGATCTATCTGAGTGTATTTCTCGTCCTTTGAGTGTGATCCTATACACAAACTGGGAGATAATCCCATAAACGCTGAGTGCGTAATAGGGGATAGTAGGAAGCTCTTGGAAGCCAATAAAAATGTAGGCAAGGCTCCGGGGGTAGGTTGGCGACCTTATACTCTAAATGCCTCTCGGTAGCCTTTAGGGTTGGTGTTGGCCCTTGAAAGGGGCCGTTCGCCGCGAGGCATCCCTTCTCTTCACAACGAGCGACGGTTTACTGCCGGCAATAAAGATTCCCCACCCCCCGATAGCACACTGCCCTACCGAAACCCATCTCAACTTTTTCCACGAATTAGTTGTTTGTCCGCCGGCAGTTCATCACTCGAGAGAGAGGTCGAACGGCCGTAAAAATCCTATCAAACTCCACAAAGTCCCTTATCACTGATAAGAAGAAGAGTTTCATCCAGAGAGAGAGAGAAAAGATTATTTCCACTTTGGTTCATATTGCTTCTGAATCAGTTGATCAGCTCTTTCCAAACTTCTTTATACTGACTAAATGATTTTTCTACGAAAACTTTTAATGATTCCCTGAATGGATGGTCAATTTTTATTACTGTGCAGCCAGTTGTGTCAAGGATTTGTCGATAAGACGAATTACTTTCCGAATTCCATTTTTTTTTTTTTTTTTTTTTTAATAGGTACGTTATCAAATGTGAAGCATATTATTTGAAGTCTAAATACCAAATATTATTCTCATTGAACGTTTTGAGAAAAAGTCCAAAAACGTGATGCAAGTGGGAAATCTGCTTAGTTAACCCAGTCCCCCAGAGTTTTTGTTGGTGCGAATCTATAACTTTAAGGCGTCGCCTCATAGAAAAGAAAAATCGGTTTTTATATTTCTGAGCAAATATTGTTTTTTTATTTTTTTTATATATATTTATTCGTTTATTTGCAACAACATAATTAAATATTACAAGCAAATGATATGTTAGAAAAAAGTGACTTGACTATTGTCTTGAGTTGGGAAGTTGTCCATTGACAATACCCACAATGGAGGGAACAATGGGTTGTGTATGGAGTTATAGTGAAACACTACACGAGAAGATCTCTGGGCCACTTACGCTTCAGACGTCGTCTTGGGTTTTCTGGAATATGGGTAGATAAAATTGATTCAACTAAAGGATTAGGATGTGCGGGAAGGAGAGAGTGGAATTTCTGATATCGGGATTTTGCGAGGCTATGGACAAAAGGAATGTTGAGGTCGTTATGGAGAGTTAAATTGGATACATAAAATGGGGAATCTGTAATTTTGCGGAGTATTTCTGGATTGGAGGGTTTGGATTTTGTAGGAATTTGAAGGTTTGGTGGAACCTAAAGTTCAAGTCCGGACGTCCATATTGGTTGAGTACTGTCGTATAAATCAGTCGTTTGTTGTGTAGTAATAGTGTCTTAGTAGAAGTCTGTTCCGCCGACTCAGTTCTTGTCTTTTTAGTGAGGTTTCCAAGTTATTCGCTTGTCTCATGTGAGTCCTAGATACCTAATTTGTAATTTTTGAGGAATTAGTGCGCTGTTGAGTGTAACTGGAGGGCAAATGGAACATGCTGTTGACCTTGATCCTCCATTGAGTCAGCCAGGATTCTAGCAGAGTTTGGTGTTCTTGTAGAGCTGCGGATGCCATATTTGGGTTTGAGTTGGAAGCCAAGATTGCAGTATCATCTGAGCAAGGATGGCACGCAAATATTGTTGAATTTATAATGACACGTTTTTCCACTACATCTGACTAAAAAGGAAAGACCAAAAGAAAAATCATGCGTGCTAGCATGCGGATTAAAAACAAGTACCTCATGTACACACGCATATACACGGGATATACACATACATACCGGGATGTGATGTAGGTTAGGATAAGGATTTTGTATGAGGATTACCTTTTTGTGAAATTTAATGCCACTCTGTTGTAACGCTGTTTATAATGTTTCAAATGACAGTTTTATGTTTTTGTAATGTAATTTAAAACTATGCAATCGGATTTTTATTAAATATGATATTTTTTAAAAATCCCCCCCCTCTGTTTTTTATTTGTGTTTTACAATGAATCATATACAACAAAAAATTAAACCGTATATAATAAAGTTGTATTCAAATCATATTTTTTTTTTAAAAAAAAATAAGCTAAAAATATTTTTATTGTATATCGCTAACTCATTCATCACTTCATGACTCGCTACTTACAGCGACAGTTTCTTCTTCGCAATCTCATAGAGACAGCTATAAATTATCAACAAATAAATCACATGTCGAAATCTGATTGCACAGTTTTAGTCGACAAAATGAAAGCTGTATATCTATCAACACACGCGGCTTTCATTTTGTCGAGTTAATTTATGTTGATTAAAGGACTTAACGAATTTTATTTCGTTACATTAAAGAATACCTAGGATTTCTACTTTTGAACACAGATACATAATTTATGGCAAAGCCGCTTAGATTTCACCGATTTGTCAAAACGTGATTTGCTATTGTCTGTCACCACAGTTTCTTTGTTCCACTTATGACACTTGTTTTGAAATCTCTCCTTGCTAGTTCATTTTACACATTCATGCATAAATCTCTCATAAAGTAATATTTTCCTGTACCTGTCAGAAATATAAAAAGTCCGTCACGCAGGGGCTGCGTAAACTAAGCAGATTTCCCACGTGAAGTTTTACAATAGAGAAATCTGCCTATTAACAACTGTAGTAGTAAGAAACCTCTAAACCTAAAAAACATTATTTAGGGCGTAATAACCCAGTAGTTTCTAGCCCAAAAAACAATTAACCTAACCTCTAAACCTATTCACGAGGGACGATAGTTATGGAAACGGCCGCCAGAGCTCTCGTCGGAAACTCCGAACATAGCCTATTGCGCAACACGCAGAATACAAATGCAAATATCTCGGTTAATATTCAAGATAGAGAATTAATGTATAGAACATTATTTATAGTAAATTTAATTTGCAATAAGATTGGCTCTATACAATCTTTTGATCCGACGTATAGTAACGGAGATATTTCGAATTTTCAAAAATCCTCCCCTCTAAACCCCCCCTCCCACTGGTCCGATTTCCGCCGTTAACGAACTTGATCTTTCTTTTTACATAAAATGCTTAAATATGAAGTTTGGTAAGGATCAAACAAAAATTGCGACCGCTAGAGCGGTAACAGACAAATATATAGATAGATAGATAGATAGATAGATAGATAGATAGATAGATATATATATATATATATATATATATATATATATATATATATAGATATATATATACAGTTTTGAACGGACCTCATTTTCGTCATCTACTAGGTAGGATCGATGGACATTTGAAGAAAAATCTCGAAAATTCCGTCATGAGTACAACCTCAATAGCTGATTTCCCTTAGGGGAAATCTGCTAAAATAAAATAGTAAGAAATGGCAAATCGTAGAATAAATGCTTAATAACATCTGTGTAAAAACCTTCCATGGCACATTTTATGGCGATGATTACGTAAAATAACTTCCTGAATCTGAATATGACACCCGTATTCTCAAAAACCCCTTGTTTTCTTCCTCCTTCATATAATTTTTGTGACACAGTGAAAATTGTATGGCCATGAATTTTATTTTTCATGGAATGTTAGGGGTTTTTTTAGCCAGCAATTTTTTTTCCAATGAGTTACATAGAAAAGTTCTGAGAAATGAAAATTTTTATCAATAGGGCAGATTAGGGGATACTCCTACAAATTCTATGAAAATTTTTAAAACTATTTGATTATTCCAATTAATTCCTTGCAATATTTTTCACATAAATCCAAGTGATTAAATTTTTGTCCAGTTCCCCCTATCATCCCCCAAGCTATAAAAATATTTAGCAAACCCCGTTCTCTAAATGGTGGTGGGTGAATGGTGAGCGAGTTTTAAAGATTACCAATTACTCACTGGAATTATCAAAGCTTCACCCACATATGTTTAAGTTAGAATTTCGAGGCTTATACATTCATTTTGTAATAGTAGTTTAGAAGTGAAATGAATATTTTTACTACAGTGAAGAATATATCTATCTATCTGTTCAGCTATGGTGTTCCTGTAGATTGTAATACCATTAAATGTATTAGCAAATTTGAAATTTGCTAGAAATGTTTTTTTTTTTTTTCAAACAATATTTACTTAATTTATTATAATTTATTCAGAAGGACGCGCATGACATTGATAGACTGATAATACTGTATATGAAAAAAAAATAACATTATCTTAGAATGTACGGAAAACAAATGTGATTGCTCGTAGTAAAATTGCCTCGGGCGTGTGTTGGAGTAGGCCTATTGACGCTGAGTATGAAAAAGGGAGTTATGAAACCGAAGGGACTGCACTTTATTGCTGGATATCGGGCCCCAATTTATAGCGGCTCCTTGGGGATTAATAAAGCCTTCATATTCTGGGCCCCTTTTGGGCTTTCTTATCAATATCGTACGCCATTCCGATATTCCTTTATTATTACTCTTATATTCAGAAATGAACTATTTTTTGGAGTAAGCCCACCATAAATATTCTTTATTGGAACTATCTATGAAAAGTAATAAATGACTTTATACAGGGTGAACTGTTACAATGGATTCTATGAAGGATTATCTGTTTCAAAATAGATTGGGTTTCGTACATATTCCCGACCCTTTTTTTTTTTTTTTTTTTTTTTTTTTTTTTATGTATTTCCTCTACATAGTAACCCTATGTAGAGGGATCTTATTTTCTGCACTTCCCACGCATATTTGCATTATATGTGCATTTTGTCAAAACATTTAACAATTTTATATAATAATATATATGCATATTAAAATGTAAATAAGAACATGAAAATTAAACTTTACAAAAAAAATTAAATGAGAAAAATTAGGAATACAATTAAATAACCGATAAAAAAAATTACATAACATTAATATTATATTTTCTTTTCCTCTCTCAGCTTGAGAATATCATAGGCTATTGCATTTAAAAAAAATTAGATGTTTTGAAAATAAAATATCAGGACTGATAGGCCAAGCGGGAAAATGAGTGTGTCTTTGTGTCTTGAGTCAGTCTACATTCATAAATCAGGTGGGTGAATGCCTGTTCAGTGCAACTGTCGCATTTACAAGTATTTGAGTCAGTAAGTTTGAATCTATATAAGTAAGAGTTGGTATTTCCGTGTCCAGTTAGTATTTGTGTTAGATAGAATGAACATATAAATAAAAATAAAATAAAATGAACTTCATACATTAGACACATTATAGATACATTGGTTTGGCCAGAGAAAAGGAGTACAATATAGCATCGAAGTGGTCTGCTCCATGTCACCTTATACCTCCCTCACAGCGTCTTAGCAAGTTAAAACAAATCAGAAAATTATATACTACGAGCTAAGGTACCCGGCTTCGCCCGGGAATTCATTTGAGGCTGAATGATAATGATATTTTTTTTGGTAAGCCTTTAGTTTATTATACAGTATTTTGACATTTCCCCGTCCTTGTGTTTAGGGTCTATACCCGTCGTTGCTGTGAGCTGAATGATGATAGTATTTTATTGGGCAAGGCTTCAATGTTTACAACTACACTTCCCGTCTGGGCGCATTGTTTTCCCGTGAGGGTCTGGCAGGCGACTTATAAATGAGAAATTTTACTGTTGAAGAACAAATAAAAATGTGTTCCTAATCTACCCCTTTCCACTTTTTAACTCTCCTTTTTGAATACTTAAAATCATAATCATGGATTGCATTTATTACAATTAAATATATAATGAAACTTATTTCCTGTCAAAAATCAATCCGAGCACATACAGTTAAGCTTAGTTTTATACATTAGATTATATTCGTAATAACGTAATAGCAGAGCTAATTTAAGCTAAAGTCTAAGTTGGGTTAGTAGTAATATACATACCAAGTTTCATAAAATTCGGTTCAGCCGTTTATGCGTGAAAAGGTAACAAAGAAACAAACAAACACACACGAAAGAAACAAAATGCAGTTAAGGTGTCTATGACATGTGAAACGAAAAGTTATCGTGAAAATTCGCGAAAAAAATCAATGTACAGACAGAGGTTACAATTTTGTGTGTGTGTATATATATATATATATATATAGATTACATCTGTTACCGCTCTATGAGTAACAAGTTTTAACTGATAATGAATGATAGGAAATCCGCTAAGATTACGCAGCCCCAGAGACAAACAGCGAGGAAGTGATAGGTGTCTTCAGGTTCCTGGAGGTTACACAGTCAGTAGTTGGCGGTGTCATGTCTAATCCAAGTTCTAGTTCTGGCTATTGCTCTCATATAGTGATGATTATTTACTTGGGCATATTCTAATATTTAAAAGTGAAATGAGAGTTCTCTGTATAAATGATTGAAAAGTGCATCGGCAAGGTTTTGTTTAAATTTATCAATTCCTAAAAAAACTGCAAGTGCATCAGTAATTTCTTTACAATTTTGCTCTTCTCACTGATCCGGGTTTTGAAAAATTCATTTGTGGAAAGATTTACTCTTTAACAAATTTCATCTACGTTATTTTACCAGAATATTTTTAACTTTTAATACCACTTACTTTCTTATCCTACCATTTACTTGAGCTCAAGATATTAAATATGTATTTCAAGTGTACTGAAGTGGTAAATATGAATAATGTTGCTTCGTATGTATCCGGATATAGTGCACAATTAAGCGTATTAGCAGATTTCTTTTAAGGGAGATGACGAAAATGAGGTCCCTTCAAAACCATATATATATGCTCTAGCGGTCGTAATTTATGCTTGGTCGTTACCAAACTCGATATTTAAATGTTTTATGTAAAAATAAAGATCAAGTTCATTAATGGTTCGTTAATCGGTTCTATTCGTGAATTTCCGTCAAAAGCTAGTTCGGACATTTCCGTATCTGTTCGACTCGTAAATTGTCTCTATTGTAAAACTTCATATTGGAAATCTGCTTAGCCCCTGCGTGACGGATTTTTTTGGTCTAGAAGTTGCCTGAAAACAATATTACATTTAAAATATTCCCAGGAGTAAACCGCCACTGTAGCTGAGCTCCTAAACACAATATATAGAAAATTAATGACGTTGCAGCTAATAAAAACGCTCTTTTCTCAGGAAAAGAAATCGTGTACCCCTTGCTATTATTACACCTGAAAACTGGATCATCAAGTCCGAAATCATAGGATGTCTGTTGCTTGCTATTAATTAGCGTCCACTCTTTAAGCCAAAGTTAATTTGGACGGGTTATGTATAGGTTCACTACCCTTTTCTAGCCAGGGTGGGATTGAGGATTTCGTTTTATGATTTCGTGGCAATCAAACAGACTACACGAGGTTTACGAAGTGAGATTAAGACCAAAGCCTTAACCCACACGGCTCCTGAGTTTTAACCATCGCCGAAAAAGTTCAGCCGGACAGTTCGTTTTACGCGCGTGGATAAATCCGAGATAGGAGAGAACCTTGTTACAAGTCTAAAGAAGCGATAAGTTGCTTGTAAGGCCCAGAAGGATGCTGAGTTTCACAAGGCCTAGCCTTATACTTCAGAGGTTTTTACTGCAGAGAGTTCCAACACCTCCCTTGTTGTTTGCCTCCCCCACTGGGCTTGTGAATAAAGCTCTCGGCTTTATGAGCTACGAATACATTCTGTTATCTTGGAGGTTTCCCTTAATTCTGTTCCAAAACTATCAACAGAAATATAATATGTACTGTTTTAGTGTCCAAAACTTCAAACACTTCTTTAAAAATCTTTAGCTACTCAAAGTTTCAAAAGCAAATCATTTTATTCATTTTTTCTAATGGAAATAGCGTATTCAACCTTCCAGAGTTCCCCCAATATTTATGACTGGTAACAAATTCCTTTTATTCTACGCATATAGAATTCTCCAATACGTATTTCCTTAAAAATCTTTTGTATGCAACCTGTTGTAATCGCAACTCAAAATTAACAATAGAACATAAAGTTGGCGAGTTTCGAAAAATTCCTTTTAATGTCTATCGATCCTACCCAGGAGAAGACAAAAATGATGTGAGTTCAATTTATGATTGATCGTTACCAAACTCGATATTTGAACGTTTTATGTAAAATTAAAGATCAAGTTCGTTAATTGCTGAAATCTGACCAGTGGGAAGGGGGGGAGGTCGAAAATTTCAAATAATTCCGTTATTATGCGTCGGATCGAAAAATTGTATCTACCAAAACTTATTCCAAATGTAATGTTTTATGTGTTAGTGCATTGCCCTTTTCACAACAAGGCCAGAAGAATTGAAGGGCTCTGGTTAGCCATGTGACTTAATGCGTTGGCCTTGACCTCAAAAAGTAAACCTAGAGTGGCGATTCGATCATTGGAATGTTTTTAGTGACGAAATCATTAAATAAAATCCTTATTCCCACCCTGGCTAGGAACCCGTAGTCAACCAGTCAGTAGCTCAAAGTGGACGTTAATAAATAAAAATAGAAGAATATACCATCTCGGATTTTTTCCAAACTAAGTTTTGAAGACTGCAGAGAATACTGTTCATAATCTATTAAGTTCCTCAAGATCTTATACGATATTAATGTAATATGGATTTCTTTTCTCCTAATAACCCTGCTTGTCGAAACAGAATAGTATAAGTAAGAAATTAAAACACCAAATAAAACGTTTTTCTAGTAATGTGATTTATTGGGTAAGCTATTATATCTCGTTTCTTGTTTAAATTACTAATGTTTTTCAAAGGATCGATGGACGTTTGAGGAAATTTTTCGAAAACCGCGTCATGAGTACGACCTCAATAGCTGATTTCCCTTACGGAAAATTTGCTTATAATGTATGTGATTACAACTGTAATCACGAGAAAAGTTTCGATTGCAGTTTTTAATTAATGTTATATAATAACCTGGCTAGAAATGGGTGGATTCCTTTAGATGATTCATCTCGAATTAACCTCAATAGCACAAAGTGCAAGTAAAGAAAACAACAGATTAATTAAGTAATTTCATTAACGGCCTTAAAAAACAATTAACTTCACATGCTAAATCTCATATTTATTAATTAGCTCTATCATCCAAATCCTAAATATTGTAATTGGCATCATACTCCAATTACTTTTACCAGAGATTTATTACCACTCTTTAAATTCATTCAGCAGGGTCAAATCCTTTATAAAGCAATATCATTGTCCACATCTTAATATCTTATCATGTTATTATCATCAACTCTTATAAACTTTATTATCTAGTGAAAGAACACTAAATAATAAATGGTTTATAGGATTTTTCATTAATTGTGTTCATTTTCAAGTTTCTTAATATTATTACCTAAAACCCTTTTTTAATGTATTCTGTAATTATTTAGTAATTATCAAAGCCATCTTAATCCATTATGAAATAATGGCTCCATTGCCTTAATCTCTTATTCAGCAATTATAATTAAAGTGTAAATCATTTGTCGAGTAATTAACTCTTCTAAATCCCTTTACAAGTAATATTACAATCGTCGGCTATATCTCGAAATAATAAACTTTTATCTAAAAGTCTTAAACTATTTTTTTAACGAGTTGATTATAATCTCACTAGGTAAATCGTGGGTTCTATTCTCTCCTGGACAATAGGGATTTATTTAGTAACGAACTCTTCTTAAATTAAATCCTAAGTCACACCCTGACTGGAAGACTGTGGTAACCAATTTATTTATAGATATATAAAGAATAATAACCTATAGATATTTATTTTATTTTTTTATTGATTCTTCCTTTAAACTCTAAAGAGACTACTTTTGTTAAACCTATATTGTATATTTATATTCCTACCGTCAGTCCTATTTTTGACCCTGCAGCAAATAAAAAAAAAATCAGTATTTTAGGCCCCTATGGGAAATCAGCTATTGACATATGTACTCATTACGCAATTTTCGGTAGATCCCATTAAAGGTGCATCGATCCTACATGTAGATGTCAAAAATGAGATCTGTTCAATTTTTGATTGATCGTTACCAAAATCGATATTTAAACGTTTTTTACATAAAATTGAAAATGGAGTTCGTTAATCGTTTAAATATGACCAGAGGGAAGGAGAGGGGGTCAGAAATTTCTAATAATTCCGTTATTATGCGTCGGATAGAAAAATTGTATCTACACAAAACTTATTGCAAATGTAATGTTTTATAATTGTTATATGTGCGTTTTTTTTTTCACTATATTGATTATTAATCGAGTAATTGTCATTTTTTTTTAGTTTTAGCTGTCATCATGTAAAACCCCACTCGTACACATGTCACATTAAAAAGACTGTTTTATTATGAAGCACTTTCATTGAAGCTTAGAAACCAAATATTTCATTCAAGAGACCTTTAGTACAAGAGATACTAGCGAATATATTCTGTTGATCCCCCCATCCCGTCTTAAGTTCTTGGACTACTAAGATTTGAGTGATTGAGATAGAAATTATTTTGATTCATTAAAAATTACTGTACTGGATATACTAAATAATTTTAAATAAAATTAATATGTTATTCCCAGATATATTTCACTAATTCTTTTGCTTTCCGATCTAGAATATTTATATTTATCTGTGAAGTAGACTGACCTGTCTGTTTATAATTCAGACGCTTTTCGTTGTACAGATTATTAGATATTTTTCATTACCGTTTGTATCTATTCACTTAATATTCACGATGGTATTACCAATGTGTAGATTTTTCCATTGCAAATTTTCGTGTGGGAAATTCTTTATTTTCAGCAGCCCCAGCGTGACGGACTTTATTTCTATTTGGAGACAGAAAAAGACGTCCAATTCTTCACAAATTTTTATTTCAGAGCTAAGCGCTTTCGAAGACTATTGTCTCCATCTTCAGAGCACATTGGGCTTATTAGCTTGCACGCGCTCAATGGGAAAGGCATCAAACGACTCATTGTGTATTTGATCCCTCGTTCTAATCGGGGCCTCCTTGCGGTCAATCCTTGTAGTTTGGAGTCCGTGAATGGCTAGCAGAGAGCGGCGAGGCAATGGGGAGCACGAGGAGTAAAACTGTAGAAAGGGGGCCAGCTAGATAAAATGACAAGAAGTAGAGAGGTAGAGGTATAGAGTAGGCTAGAGAGTGCGGGGGGAGAGACAACCCTCCGGAGGCATCTCCCAATTTATATCGGCCTCGCACCTGCTTCTGTGTCACTCCTCACTTCTCTTTAGTACCTCTATCTCTTTCTCTCCCCTCATTCCAACTTATATTCCTTATTTACACCTCACTGTGGAAAGAAAATACCACAAAATCCCTGTAATTTGTTAATCTCTTCCTTTAACTTGGAATCTTCCCAATTTTGGTGTTTAACCTTTAATTCTTAACAATTACATGCCTAAATAAAGAAATATAAATATGAGTTCAAGATATGGGGACACAAGCCAGTAAGATAAGCTATTATACATAAAATAGATTTTAAAAAGATACTGCTGTGTTTTTGGTATTTGTGACAGGATCGGCGATAGAAAAAAAAAGTCCGTCACGCAGGGGCTGCGTAAACTAAGCAGATTTCCCACGTGAAGTTATAAAATAGAGAAATTTTACGAGAGTGGTGCAGTTAAGGAAACGGCCGAATTGTCGAACTAGCTTTTGGCGGGAAAGTCACCGTTAGCGGCCCAGATTTAATAAAAGTGTAAATACCTCGTTTAATATTCAAGATAGAGAATAAATGTATATAACAATATTTATAGCACATTTAATTTGCAATAAGATTGATTCTGTACAATGTTTTGATCCGACGTATAGGAACGGAAATATTTCGAATTTTCGAAAATCCTCCCCTCTAAACCCCCCCTCCCACAGGTCCGATTTCAGCATTTGTTCTTTTTTTTTTTTACATAAAACGACAAAATATCGAGTTTGGTAACTATCAAACAAAAATTGCGACCGCTAGAGCGGTAACAGAGAAATCTGTGTGTGTATATATATATATATATATATATACAGTTTTGAACGGGCCTCATTTTCGTCATCTACTAGGTAGAATCGACGGACATTTCGATGGACATTTGAAGAAAAATTTCGAAAATTCCGTCATGAGTACAACCTCAATAGCTGATTTCCCTTAAGGGAAATCTGCTAATAGGAGAGTCCATCATAGGCGAGGCTGAAGGAAGGACCACGAGTGGTTCTCTTTGAAAAGAAGGACAACATAGGAAATGAAACGAATTTGGACCGTTGACCACCTAAGCACAAATAACCCTCGCGAGTTCAGTGCCTAATGACAATAAAAATAAATAAATAACCTTCAATTTGCGTTTTTTTTGTTTTATCGAGGGCTTAAGTTAGCCATGTTAACTAAGATATCAGTGATGAACTCACAAGAATAAAATCCTTAGTCCCACCCAAGCTAGAAATTAGTGGTACCCTAGCGACTCCTAATCACTTCCTAATGGTCTTATTAGGATCATTCCATGTCAGTTCGAAACACTTAATTAAAATTTTACCTGACTATTTAAGAATTTTCTAAAAATTTGTATACCGCTAGTAGGTACTGAGAAGAAGAAATACTCAGGTAAAATAAGAGTGTTGAACTGACATTGAAAGTTGACTTTAATAAATACGATTTTGTTTTAAATTGTCATCTTATCTTAATTACTATTTTACGAAATGCATTGGTTTATTGTTGCATTTAAATTTTAGATCAATGACCTTATTATAGTTCAAGTTCTGTAACGAAAGTATTAATGGCTTTATTTTTACAAGTTTACGTCTTGTTTCCATCATTTTGTTAAAATTATTTAATTATCCTTATCTTATGTGGTTGTCAATACGATATGTTCAGATGAAACGACACCTGTTTGCCAACGTTTCGTTAAAATTTATTACCTTTGTCAAGACCAACAATTTAACACATAGATTAATAACAAATTCTACAGTCTGATTTCACTGCTGTACTTTAATTTAATTTAATTTGGTTGTAATATTACGACAATACGCAGAGAATTACGTCTACCAATGCCGTATGCCTGGCCCACGCACTTCATAAGTTGATTAGCCAATGGTTTTATTTTTTTTTTTTTTTTTGGATAGATTTATAGTGATTCAGAAGAGTGGTTGCTCAAGATAAAGTTATAATTGTAATTTCCGAACATTCAGCAAGTTCATGAAGTTTGAATTTTTTTGGTTCAACATTTTTTTGCAACATTCTTTGGAGTAAATTAATTCATTATTTTTATTTTAATTGCGTATGCTTCATAGCAGGGCTTCAAAAAATAAATAAATTTGACAATTCGCGCCAAGAAGTGTCACAGAAAATTCGTGAAAATTTGACGAGTAAGCCGGATCATCAGCTATCATTAGAAATATCTTAATACATTGAATTATGAAGCGTTGAGAGGCGGGAAAGTATGGATATTATTCATTTCTCGTCCAATTAAAGCGGGTCTAACGATACGAATAGCTTCTATCAACAGAATTTATCTAACTTGATAAACTAGTTAAGTTGATTCGCGCCCATGACTCTCCCAGATCTCACGAAAACATGTTGCTCGTTGGACTTCAATACTGCTTCACGCAGGGCCCTTAATTGGTCGTTAGAGTTACACTATTAGGAATTCTGGGTGGCTATTCGTATGAAGAACTGATAACGGTAATTGATAAGGAGGAAAACACTCCGAGGAGTCAAGGACAGTAAATGAATAATTTAGATATCACATTTTTAATTAATAGAATTAAGAACTATTACTAACCATATTTTTTTTGTATTAAAGCTTTTTTTTTATTTATCTTGTTGGTGAGTTAAGTTCACACACACACTAAATAGTGCAGATGGTACCGAAAGCAGGTAAGTAACCTATGTGCATTTAAAATAATTTAGAGAAATATCTTGATTATAACTTACAACTTTAAACTTCTTCAAATACACTGTAAAATTTAAGAACTGTACTCAATCTTTAATAATCATGAAAATGTCATTCATTTTATTTACTTTTCACAATTCATGTTATTTTTGTCATTTTTTTTTTTGGTTTATTTGGTTCAGTTAACTTATCTTTTAGACAATATTATTTTACTGTGGAATAACGTTATAACTCTAATTGAATACGTTTATGTCATTACTTTTAACGCGAGGCATAGCACACTATAGTGGATTAGAATTTTAGAGGTTAAAGGACTTGCAGAAGGCAAAATGTTAAATTAAATAAAATGAAACTTATGTTGTTATATTTCATTTCACCTATAGTTTTGTCCCTTATGACCATTAGATGAAGTTTTCTTTCCTCATAACTAATGTATTAACACTTATTAACTCTAATTAAAATTATTCATCTTTTCATTGAAAACAGTGATACTCAGAATTCATTAATTTATTTTCTTTCTTTTTTATCCTTCTTAAAAGAGTAGAACAGTTTCAATAAAGTGGCAAAGGATTACTTTCTTCCAGGACGTAAAAGTTAAATGTGACTTATGTTCAAAGTCTAGAAGCGTGTCTAAAAGACCTCTTGGTAGTCTATGTCATTCCCTACTTTCAGTCAAGTTCATTAATGACATTCAAATGAGTTTCAACATGTTTTTCCTAAATATTATTGAGGTGTGGTGTAGAACTTTTTCCAGTCAGGTAGAAATTTGTATCTTTGTTGTGAGTTAAACCATGCCGTGTAATAACCTTCTTTGATTATTTCTGTTAGCTGATTTATAAATCATCAGTATTTTCGTAATTCTGTCAAAATCATCATTAAGTAGAACTATTCAGACGGATTCATATATACTAAAAAAAAATTATAAAATCAAACTCAAGGTGCAGGAAACTAAAAAAACAAAAAAAAAAAAACAATCAGGATCCCAGGAATAGGCCCTAATCATTCAAAATTATTTATTTTGGTGGGCTACTTTCAGAATTCTCTGCCCCTCCCCAAAAAAAAAAAATTGTCTACATTTATAAAACCAATGAATTGGCGGATAAACAAATAATTAAACCACATACTACGAATTAAAAATGTATTAGAAATAACGCCATTTTATATAAATTCATATAAATAATGTGTAAATTTTTGTAAGGGGTTTATAACATTGTTTTGTTTTTTCTTTGTGTTTCTGTTTACTGGCAGGGCACTGAAGATGTGGGTGAATGAAGGAGGAGCCTTTTCCTACGATTTTTATAAATTGTAAATACATAAATATGTATAGGATAAGTTCAACAATGGACAAAGGAGTAGTGGCCTCAAAGTCGTACAGCTAGCAGCTTTAATACAGCCAAGCACCTGATGATGACACGTTAATGTCGAAAGGCCTTGTGCTTGAATAAAAAAAATGGTGGGAAGACTTCTTGTTATTAAGACCTGTTCCCAAGTTCAACAATAGTTTTTCAGTCTCACGGTTAAAAAAAAAAAAGCATTGCTTGGTCACACCCAGTACTGTTTGGTGTGATGGCTTGTACTGATTCAGGTTAAGCATGTCAAAGTTATATGAACTTTTTAGGAGATTATACGTCATACATTTTTGGGTAGCGTGCACTAGCGTACTTCAAACATCCTGGATTGGAAGCACTAGTTATTTAATTGTTAGGAGTTGAGTGCAAAGGATGTTCTTTGAGGGTATACTGGTCCTGGCAAGACACACCCAAGTCAGAACTAATAGGATCCATGAGGAAAACAATGCCTTGTGACCTCATTCTAGAATACAGAGACTTCCCTTGTGGCTTTAGGTAGTGCCAAGAGACCTTCCTCTACAATGACCATAATGACATCATACGGTTGAGCCGGAAAGGGCTCTTGTTACGTCAAAAGAGGATGTTCCTTTTTGTGCGTTGGCCAGAAGTAACCCCTTTAGGCCTTTTGTACTTCCTCCCGGAAGGACCGGCCCACTCCCTCAGGCTGTAAATCATCGGAGAGGTTCTAAAAGGCTCTCGAGCTGTCCCTTAGTTATTAGGGAATGTAGGACACGTCTATTTAAGGACTACCTCTACAGTCCTTAGCTAGACAAGGACCATTTGAGCCAAGCAGCAATTACTCTTGGCCTATTTATAGTTAACTTCAATTAATAATATAGGGTAAATTACGAATTATGATCACGATTGCTGCATACAAGGATATTCCACACAGTTTGCCTGACAGCGTCTATGGAGGATATTTAGATCTGACAAACCCAAAATAATTCCTTTCAATAAATGTATTTAATTGTTTAAAATTCTTCAAATTGCACCAATTATGAGAATAAAACGTAATGGCTAATTTTACACTGAAAACGAGGTTTATTTAAGAATTCTGGATCTACACAGTTAAACAAATTTTCCAAGTAAGAATAATAGAAATGTCGTAAGAGATTAATCGCGTTATTTATTTATTTGAGATACCATTAGAATGACGATTCATATTAAAACAAAAAAAAAAAGTAGACGTATACAAAAATCAATTCAAAAGCTAGTGAATTTACAAACAAATTAAAAAAAAAAAAAATACAATGAGATAAACTGAAAAGACGTAGAATCTTAAAGGAGGTAAACTGTATAATATTATGTTTTACAATTACAGACTTAACTTTATTTACTCTTACATATTGAAAAAAATATTTAAATGAATTTAACTGCAGTCACATCATATGATAAACTATGCAGTCACACTGACTTGCCAGAAAAACAGACAGACTGACTTTTTAAATTTACAAACAAACATGAGTTCAACCATTTATTTATTCGTCATTGTTTAATCGGTTATATTTTAAATATTTAAAAGCACCATCTATAAATTGGCTACTGTTTGTATTAAATGTCTGGGCCACAGGTACGTTATTACTTGCATGCAGTTGTATTAATCGAAAACGTATGCACGTATTCATATGTGGAAAAAGAGCCTTTTCGTAATCAAGGTGCATCAAAATGAAAATGCATCTTTGTTCCAATACATGATTTTTTTTTTTCTTAAGAGAAACGTACTAGAACAAAACCACCCCTTACGCAAAATATATAAAGTCTAGCATGTAGTGATGTCATAATTTGTTTAAAGAAAAAATGATGCAGAGCTCCTGAATCCAATAAATAATAATGATAATATCCTATGCAGAAATGTTAAGAAAATATCAAAATATCAGGAATTGGCTATTGAGCTCACAGCTGTTTATTAGTTTTCTGAGGGGAAACGTCCCTCATAATAATGCCTTGAGAACTAATAATGATAAAAAAAATTAAATTTGACGAATGGTGAATTTTAATGACGAAATTGCTACGACTCAAGATTTAACTCTTGAAAACATATACAGACTACTTAATAAGAGATTATGAGTCAGTGGGATCCATCTTTTGGCAAACTGACAAACAAGACATAGAGAGAAACACAACGACCATTTTGGGAGTGATCTATCATAAAGGATTAGATTCCAGAAGAAATTAAATCGTTGTAACTCTTTTAATAATATAAAATTTCGGGTTAACTCATCTTGGTTTAATTCAGGACGAGAGGTTACATTATAAGGCAAGATGTTACGAAACCTCACAGAATTAAATTCATTCAAAGCCACTTGACAACTAAATTTCTTACTAATGTTAACCAATTTATTCAAGACATATTTACTCAGTTATCAAATAACTATGTTTCTGAATTAATCCTAACATAAGATGTGTCAAGACAAATTATTATTACTGGTTAGGTTGAATTGCTTCTAAAAATAAAGAAATTAGTACAAAAACTTTGTTACACGATTCCTTAATCGTGTTTATTTTGTTGCTTAAATTCCTTAATTTCTCATTAAATGATATCAAGTGTATTTATTTCCATTAAATGTTAACATAACTTAATAGGGTTCATCAAATGTTTGTTTATAAAATATTTACTTATATTATTGCAATTAATTTCTTTATATATTATTGAATACCATTTATACTCACATTCCATTTTAGCAGATTTCTCTTAAGGGAAATCAGCTATTGAGGTCGTACTCATGACGCGATTTTCGAAATTTTTCTTCAAATGTCCATCGATCCTACCCAGGAGATGACGAAAATGAGGTCCGTTCAAAATTATATATATATATAAGTGGTGTGTTGTTCTTTTCGGAGTTTTGGTCAATGTTGGTGAAATGAATCTTAGTTTATGCCGATATTTCGAGAATCTTTATTTTCTCTTTCTCAGGGCTGTAAAAATTACACATTATAATATTGCACATTGTTGTTATACATTGTTATAAAATGGTGTTTTTTCCTTATTATTACTTAACAAGACTAAATATATTTATAGACTATTATACATTCTTATTGCACTATGACTAGGGTTATAGTAACCTTCCTTGTTTTGTTTACATAGCAGGGTCACACCCTTTTGTATGTTTTATATATTTATAGTATGGTGTATTTGTTTGTTAAACTATATTATAATTGTTGTACTGTGGTTCTTATATTATTTTACAATGGTTATTGCTATGCACTATTTTAATTATTGCTATGTTTTGTTAAATCTATGTTATTGCCACTTACCACTATGTTATTGCAACTTATATTATTTTACAATAATTATTGCTATGCACTATTACAATCATTGTCTTGTTATTTTAAATTATAATTATTGTTGTGTTATTATATTTATTATGTTATAACAACCATTCCTGTGTGTTACTAAAATCATTGTTATGCCTATATTAAAGCACAGGAATGGTATATAAATACAACCTGGTCGACAACATTAGCACAATTATATATATATATATATATATATATATATATATATATATATATATATTTATTTATTGTCTGTTAACACTCTAGCGGTCGCAATTTTTGTTTAATCATCACCAAACTCGGTATTTAATCGTTTGATGTAAAAAGGAAGATCAAGTTCGTTAATGGCTGAAATTGGACCAATGGGAGGGGGGTTTAGAGGGTTTTTTTTCGAAATATCTCCGTTACTATATGTCGGATCGAAAAATTGTATAGAACCAATCATATTGCAAATTAAATTTACTATAAATATTGTTATGTACATTTATTCTTTATCTTGAATATTAACCGAGACATTTGCATGTTTATGAGTATAACGGACGAGCTATGGTTCCCGCCAAACCTAGTTCGGCAGTGTCTGTTACTGATTGGCACTCGTATGGAGATATCTCTATTGTATAACATTACGTGGGAAATCTGTTTAGTTTACGCAGCCCCTACATGACGGACTTTTTTTTAAATCTACCAATTTAATAATTATATAGAATAAATTATCTGAAAGTGTGACATGTATTTATTATTTTATTGAAGTGTAAATTTATTAAAAGATGGCATACTTTACAATTATTGAAATCTGTTCCATCCTTAAAGAGACAATGTACTGGATCATAAATTATTTTTATTTTGACGAATATTTTGTTTAATATAAATTTTGACGAAGTTTTATTTAATATTTGGACATTTTTAATGGTTTTAATTGTGTGTATTAAAATACACTACTTACATGAAGTTCTTTTATTTATTTTATCAAGCTTATTTTTTAATAGATTTCACCCAATCGGGCAGAGCGTTAAATAGTTTCACTCGTGATAATGAATGAACCCCTTTGACAGTTTTCGAGCAAATCGGCACCTTCTGGTATATATACTGGGTCATTCTTATTTTGGCAAGACACGTGTTGTGGGGCGGAGAGGGGGCAGAGTTGTATATTTCCTTTGGTGATTTTATAGCTGTGCCGGCTAGACTGTGGGCCAATGACCAGCTGTAAACATTTTATGAGGTCGTCAAGTATACAGGAGCTGGCGTTTAATTCTATAAACCCTTGGCGCTATTACCGGCCCACAATGGCGACCCACATATATTCTGCTCCTGTTCTGGGTCAAGGTCGCTCGAGACGGGCCCAAAAATTATTGTATCATTTGCGAAAATGTATCTTTTTTTTGCACTGATTCAGTTGGCATGCGACAACGCTACTGCTAGTAAACTGATTTCACTAAAGGATAATAATCAGCTGTTTGGTTCTTACTCCCTTGTTCAAAAAAAGTTCAACTTTTCCACGTGCTTGTGAGACACACTGATTTCATCTCACCATGTATTATCTATTTCTAAATAAAAATCCGTTGAATAAAAGTGGGGGTTATCGTGAGGCTGAAAACAAGAAAGTAGGAATTACTCGGTTAATACTTTAGTCCAGAAAAAATGTATAGAACATCAATATTTTAACAAATTTAGCTCAATAACAGGTTTTCATTTCGAATCATTATAAAGGACATATTTTGAATTTTCGACTTCCAGCTTCCTTTTACCTCCCCCCCCCCTTATTTCAGGTTCGATTTCAGCCGTTTACTAATATGATTTTTAGTGTTGGCTGAAATAGATAAATATCGAGTACGGTATAGGCTAAATAAACATATCGAGTCTTGTAATACAATCATAATTGTTAACGTCAACAGACAACGTCTATACATGTATTTCTAGTAGTAAAGACTATGGTATTTCAAGGTATATTAGCTTATTTTTAGGTGCGTTTACAGAAAAGTGTCGGTTTTGCTGAAAGCAGAAAACTCAAAATTGCAAATACCTCGGTTAACATTTAAGGCACTGAAGAAACGAATGTACCAGCATTAATGGACCATTAAATTTGGAATACAATTTGTTCTATACAATTTACTGTAAATAAAAAACTTTTAGAACTTATGGGAATTATCAATTTTACCCTCCCTTGACCCATTTTGACTGCATTCAGCGTTCTGAATCTGCGAAAAGCCTTAGATCGTTGTAATTTATCATTTAGGATTGCAGTAATGTCTATTGGAAATCAATTGAAGGGAGGGTGGTGTGGAACGAAAAAAAAATGACTTCGAACCTTCTAGATACAGAAATGTAGGATGTTATTTGCTTGCATAAAAAGTTAATAAATCTATGACTTTTTTCGATGTTATGCATTGAAACAGATAAAGCTTTCAATTGAAAATATTTTAAATAAAGTAAAGTTTTTAATTTAATTTAACCGGAGTATAAGGCTGAAAACAATGAAGTACAAATAACTGCAAAAATATTCAAGTTACGAAAATAAAAAAAAAGCATAGAACGACAATTGTAGAGCATCAATAGTATAACAAGCTTGGTCCTATAACATTTTTCTACCCCTATTTTGAACGTGTGTTTTATAACTCAGATGTTCCTCCCTATAAATGACGACCCATGCATTCGTTAATGGCAGATATCGAATAGGGGGGAGGGGGAAGGTAAGATGTGTACAATTTCGAAAATTCATAATCTCCCCATAATTATGCGTCGGATCGAAAAATTGTATAAAACCAATGTTCTTGAAAATTTAATGTACTACAAACGTTTTTAACCGAGGGATTTGCATTTTTTAGATTTCGGCCATCAGTAAACCACCACTTCTACTCATGTTATATTCACAAGAAGCTATTATATTATGAATCATTTTATTTGAAGCCTAAACATCAAATATTGATCTCATGGAACATTTACGTCTTGAGATAAATGTAAATACGTGCGTCACACGTGGTAATTCTGCTTAATTTACGGAGACCCAGCGTGACGGACCTTTTAGCAGATTTCCCTTAAGGGAAATCAGCTATTGAGGTCGTACTCATGACGAGAGTTTCGAAAAATTTCTTCAAATGTCCATCGATCCTACCCAGGAGATGACGAAAATGAGGTCCGTTCAAAATTATATATATATATATATATATATTTGTCTGTTACCGCTCTAGCGGTCTCAATTTTTGTTTGACCGTTACCAAACTCGGTTTTATGTAAAAAGGAAGATCAAGTTCGTTAATGGCTGAAATCGGACCAATGGGAGGGGGGGGGGTTTAGATGAGGGGATTTTTGAAAATTCAAAATATCTCCGTTATTATGGGTTGGATCAAAAAATTGTATAGAATCAATCTTATTTCAAATTAAATTTACTGTAAATATTGTTCTATTCATTTATTCTGTATCTTGAATATTAACCGAGATATTTGCATTTGTATTGTGTGTGTGATCGGCAGGACTCCGCCATGTTCCGGACTTTCCGCCGAGAGCTCTGGTGGCCGTTTCCGGAACTATTCCTCCCTCGTGAATAGGTTTAGAGATCCCTTCCTACTACAGCTGTTATTGGGCAGATTTCTCTACTGTAAAACTTCACGTGGGAAATCTGCTTAGTTTACGCAGCTCCTGCGTGACGGACCTTTTTATTATACTTGATAACATTGGGATACCCCATTAAGTATTGTAAAAATGTATTTAAACATAATCATAAATCTAATATGCTATCTGGCAAAGGAACATGTACACAAATATAGATCTTCTCATTGGGTTACTATGAGACAAAAAAAGTCCGTCACGGAGGGGCTGCGTAAACTAAGCAGATTTCCCACATGAAGTTTTACAATTGAGAAATCTCCATACTGGTTACGCTTAACACCACCATGCGTAAATACAAACGGTAATGGGAAATCATTCAATTAATTTTTATATGTACCCAAAGGAAACGGATTCTGAATTGTAAACAAATAGGTTTGCCAGCCACTCAGAGCTGAACAGATAGATAGACATGTCTTCACCGAAAAAAAAAAACAATTACTAATATATATCTGAGTATAACATTAAATTTATTGCAAATATTTACTCTATCTAGCACTGCAATTTATATTGCATCAGAATAATTTATATTTTAATAACTCATATTTTAGTAGTTAAAAAATCTGTCACGCAGGGGCTGCGTAAACTAAGCAGATTTCCCACGTGAAGTTTTACTATAGACAAATCTGCCTAATAACAACTGTAGTAGTAAGAAACCTCTAAACCTAAAACATTATTTAGGGCGTAATAACCCAGTAGTTTCTAGCCCCAAAAAACAGATAACCTAACCTCTAAACCTAATCACGAGGAACGAATAGTTATGGAAACGGCCGCCAGAGCTGGTGACCACACGCAGAATACAAATGCAAATATCTCGGTAAATATTCAAGATACAGAATAAATGTATAGAACAATATTTATAGTAAATTTAATTTGAAATAAGATGTATTCTATACAATCTTTCGATCCGACGCATAATAACGGAGATAATTCGAATTTTCAAAAATCCCCCCTCTAAACCTCCCCTCCCACTTGCCCGATTTCAGCCGTTAACGAACTTGATCTTTCTTTTTACATAAAACGACTAAATATCGAGTTTGGTAACGATCAAACGAAAGTTACGACCCCTAGAGCGTTAACAGACAAATATATATATATATATATATATATATATATATCTATATATATATAATTTCGAATGGACCTCATTTTCGTCATCTCCTGGGTAGGATCGATGGACATTTGAAGAAATTTTTCAAATCTCGCATCATGAGTATGACCTCAATAGCTGATTTCCCTTAAGGGAAATCTGCTAAAAGAAGGGAAGGGGATCTACAAAACTTATTTGCATATAACTCACAAAGTAACTATCAAACAAAAATACGACCGAGAGTTAACAGACAAAAATACATATTTATATCTATCTGTCTATCTGTATATATATATAATTTTGATCGGACCTCATTTTCGTCATCTGGGTTGGATCGATGGACATTTGAAAATATTTACGAAAATCGCGTCATGAGTAAGACCTCAATAGTTGATTACCCTTAAGGGAAATCAGCTAAAAGAAAAAAAAAAAGTTTAATTACAACATTAATGCTGCTGCTAAACTGACAGTTACTCCAGTAATTTGTCCAGGCTGGCATTAGGCTACAGGAAGTTTGAACTGGAGAAGCGATACAGTTCAAGATCATTCATCAAGTAGTATTAGATTTGGAAGGTTCGTAACAGTGTTTTCGAAGCGAAGACAGCCATAACCTTCCTAGACCTCAGACAATACGTTCGTGCCTCGTCGCTCTGTCCGCCATAACAGTTTGAATTAGAATCGCATGGAGATCCTCCAAGGGCTGCATACGAATTGTCCAAGTTCATCGGCCTTGCTTTGGCAGACGACTGTTTGTCACGAACTGAGAGAGTCCCCACCGCTCACCCACTGACATACATACATCAGCTACATTCTTGAAGCCGTGTCTATAGCAATAGACTTTGAACTATATGAATGATGGGTGTCGCAGAGCAATAGGTTCTCCGAGTTTATGTATGCATTTCGATGTGACCCCGGAAAAGGATTTAAGCACGTTTGTCATCCCTGAAAATAGGAAAATCGATTCCCATCCTCGGCTCATCCCATTCAGCCATACTTCCTGATTTTTAGCAGATTTCCCTTAAGGGAAATCAGCTATTGAGGTCGTACTCATGACGCGATTTTCGAAAAATTTCTTCAAATGTCCATCGACCCTACCCAGGAGATGACGAAAATGAGGTCCGTTCAAAATTTTATATATATATCTATCTATCTATCTATATATATATATATATATTAATATATATATTATATATATATATATATATATATATATATATATATATATATATCTATATATATATTTGTCTGTTAACGCTCTAGCGGTCGCAATTTTTGTTTAATCCTTACCAAACACGGTAGTTAATCGTTTTATGTAAAAAGAAAGATCAAGTTCGTTAATGGCTGAAGTCGGACCAGTGGGAGGGGGGTTTTAGAGGGGGAAATTTTGAAAATTCAAAATATCTCTATATATATCTATTATGCGTCGGATATAAAAATTGTATAGAATCAATCTTATTGCAAATTAAATTTACTATAAATATTGTTTTATACATTTATTCTGTATCTTGAATATTAACCGATATATTTGCATTTTTATGAAATTTGGGCCGACACCGGATTTTTGAATTTCCCACGAAAAGCTAGTTCGGCCCTTTGCCGTAACCGTTCGGCTCTCCTATGGAGATTTCTCTATTGTATAACTTCACGTGGGAAATCTGCTTAGTTTACGCAGTCCCTGCGTGACGGACTTTCTTTAGCAACTTCCTCTAGAAACAAAAGGAATGATTTCCCATTAAAATGTGACTCTGTAATTATAATGGATCAAACGTAACAAGTACTCAGTCCATGCCCTAGTTTGTGAAAAAAAGTCAGATAAGATTTCAGCAATAATCTGTTACGTAACATTTCTCGATCCATCGCTCAATAACAGTAGTATACAATTTACACACTGACCATTTATTATTTAAATTTAAATTATTTTTTAACGCCCACTTTTTCAACTAAGGCTAATTGAGGCGGGCTCTCTACAGGTTACCACCCTTTTCTAGCCAGGGAGGGACTATAGATTTTACCTAATGAATTCTGTCACTAAATAAATTCCTATTGCACGGGCGGGGATCGAACTCGCAACTCTAGTTTTTTTTTATTATTATTTAAGAATGCTTTTTGAGCTATAGTAAACTAATAAACTTCATTTTAAACCATAAATACTTAGGCACTACATTACTTAGCAATTTCACTCTTTTAACTTACGATTAGTCTAATTGATGTTAAATTAACATTATTTGACATTGTATTAACTCTACCAAGCCCAATATTAGAAAGTTTTTAGACATTTTGTTTTTAAAAGCTGTAGAGTGTGTTACAAAATTTTATGATTAATAATTTTTAAATATCTCAATTCGTTTTTCTTATTTATTGCCTCCTTATTTTCCGCTACGTGCATATAGGGCGCTTAAAAAAAATCTGTACGCATTGTAAACTATCATAGATTTCCCACTCTACATGGCTAATGATATATTTCTTCACCAGGTGGCAGCATAATCGTCCCTCTACGTCATTGTTAGTAGTAATATCATGGCGGACGTACGTTTAAATTTTGAAGAACGTAATCAGTTTAAGAACAGAAGTTTGAGAATGAAAATGAAGTTTTCCTTTTTTTTTTTTTTTTCATTTTATATGTGTTGTTTTCCCTATCCAAAATTTGGACATTTTCAAAATCGCTCAATGACGGCAATGTATATATATATATATATATATATATATATATATATATATATATATATTAGCTAAGGTACCCGGCTATGCACGGGAAATCAACGTTGATAATAATAGTATTTTTATAGCATGGCTTCAATGTGTACAATTACACTTCCCGTCTGGGAGCATTGTTTTTCCTTAAGGGCCGGTTTGTTGTAAGGGACTTATAGAATAGAAAAGAAAGTTTAGTTTTGAAAAATAAATGAAAACCTAGTTCCTCCCCCCTATGAATCCCTCTCCACTAGTTGACATACCGTCAGTAGTTCAAATCATAATCATAGATATAGCATTTATTATAATTAAACATCATCAATAATGTTCATATATCCTGTCGAAAATCAATACGAGTACACATTGATAAAACATTATTATATTCCAAAAAACTGTATACGCAGTAGATGGGAGTAGAAAGCAATTCCAATAATTCCAAAGTTTCATAGGAAATAAGTTAACACAATTAATTGTGTGAGCCTCCCGAAAACTTCCGCTCCCCCATGAAGGTTATCAACATCGCTTCACTTAAATTATTTATTTAAAACATTTAATAACCCGAATTTTGTAATAAATAATACACCTTGTCGAGTATTAGCGGTGCCCTAAAATAATTTAATTTATAATCAAAAATGGTAGAATAGATCTTAGCAAACTGAATAACACTTTAAAATTGATATTTTCCAACCAGGAATCAGACTTAGTACTCTGTATGTCATTTTGTTTATTGGAAATGTCTTGAAAAGTTGAAGTAAAGTAGGGTGAAAAACACATTTCAATTCGGTATGCACTAGTTTATCAGGGTGAAAAAAAAAAGGTTTAATTAATTTTATTACTCTTCCTGATTTTAACTGACTGGTTACTGTCATCAGTACGATTCCTCAACTTGTGTATAGCTACAAATTAAAAGGGATAAAAAATAAATGCATTTATAAAAAAAAATAAAATAATAAATAAATTAAACTAATGAAGTTGAAAACAGGTTGAATCGCATTTCAGAAATTATTTCTCGATCCTGTTTATAATATTATTCTGCATTCTGATTAAGAATTGAATTAATCTTTCTTAAGTATCTCAGTATGTCCATATGCTAAGTGATCTTAATATATTACTAATACCACTTAATAAACAATATCAATACAATATAATTAGCAGGTATTAACATATCATAATATGTTTTGTTCAATTAAACAATGTGACCTCAAACCACAATAAAGTCCGTTACGCAGGGGCTGCGTAAACTTAGCAGATTTCCCTCGCGATGTTTAACAATCGATAAATCTACATATTGGTAACACAATAGCACCGTCAACATCAGTTAATAAATACAAATAATAATAAGAAACCTCTAGGCGGGAATCACGTGAAACGTAAAAAAAAAAAAACAGGTGTGCCAACTTCTCACAGGAAAGAAAAAAATTACTGAAATATATCAGAATATAACATATTGTTGCGAAAATTAAATATAGACGGATTAGCAGAGAGAGTCGCGTATTTGGGAAGTGCGATGTAGATCAAAGAAGTCGACAGAGGGTCGAGCTCCTACTAGTCCCTTCCAGTCCAGACGTCGAAGGGCCCAGCCAATTCCCCTTTGATGTATGCCTATATAAAAAACTGGCCAGCCGCGAGCCAGTCAGTTTTTCTTCTCAAGTGCTTATATGTGCGATCGGTGCTACAGTGCGACTTAGTGGAGCGCGGTAAAGTTTTTTTATGAGAAGAACAGTGTTGTACCGTGACTGTAAGTAACAGTTTAGTGCCGTGTTTAAGACAGTGCAGTGTCGCGAAGTAAAGGACTGTGCAGTGCCGTCTTTTGGTGTACTTCAGTGACCGTGAGTGAATTATTGGACTGTGTAATCTGAAGAACAGTGACGCTATCAGTGTATACTGTGTGTAGTAATTAAGAATAAGTGTATTGTGCATTGTGAAATAAATTGTGCAGTGATAAAAACTGTGAAACTTGTGAGTATTTAATTTTTTAATCCAAAAAGAAATCTTATTAACAACGTTTATTACTGGTTTTGGTAATAAAATGTAAAAATATTAATTTTATTGAAAACTATTTACTATGTAGTACTGTAATTTATAATGGATCAGAATAATTTTTATCTCAATCAATCAAATTTTAGTAGTCCACGAACTTAACAAGGTTGGGGGGGGGGTCAACATAACATATTTGCATGTATATCTTATAATAAAGGTCTCTGGAAAACAATATTTGGTATTTAAGCTTGGAATAATGTGGTGTATTATACAAAAGAGTATTGTATATGCAACAAGAGTAGAAGTGGAGGTTTGCTGAAGGCTGAAAACTGAAAAATGCAAATATCATGGTTAATATTCAAGATAGAGAATAAATCTATATTACAATATTTATAGTACATTTAATTTTCAATAGGATTCATTCTATACACTTTTTCGACCCGATATTTCGAATTTTCGAAATTCTCCCCCTCTGAACCCACCCTCAACCTGGTCCGATTTCAGCCGTTGACGAACTTGATCTTTCTGTTTACAGAAAACGACTAAATTTCGAGCTGGGACACGATCAAACAAAAATTAGCTATAGCAGTAACAGATATATATATATATATATATATACTGTTTTGAAGGGACCACATTTTCGTCATCTACTAGGTAGGATCGATGGACATTTGAAGAAAAATTTCGAAAATTGCATCATGAATGCACGACCTAAATAGCTCCTTAAGGGAAATCTGGTAAAATGGTCGGCGAGATAAGGTCATTAGCGTATCATATTCCACTGTGTAGGAAATCTGTGTAATTTACACAGCACCTGCGTGACAGACTATAATTTTCTGGAATATATTTCGGTGATATTATGACAGAATCATGAATACTTTTAGCTCTTTGATTCATATGCTTTTAATAATTTTTTTTAGATTTTTTTATCTGTCGTGTATCTGCGGTTACATATTGTTTGCGTTAGTTGGACGTCCGCATAGCTGATTATTGTTTGAAAGAATAAGTTAAAGAATGTATAGTATGTTCAGTATGCATGAATGTACTACGATTGTCGAGTAATACTGATATAAACACTTCAATGAATGTTTATTCATTCTTGTCTTTCCAGATGAAATATATTGTACCATTACACTCAGTTAGAAAGAAACCTTACACGCAAGCTGAGGTGTAGTATTTTACTACAAATTATTTAGATATAGTGTATTCTTGGAATATGTAAAAAAGACTGCACTCGAATTGTAAAAGAGACATTAGATATTCCAATTAATGAGGTATGGCAGGGTGTAATAAAGTGGTAACTTCATGCGCGGTAACTAGTTTAGCTAACGTTTTCTTGGTTTAATTCAGTGATCATTGTGGCAGAGATATGGCGATTCGCGACTCAGATATACTTCCAAACGCCGCAATAAATAACCCGTTCCTCTTTGCGGGTTAAGAGATTAATAGACCCGATCATGCGGAGTCCAGCAGCCCGCGTAACCGAGTATAAAAACCACCATATAATGATATGGATAACCCCGAGAGTCGTCGTAGGGAAAGAAAAATAAGCGATGAAGGGGGGGGGTTAGAATGTATTTTTAAATATAATATGGCTGGATAAAATAAAAAGACAGGCCTCAAGAGCCGGAGCACCCTTAAAGTATACAATTTAGTGGAACTGTCACAGCGGGTATGGAGAGTTGAGGATCCCTCCTCTGTTATTAACATACTCGCTCCCTTCTTATTGCGACCACCTACATAGTTTATTTTTATTTAAAAAAAAAATAAAATGTGTTCTTTTATTTTGTTCCTGAATTAATTATTCTGTATTATATACCCCCATGGCGTCCCGCAAGGCTACACCCTCAGCCTAATATATTTCACATTTTTCCAACCATGTTTTTCTACAAAAAAATAATACAGTCTTGAACAAATAACAAATAACAGCTCTATAAAAAATAGTTTCTATAACCGCTACCAATGTTTTGCTAACCGAATCCGTAGCTACACAGGGCTTTCCAAAATATATTTAAAAAATTCAGAGGTCATTTAAATTCATACATGACCGACAAAGAACTTTATTATCCGATTGATTCTAATCGTTGCTATTACCATCAGGATTTTATTAAGACCTAAACTGACAGAAATTGTGGCGTTCTCAATTCAAATAAAGACGCCTCAGCCCTCCAGATTTCACTAATAGTTTATTATAGGATATTCGACTGACTGTTCATCTCCATTTTTATTATTATTGCTGTTGTTTAAATGTTATTTATTAAGGTCATAACAATTAGAATTAGTAGGGACATAATTAAACAGATGTCTACTCTTCCAGCTAAAATAATTCACTGAATTTTACAAGAACGACCTGCATTTATTTATTTAGGAGCGCTAGGCGATTTTGCTCAAACTTCAACTCGAAAAACCAAAAAAAAAATAACTCAAGGAAAATGAATTTCTAAATAAACGAAGCAAATTCAAATTAAACACAAGTAATAAACAGAATAAATAAACTTTAAACACAACTAATATATACAGAAAATAAATAAGTAAATCAAAAGTGATAAACTTTTATCACTAGAATTAAACACAAGAAAATAAAAGCAAAGAATATTGTTAGCCAAATGAAGACTTCATATTTACATTCACTCATTTTCAAATTTACTGGATCCTTTAAAGTAAATCAAAAAGAAACTCATTTTTCTAACTATTTTAAAATGTAGTCTAATAGGATATTTTTTCTTCACTTTAAAAAAAAAATAATAAAATAAAGTTAGAACGTCTTTAATTATTTTTTTGTTATATTCGATTTTGTGAATTTTTAACAAAGTAAATTATTTTTATTTTAAACTGGTTTGAATTGATTTAATTAATTTTTTTTAATTCTTTAAAATTATTATTGTTTTAAAGTTTCAATTACCATGAGAAAAATCAACTATTGGGGTTCTACTCTTGACGCGATATTCGAAAAATTTGTTGAAAGTCCATCGATCCTGCACAGGAGATGAATAAAAAGTGGTTCGTTCAAAACTGTAAAATATTTCTCTGTTAACACTCTAGACTCTGGTCACAAATTGTGTTGTTTTCCAACTCGGTATTTAAAAGTTTTATGTTTAAGTAAAAATGAAGTTTGTGAATGGCTGAAATTGGCATTGGGGATTTAGGAAGAGGAATAATTGAAAATTCATAATACCTCGGTTACTTTGCTAAATTAATTATTCATATTTGCAAACTTTTACAACTATTTTTATGCAAATAGGATATTTTTTCGCCAATTTTAAAATAAATAAGATCTGATAGTAATTGTAGTTCGGTTAGATTTAATTTTATGAATTTTAAATAAGTAAGTTGTTGTTTTTAATCCTCTGAAATTATTTCCATACGTTTATTTAACTGATTTATTTGTTCAGTTGGAATAAACATTGGGTCTTAGAGATTCGTTTGATAATATGTTCATTATATTTCCGATAATTTGATTTAATTTCGGTCAATTTTGTTTTTTAATTTGAAATTATTTTTGATATTTTTTCTTATATGGAAGTCAGTGTTATTCCAATCCAGTTACAATTACTAAAACACGAATATTTCATGTCTAGGGCTGAACCATCATTATGGACACTGTGTAATACATAATTAACTAACAAACACTTACTTACCGACTGCAGACTAATTACTGACAAGAACTTACCTACTAACCTTTCAGAATTACTACACGACAACATCCCATACATTGACAGAATAATGAAACATCCACAAGGGACACATACTTTCAAAAAAACTATTACTATCCACTGGAGAAAACTTAGACCTGTTTTTATTTTTGCTACGATAGTACATATTTAAAGATAAGTATGTTTTATGAAAAGGAGCAAACACGGATAACACACCAACACTTTATGACTAAGACTGAACCACCTTTTTGTGCACTGTGCAATATACAACTAACTATCAAACTCTTACTTGCAGACTGCAGACTAATAACCGAGACAAGAACTTAACTACTGACCTTTCAAAACTGCTTCACGACAACAGCCCATTCCAACATAATAAATTCAAACACACGTGACTTAATAAATAAAGTTGTTTATTAGCGTTAACTTCGTGGTACTAAGTCTAATGAAGATGGGTTATGCATACATTAAAATTAACACCCTTTTCTATCCAGGACTAAGGATTTAATTCGATAAGTCCGGCAGTAAATAAATTCCCACTGCCCAGGTGAGAATTAAACTCAGAACACTAGGTCAACCATGTGAGATCAAGACCAATGCATTAATACACATGGCTAACGTGAACCCCAGAATATAAATAAATAAATTGCACTTATATTAGCATATTTCCCTTAAGGGAAATCAGCTATTGAGGTTGTATTCATGACGGAATTTTCGAAATTTTTCTTCAAATGTCCATCGATCCTACCTTGTAGATGACGAAAATGAGGTCCATTCAAAACTGTATATATATTTGTCTGTTACCACTCTAGCGGTCGCAATTTCTGTTTGATCGTTACCAAACTCGATATTTAGTCGTTTTATGTAAAAAGAAAGATCAAGTTCGTTGACGGCTGAAATCGGAACAGTGGGAGGGGGGTTTAGAGGGGAGGATTTTCGAAAATTCGAAATATCTCCGTTACTATACGTCGGATCGAAATATTGTACAGAATCAATCTTATTGAAAATTAAATTTACTATAAATATTGTTATATATATATGTTTATTCTCTATCGTAAATATTAACCGAGATATTTGCATTTTTATTAAATCTGGGCAGCTAACGGGTGACTTTCCCTCCAAAAGCTAGTTCGGCCGTTTCCTTAACTGCTCGACTCTCGTGAAATTTCTCTATTGTAAAACTTCACTTGGGAAATCTGCTTAGTTAGCAGCAGCCCCTGCGTGACGAACTTTTTTTTCAAGATAAGATATATTTTTTAGCAGATTTCCCTTAAGGGAAATCAGCTATTGAGGTCGTACTCATGACGCGAGTTTTGAAAAAGTTCTTTAAATGTCCATCGATCCTACCCAGGAGATGACGAAAATGAGGTCCGTTCAAATATATTTGTCTGTTAACGCTCTAGCGGTCAATTTTTGTTTGATCGTTACCAAACTTCATATTTAAGCGTTTTACGTAAAAAGAGAGATCAAGTTCGTTAATGGCTAAAATCGGACCAGAAGGAGGGGGGGTTTAGAGGGGAGGATTTTTGAAAATTCGAAATATCTCCGTTATTATGCGTCGGATCGAAAAATTGTATAGAATCAATCTTATTGAAAATTAAATTTACTATAAATATTTTTCTATACATTTATTCTGTATCTTGAATATTAACCGAGATATTTGCATTTGTATTGTGTTTGTGGTCGACGGAGCCATGTTCCGGACTCTCCGCCGAGAGCTCTGGTGGCCGTTTCCAGAACTATTCGTCCATCGTGAAATTTCTCTATTGTAAACTTGGGAAATCTGCTTAGTTTATGCAGCCCCTGCGTGGCGAACTTTTTTTCAAGATAAGATATATTTTTTTCAATTAGTTATTAATTGTACAATTTATTTTCTTTTAATTATTACCTTCTATTCTTTCTTTTTTAGGGCGATTTACCAATGTTGTTGTGTTTTCTAAAATATATTTATATAAACGAAGGCAATTCTTGAGCCGAACACTATATGACATACTTTCCTTACTGGATTTGGCTTCCTTCCACCATCTTTGGCCGTTAAAATAAAATAAAGACATAATTGTTAGGTCTAAGATAGTTCTTTGGATAACTTGTGGTTAGAAAATGGTAATAAATTCAATATAAATTGTTACTGTTAGGCGTGATATGTGTTTGAAATGAATAAATAGATTTATTTTATATATATCTATGGAATATTGAATGAAAAGGTTTGTGAGGCGGAGAGAGAGCGACCATGGAAGGTAGTCCCGCCCAGTCCAAACCTGTTTTGCCACTTGTAAGCCTTAGCTGTCGGCGAGTCAGGATGTGGCTTCGTCAGATTCTGTCGGGAATATCTCGGCATTAAGCCCATCCCGTAGTCTATCTACATGCCCGGGAATCGACTTCAACCTCACTCCGACTCTGGAGAAATACGCTGTTTGTAGCTATCAAATTGCACTGCGCCTCTGTTATGCCTACACAAAAAAGAAACCAAAGAACTGCAAAAGCTCGGGCTTTATCGGTATAACCCCTAAGTTATACTCGCAATTCCAATATATTGTGGTTACCAAGACGCAAGCATGTTGCACGAATGACTTACACTGACAAGTATACAAAACCAGGAACTGGAATGGCTACAGCTGGCATAACTACGCTAAAACCAGCAGACCTCAACAAGATAGCACAAACCAAAAAGTCCGTCACGCATGGGCTGCGTAAACTAAGTAGATTTCCCACTGGAAGGTTTGCAACATACTGTTTGGAACATGTAAGTTGCTGGAAATGAAATTTGGTTGTAATGAAATTGAAATTGAGTAAAAATTAATCCAGATATCAGGGAATGAGAAACATTATACAGAGGCACTCACTTGTATGAATTGTTTACATGGCACTCATACATACTTATATCCTACAAAATTTATTTTACTAAACCCCCCGAAAATATTAATCAAAATTAAAAGTAGAACATGTGTTAGTGCCCTTTTTACAACATGGCGTTGGCACAAAATCCTAGAGAATGGGGAGAATACGGTTCAAAATCTATTTAAGTTCCATAAGCCTGTATACGTTTTCAATGTAATATAAAGTTTTCTTGTCTGCTGATAATCCACCGGGTGGAAATACAATAATCATATACTATTATTATTATTAATTAACGTCCACTTTTTTGCAACTAAGGCTAATCGGGACGGGTTATCTACAGGTTACCGCCCTATTCTAGCCAGGATGGGATTTTATGACGTTATTTAATGAATTTCGTCACCAAATAATTTCCTTTGCCCAGGCGAGATTCGAACTCGCCACTCTAGGTTAACCATGTGAGATAAAGGTCAACGCTTTTTTTTTCTTTTAATAATCATATATAAAAAAAGTAAAAAAAAAAAATTTGAAGTGGTTCTAGGCAAATTTTGTACTACCAATACCCAATTCTGACTTTAATATGACTACTGCCTGTGCAGTAAAATATTGACGCAGCAATAGCATTTCGTCAGCATATCTGAAGTACTTCTGACTCTCTTTGACGATGCTAATTCCATACGTATCACACACACACACACACCAAATAACATAACCATCTATAGCAACACTTAATGGACCAAGTATAAAACTGGAAATTGCACAACAGTAAAACTAAATAATACAATACTTAAATAACCGAAAATCACCCCTAATACACTCAAACCACCTTTCTCCGATGAGTGACTATATTTCGGAATAACGATCATTCCAGCTTTTCTCATACTCATTCGTGACCGACAGATTTCATTGGAGAATAACCCCTTAACTAAAATGATCGTAGAAATTTCCTGTCGAATTTGGAAGTTAACAATCGTTTTAAAAGCCATACTGTGCTGTCGAATTACATTTAAGTGTGTTTCCGTTACAGACGTCTCGACACTAACTATTGAAAGATAATGTCAGTGGATTCCATGTCATTAAGTATCAATAAAACAGAATTTACCAAATAAATGTATCCTTTCATGGGCTATTATGCCAACGATTTTTATGAGGCAAAATAACTATTAATTTTGATGCCCACATTTGAATGAACAGTCGTTTTTTTTTGTTTAATTTTTAGCAGATATCACTTAAGGACCATGGAGTACTAGAGTGGAGGAAGCCAGTCTTGACAGAATCAGGATCAGCCACACATACTTGAGACATAGACATTTAATGACAAGGACAGACAACTAAATATGCAAATACTGCAACAAGCTGTCAACGATAAAATACATACTGACGGCTGCATTCAACTAAAAAACCTTCACATAGACCACGATATGAGTGAGCTACTAGCAACCAGCTACCGATATTTTACAAACATACATAATAACGAAGATATTTCGAAGTTTTGAAATTTTCCCCCTCTATAACCCCCTCCACCAGTCCGATTTCAGACATTAACGAACTCGATCTTCATTAAAGCGTTTAAATACCGAGTTTGGTAACGATCAAAGAAAAATTACGATCGCTAGAGCGTTAACAGGCAAATATATCTATATATATATATATATATATATATAAATATATATATATATATATATATAAATATATATATATATATATATATAAAACTTAGATGGACCTCACTTTCGTCATCTCCTAACTAGGACGATGGAGATTTGAGGAAATATTTCGAAAATCGCTTCATGAGATTCACAACCTCAATAGCTGGTTCTCTTAAAGGGAATCTGCTAAAATAAACTCATTTTTACTTATTGAAAGCCTTATTGCAACCAACCTTCAATTGCAATATCTCTCTTATGTTTCACATCTTCTTCTAAATTGTAAAAAATACAGTCCTCCATGAACAGCATTGAACCAAGCTGAAGAGAAGACCTTGGAGACGATGATGAAGATATCAAAAGGGTTTTTGCAAGAAATATATATATATATATATATATATATATATATATATATATATATATATATATATCTAGCCTTAATGAAAATAGTTAGTGTGGTATATTTTTTAAATAAATAGTCAAGAATAATTACAGTAGATTCATTTCTTGTCCGTTATAGGACAACTAGAGTCATGTAAAGAATTTATCAAATATTTTGGCAGAAGCTCTCTGGAAATGAGTGTTTAGTTTTATTTAAGAATATGTGGGCTGTATATGTTTCTGTGTCACTTAAAAATAATAAAATGCAAATAATCAGTGTCTCAAGAGTAATGGGAGCAGAAATGTTCAATTGGGTTACGTGGGAAAATGGAACAGGGCACTGAAAATACAATTCGGGCTGAAATATGTTTAGTTTTCCCTGAGTATATGTCCAGGAAGAATTATGGGCAAATTTCAATCTGAAATACTGCCAAGAAATGACTAGTTTTCCCTCCAAGACATTTTATATTGGGGTCTCTCAAGTCATGGGAAGAAAACCTAAAATAACTGTTATTTTTTTCAGAAATAATATTTTGATAAAATAACTAAAATAAATACTGAGGTCATCCAGAAAAGCACTTGACTCTGAAAAAATTACAATCCTCAAAGACTCCTGCTTTATGTATTTTTACTACATATACTGTATTATTGATTTGGAAAAATGGATAAGATATCCAATACATATATTTTATTTTTGTGTAAAATATGTCCAGTTTTAAATCAACTTCTAGCATTACACTTGATCTCCAATTAATATTCAATTTCACTTTCTGTTCTAATTCGTTTTCCGACATATACCGTATCCTTATTGTATTGTAATCCTTGATTTAAATGAAAGCTAGTTTCAATTGATGTAACCATTATAAACTAAAAGAATCTCAAACAGATTAGTTTAATTAATTGCAGGTCGACTAAAATAAGCTATCAGTAGAATACTTGCTGTATTTTTTTCTTTCAAATCTACTATGAACAATTCTACGCTAAAGCACTTTCTATTTGATTTCCCAGATATTGTGAACCGCCTTACATTTTTGATAACGGCAAATTACTCTGATTTTATTTTGTAAACATATCATTTTACGTACAAAGATAGCTTATAGTCTACCTTTTTCGTTCTGGGCCAAATACAAACTGGCTCAACTTATAAATACAACAATTAATTCTATCAAACTAAATTCTTCCAATAACGTTTATTTGGAACGTTTTAATTGGATGTAATTCATCCTAAATCACTTAATGAAACACGTTCGATTGAGAGTAAAGCCTAGACCGGCAAACGTGCCTTTGACTTATGTACTAAAATCGAGTTTGATATTGGTTTTTATTTATTTCTTAGCAGTTTTACTTGTGTAAGTTTGGCTAGACATACCTTGTACACTAGAACCATTATGATAACTTAGGTGTAGGTTTTTATTATATTATTACCTGAAATGTATGTTTGCTTAATTGTGCGTTTGTGCTTGTATATAAAATACATTAATGCGCTAGATTATAACATCGTCAGAAACAACTTTTAGATTGGTGGCATCCATTCCTCCAAACTTGTTTTGTATTTCAGATAAATGAAAGGTATTACTTTTTTGGAACTAAATGTGACTTCCATGAATTTCTATTAAAGTAAATAAGCACATCGCTTTGTGGCATTTAATTAAAACATTTTTTTATTTTGAATATGAAATACGATATCTTCGTAAAAATTTCATAGAAGATAATTAACAGATCTTTTTCATGATAAAAACGTTCTTTACACGTTTTTTATGTATCACAACTACTTATGAAAAAATTCAATTTTACTACTTTCTCTAACCCCCACCCCCGCGCGCCTCCTCGATTACAATAGAGGACAACTAGATGTTATAGAAATCCCAAATATGTAATTTTAACATTTTAATTCGATGATTTAAGTCGAGACGCCGATGCTAATCAAAACGGGTATCGTTCTTATCCAACCTGCCGAAATTCTAACTCAAAATTAACAGTAGAATATGCGTTAGTGCTTTGACCTTTAGAATAAGGCCAGAAGAATGTACAGTATCGAAATCTTCTCTAGAAAACATTCTGTAGAATGAACAAAATACTGTTCAAAACCTATTGAACTTCCTTCAGACTGTAAACATGTTTAATTTAATAGAGACTTTTAGCATATTTCCCTTGAGGGAAATATGCTGTTGAGGTCGTACTCATGAATTTTCGAAATATCTCTTCAAACGTCCATCACTTCTTTAAACATCGGCTACCTAGGAGATGACGAAAATGAGGTCCGTTCAAAATTATACTACTTCTACCGCTCTAGCGGTCGACATTTTAGTTTGATCATTACCAAACTCGATATTTAATCGTTTTATATAAAAGAAAAGATCAAATTCGTTAATAGCTGAAAACAGTTCAGGGGGAGGGCTGGTTTAGAGGGTATAATTTTCAAAAATTTAAATATCTCCGATATTGGGGAACTAACGTCGCATCGAATCTTGTAAAAAACTAATCTTATTGCAAATAAAATTTACTATAATTATTGTTATATACATTTATTCTCTGTCTTGAATATTAACCGAGATATTTGTATTTTTCAGTTTTCATCCTTCAGAAAACCCCCATTCCTACCCATGATACATAAACAATACTCGTTTATATAATACACTACATTATTGGAAGCGTAAAAACCAAATATTGTTTTTAAGTGACCTTGATTATACGAGATACATGTAAATATGTTCTGGTCATCCCCCAGCCCACCCCCGTGTTAAGTTCTTGCCCTAATAAAATGTGATTGATTAAAATAAAAATTATTCATTTTAAATTACAGTACTAGATATAGTAAATAGTTTTCATTAAAATTAATATGTTAAATTCTGATATATTTCAGTAATTGTTATTATTTCCGATCAGAGAATGGTAGACCTGTTTGTTTTCATTTCAGACGCTTCCGTCGGGTGGAAAAAGATTCCTTATTACCGTTTGTATTTATTTACTTAATATTAACGGTGGTATTCTATTAGCAGTTTATAGATTTATCTATTGTTGAACTTCACGAAGGAAATCTACTTAGTTTATGCAGCTCCTGCGTGGCTGACTTTTTGGGGTTACAACAGCTCTTTTAATACGTGCAAAGAAGTAAAATATAAAACAAATACAGACAATATTCTAGACCAATATACGTTAGTACTCTAATAAAACTAGTAAAAAAGAACTGCACCTTCCACAATAAAATCTACATGATACTCTGAAATATCTTGCTGACACATTACTGACTCAAGGAGTAACACATGGCGCATTCTTGTCATCGCAATCACTCTAATTGCCCCATATTTTTTTTTTCCAAACTACACGACAGCGGCATCTCTCTCTCTCTCTCTCTCTCTCTCTCTCTCTCTCTCTCTCTCTCTCTCTCTTCATGACTCGCCTCATTACCAACTAAAAAAATGTGCTATTAAAAGAAACATGCTAATCAATTTTTTTTCTTTCTTTCTTCATCTTGACATTTTTAGCCTAGTTGAACGTCCTTTTGGAATGTTGTTATATTTTTGGGCATCGACTTCAAAATATGAAGGCGTTTCTTCTTGTAAGCTATTTGTGTATTTTGAATGTCTTCCTCTGACTTTTTCTTTTCCCAATGTTGTTCCCTGTTATATTATTTTAAGGAATACAGATATAAATGGTAGAGCCGCTTCTTTAAAAATTAAAACTGCTTTCATATGATAACGGGTTCATGTATCTTACTTTAATAATATTTAACACATTTTATCGCATTCTCTGATATAAATTTATACCGTAAGACGGGCTCGTAGTTACTGTATTTTTTTTTTTTTTTTTTATTTATTTTTTTTTTTTTTTTTTTTTAAATTTCCTATTTAAGTATTTTTTTTATTTTTTTTGGCTAATGATTAACATTCGTCTGAGGACTGAAGGAATAGGGCAGGACAATTATTTTACAAACCCTTTGTGTGACTGAGTTTTATTTTATTTATTAGTGTCATCGAAGCTAATAAATACAACAGATAAATACATAGGATTGTTACAGAGGCAGAATCAGAGAACAGAGTTGATAGCATATGTGTATACTCAAGGAAAAGGGAAGTACAGTTATTTTACACACCCTTTGCGTGACTGAGTTTCATTTTATTTATCAGGGTTATCGGAGCTAATAAATGAGGGGCATAAAGAGATTAAACGGAGTCAGTTTACTGGCTAAGTTAATACTCCTGGGAATTAAAGTTGAAATATGCGGACATAAAATATTAAAAAAAAAGGTGAGAACCAAGACATGAAGAGGAAATAAGTCATGGGTTTATGGATGTAAAAAAACACACCGGAGTGGTTCATTTTGGACCGATAAATCTCAGGGAGATTTGGAATCCGTCATTTAGACCAACCCATATTGAGCTCCCGAGCGAGGAGCAGAAAAACCCATATGGGCTTGAACCGTTATGGGAAAAAAGCGGCGAAAAACTATGGGAGCCTTCCCCGTGAGCGGGGGAGGGCTTAACGAGTGAGTTTCATATTTCCAAAAAGGGTGAGAGACAGTGAATTTACATAAATTTACAAAGGGGAGGTTGCCATGGAGACGACGGGTAAGGGGGTTGGTAGGGGGTTGAAGGGAGGAACCGATACAGGGCAAAGTCTGTAGCCTTTATCAGTAAATATAGCCCCTGAGGTCCTCTCGCCTTTCCAACTTATTTATCCACCAATGACGAAAAACGGATACAGAAATATGAAAATGTCCGCACATTTTAAGGATGAATCCGAAAAAAAGGATTAAATTTTGATTAAAAATTAGCTGTTGCATTTACATCCTCGCATATCACACATTTTTAATTGCGGGGCACCCTCAACTAGGCGGTTTGGCTCATCTTCCACTATGTGAAATATTATGACAAAATTATAGAATAATAACTATAAACTAAATACAACAAATGAAAATTAAAACAAGTAATAAAAAGAATAAATAAAAATAAAGACAATAAAAACATATTAAATACAAGTAATAACATAATAAACAAAACAAATGAACCTTAAACCCACAACACTATTTAAGATTGTGTAAACAAATAAATTAGGTTATGCCTACATACTAGAATATTTATATTATTTAAAATTGTATTAAATTGCTCACCAAGTCCAAATTAAAAAGGGAGAAGTTAAATTTTGATTTAATTGATACAAATTTTTAAGATCATTTAGTATATTCCCGATATGTGGGCTTCTGTATGTAAGAAGTTCGTACATGTTATGTGGAAGTTTAGTATTCAAGAGGTATCTTGGTTCTTTTCATGTGAGTGTCATCTACAACTTCGTCTCGTATATTGTCACATCTGCTGGATGGCCACTCACTTATACAATCCTTTATTTCTCGGATATGATTTTCCGCTTTTCTATGACAGCATTTTGGGCATTATTTTAATTTTGTCTACAGTATTTGTAAATGTATGACTGATAAGGCCAGTAAGTTAAAGTCAGAAGATAGTAACTGTGTTCCATGTTCGGCAAGTTTGTCGTTTGTACGTCTATTGTTTTCAAGTCATGGAAACCACATCATTGTCATTAGTTTTAAGATTAGTTCTGGGATCTGAGTAATTAAGGGATGAGTTTTTAAAAAAGTTTTTGAAGGAAAGTAAACAACTTAATGAATCGGAATATATTGTAATGTTATATGTTGTGTGTATGTATGACAGTCCCAAGAGTATGGGATGTAATTCAACGGTGTATATACTGCTATTTTTAGGTAGGCTTATTTCATATGCAACATCTCCTGCAATAGCCGCTGCACCAGTACCTTTCTCAGTTAAATAAATTTACAATAACATTTGCAAAATTGACATCTACCACCAAAACTACCTTAGAACTAAATTCCTAGAGCTATAGTCCTTCCTAAACTTGAAAAAAAATAAAACATATTTATTCCCATTAAATATTAATGACCATAAGTCAAAGGGATTTCATTTAAAAAAATAGTTAACTGATATTAAGTCAAATATAATTAATTTCCTTACATGGTTCCTCAAAACAAATTCCAATGATATATTGGTTGTAAAATATATCTAATTACAAAGAATTCATTTTCTAACAGATTACTAACAGTTCAGTAATTGAGTTAAATAATTTAATTGTATGAATCTCAAGTCAGCTCTACATATAATGTTATTTATTTACGTCCACTTTATGCAGCTATGGCTAATTGGGACTGGTTACATGCAGGCTACCACCCTTTTCTAGCTAGGGTGGGACTAAGGATTTTATTTAATGTGTTAGTCACTAAAGAAATTCCTATTGCCCAGGCGGGAATCGAACTCGCCATCCTACCATTTTACCATATGAGATTAATAAGACGAAAGCCTTAACTCACTTGATCACTTTTAGCAAATTTCCCTTTAGGGAAATCAGCTATTGAGGTCGTACTCATGACGCGATTTTCTAAAATTTCTTCAAATGTCCATCGATCCTACACAGGAGATGACGAAAATGAGGTCCATTCAAAATTATATATATATATATATATATATATATATATATATATATATATATATATATATATATATTTGTCTGTTAACGTTCTAGCAGTCGCAATTTTTGTTTGATCGTTACGAAACTCGATATTTAACCGTTTTATGTAAAAAGACAGATCAAGTTCGTTAATGGCTGAAATCGGACAAGAGGGAGGGGGGGTTTAGAGGGGAGGATTTTCGAAAATTCGAAAGATCTCCGTTCTTATGCATCGGATCGAAAAATTTTATAGAACCAATCTTATTTCAAATTAAATTTACTATAAATATTGTTACATACATTTATTCTCTATCTTGAATATTAACGGAGATATTTGCATTTTTATGAAGTCTGTGGTCGGGTGTTGTTCGGGTTATTTCGGCCGTGCTCGGCTCTGGCGGAAGCTTCTAACCTAACCTGTCCTTTCTAAAATTCGTTACTTTGTCAACTAAAATTTGATTTATTAAAATATAAATTATTCTTACAATTCAGAAGCCGTTTCAGTTGGGAGTTTATTAAAATTAACTGAAAGATTTCTCGTTACCGTTTGTATTTACTTATGGTGGTGTTTTGTTACCAGTATGCAGATTTCTCTATTGCTAAACTTCACATAGGAAATCTGCTTAGTTTACGCAGCCCCTGCTAGACGAACTTTTTTTATCCTTCAGACATGAAATGATTGCAATTTATCTCTTAGTTTCGATTATTTATTTTCATTAAATTTAATACATTCCAGTAGTGTACATTGAAGAAGAGTTTTCACTCCAAGAAATATGCTATTCTCAAAATATTAATGATGTTATTTTTTAGTTTTTATCATTTCGTCGAAACTTTATTTATAATTATGAATTTTATTGTTTTTATAGAATAAGTGTTGCTTGACAAACTATATTTTGGTAAACATATATTACGAAAGGAAAGTACATGTTTTTTTTTTTGACTTTTTGAATAAGTGGAATCTCTTGTCTTTCTATTAAGGATACAAATTATTGCCCTGGACAAGTTCAATAATGAAAACATTGAGGTCCCTGAGTCTCTAGTGAAAGGTGATATTGAAGAAATAACCAAATGTCTTGGGACTGATAAAATATGCAGACACGGACAACATGGGTGAAAGGTTTATCTTGTGATAACGGCAAATATGGACGTGGAAAAAAAAATGCTGCCATGCAGGTTCTTCGTATTCAGCAGATTTCCCATTTGCTGTTCCAAAAAATGCTTTTACATGTTCAAATACCTCATTTTTGGCTGGAATGAGCCCGGTTCTGGGCTTAATTTTATTACTTTTCACCATTAGTTATTCGTTATGTTTTAAAGGAAGTATTGTAATAGGGTAAATTTTACCATGAGAACATTATTTCGGTGTGATATCTGAACGTATCTTATTATTAAGTACATATGAGTCTGTTTTATGACTTGCTTTTGAAATTATCATATTTAGCACTGTAATAACATCAAATACGCCCTTCTCCCATTTTGATCGAAATTAAAGGAGTTAAGAATATAGTGAAAATTAAAAAAAAAATTCAGTTACGCAGGGGCTGCGTAAACCAAACAGATTTCCCACGTGCAGGTATGACACTCTAACGATGTTATCTCACCAGAAATTCTCTAGTCCTCTGGAAAAACCCGATGAGAAGGGGAAGGAAGGGTGGGGGGTTTTGAATGCTGTAACAAGAAAGTACTAATAACTCTCTTAATATTTGAGTTGCGAAAAAAATGCAAAGGAGAACAATTGTAGACCATAAATAGTTTAACAAAATTGGTTCTATTACATTTTATGATTCCTCTCAAAATGACGGAAATATTTTGAATTTCGGACTTCCCCCTCTAATCCCATTATTCTAACTCCAATTTCAGCCAATAACAAATATGATCTTTAGTTTTGACAGAAACGGTTAAGTATGGAGTATGGTATAGATGGAAGAAACGTTTTTGAGACAAGAACGTAAAATCTTAACTGGTGAAGGCCAAAAAAATCTACCTATTCGTAACACTTTACACCACCATGAATGTATACTAACGGTACTGAGAAATACTTCAATAAATTTACACTTTGATAACCTACACCGCGGAAAGCATCTGAATCGTAAACAAACAGGTCAGCCAACCTCTCAGATCAGAATAGACAGATACAAATATTTTTCACCGGAAATAAAATAAAATACTGAAATATATCTGAATATAATGTAATAATTAATTTTATTGAAAACTACTATATGCACAAGTGTAATTTATAGTGAATGAGAATAATTTTTATCTCAGTCACTCAAATTTTAGTAATCCAAGAATAAAGACGGAGGGGGGGGGGTAATCAACAGAAAGTATTTTCATGTATTTCGTATACTGAAGGGCTCTTAGCAACAATATTTGGTATTTCAGCTTAAGTGGTTTATTACATAATACAGTTCTGTTTATGTGACATGTGTAGGAGATTTGCTCAAGGCTGAAAACTAAAAAAGTCCGTCACGCAGGGGCTGCGTAAACTAAGGAGATTTCCCACGTGAAGTTTTCCAGTAGATAAATCTGCCCAATAACACCTGTAAGGTATCTCTAAACCTATTCAAGAGGGACGAATAGTTATGGAAACGGCCGCCAGAGCTCTCGGCGGAAATTCCCGAACATAGCCGACTCCTGCCCACGACACACAGAATACAAATGCAAATATCTCGGTTAATATTCAAGATACAGAATAAATGTATAGAACGATATTTATAGTAAATTTAATTTGCAAAAAGATTTATTTTATACAATTTTCGATCCGACGCATAATAACGGAGATATTTTGAATTTTCAAAAATCCCCCTTCTAAACCCCCCTCCCACTGGTCCGATTTCAGCCATTAACGAACTTGATCTTCCTTTTTACATAAAACGATTAAATTCCGAGTTTTCTACAGATCAAACAAACATTGCGACCGCTAGAGCGTTAACAGACAAATATATATATATATATATATATATATATATATATATATATATATATAATTTTGAATGGACCTCATTTCCGTCATCTCCTGGGTAGGATCGATGGACATTTGAAGAAATTTTTCGAAACTCGCATCATGAGTACGACCTCAATAGCTGAATTCCCTTAAGGGAAATCTGCTAAAATGCAAATATCTCGGTTAATATTCAAGATGGAGAATAAATGTATATAAAAATAAAATATATTATAGAAAATGTAATATGAAATAACATTAGTTCTATACAATTTTTGAATCCGGTGTATAACGGAGATAATTTAATTGCGTAAATTACCCCAACTGAACAGCCCCTCCCCCCCCCCCGCTTGGTGATAACTTCTGCCATTAACGAACTCGACCTTGGGTCATTCCATCTCAAATCATCCAGGCCATGTCACCCATGGTTTCAGATTTCAATGAAAAATTTTTTAACAACACTTTTTACCTTCCTTATGAAGAATATAAAATTTTACTTTGATATCTCCAGTATTTTTTGTGAAAAAAAAATGCTGAAATATTGAGAAAGTTGGTGTAACTGACATTTTTAAGGTTGCTTATTTGGACACATTGTATTAGAAAAAAAATCATAACTTTAGTGATTTTCAACATATCAAGATAAAATTTTCACTAAAGTGTTCACAAAAGCATGGAGATACAGGAAAAAAATAAATTGATGATCATATTAAAATATAGCCCCTCCAAAATTTCACTAACTGCATCCTTATTAAATTTTTTTTTTAAGAAATCCCAATTTTTCAAATATGCTTTGGCACATGAGGCAGAATACTTAAGGAAGCAAACCTTGTTTTAAATTATGCGTTAATGTGTAAACTAAAAGACTATGAAAGAAAAACAATGGCATTTTGAGAGCTTATGCATTTTTTTTGGAGATAAACCAAAATAATTTGGAATTTTCTCAAAAAATTCTATTCTATGAACAAATATGAAAAATAATAACAAAAAAAAAATAAGTAATGGTTAGTTTAGGTGTATGACCTTTTAAAAAGACTTACGAATTTAAAAAAAAATCCTTGGTTTAATTAATATGTAATATTTATTTACAGAATTGATAAATAGGGAAGGATGCACATATAAGATTAAAAAAATTAAATCTCTATTAAATGACAAATTATCATTTGAAAAACTGGAAGAACTGGATTATCTTAAATGTATTACAAATCTTTAAATATATTACCATTTAGTGATGCCTTCTTTTTCAAATCAAGAGGCATTGTTCTTGAATGTCAGTTAAGTCCTTTTCAGGGACATTTTTTTTATACTCTACCAGAGTCTTGTTGTTGGTGCAGCGTTATGTTAGCATCTTACTAGAAATGAAAATGGTAATTTTTCATTTATTCCAAAAAAGTACAATATATATATATATATAAATTTAATTCACTTAAGAAATAAAATACATTAAATAATCAGTAAATATTTTAATATAATTATTTTATTTGACATATTGCATAGCACATGATTATTTTTTATATTCTCCTCTAATACTGAATTTTACTTTATAATTACTAATAATTATTTTTCAGCTTTCAGACATAAATGGAATTAATACTTTATAGAAACTGGTTTTAATTTTAAATATGTCACAGCATATAAATGCATTAAACAAACAACAATAGTAATAAATCATAAATATTATTTTGATAATAATTATAAAAAAGGCCATTTTTCTTTTATGCGTGTGTATGGGTAGACAGTTTTTTTTGTTTTTTGTTAATTTATAAAAAGTTAATAAAAATGGAAGGAAATGTAATTAAGATCTTTTCTTTGGTACATACTTGCAAAAGCAGATTAAAAAATGACTCCTTTTTTTCCCATGAATATAAAAGTACAGGGATTTAGATTTACTAAAAAATGGAAAGTAAACTTTTTCATTATTTTAATTTAATGCCATGCAGTAAAAATGTTATATATCATTTATTAATTTACATAGTTTTCACGAATTTCAAACAGCACTGCGCTACATAAATAAATTATCTGCAATATGTCAAATAAAATAATTATATTAAAATATTTACTGATTATTTAATGTATTTTATTTCTTAAGTGAATTATATATATATATATATATATATATATATATATATATATATATATTGTACTTTTATGGAATAAATGAAAAATTACCATTTTCATTTCTAATAAGATGCTAACCTAACGCTGCAACCAACAACAAGACTGGTAGACTGTAAAATGTCCCCGAAAAGAACTGACATTCAAGAACAATGCCTCTTGATTTGAAAAAGAAGGCATCACTAAATGGTAATATATTTAAAGATTTATAATACATTTAAGATAATCCAGTTCTTCCAGTTTTTCAAATGATAATTTGTCATTTAATAGAGATTTAATTTTTTTAATCTTATATGTGCATCCTTCCCTATTTATCAATTCTGTTAATAGATATTACATTTTAATTAAACCAAGGATTTTTTTTTTTAAATTCGTAAGTCTTTTTAAAAGGTCATACACCTAAACTAACCATTACTTAATTTTTTTTTTGTTATTATTTTTCATATTTGTTCATAGAATAGAATTGTTTGAGAAAATTCCAAATTATTTTGGTTTATCTCCAAAAAAATGCATAAGCTCTCAAAAAGCCATTGTTTTTCTTTCGTAGTCTTTTAGTTTGCACATTAACGCATAATTTAAAAAAAAAAGTTTGATTCCTTAAGTACTCTGCCTCATGTGCAAAAGCATATTTGAAAAATTGGGGTTCTTAAAAAAAAAATTTAATAATGATGCAGTTAGTGAAATTTTGGGGGAGGCTTATATTTTAATATGATCATCAATTTATTTTTTTCCTGTATCTCCATGCTTTTGTGAACACTTTAGTGAAAATTTTATCTTGATATGTTGAAAATCACTAAAGTTATGATTTTTTTTCTAATACAATGTGTCCAAATAAGCAACCTTAAAAATGTCAGTTACACGAACTTTCTCAATATTTCAGCATTTTTTTTCACAAAAACTACTGGAGATATCAAAGTAAAATTTTATATTCTTCATAAGGAAGGTAAAATGTGTTGTTAAAAAAATTTTCATTGAAATCTGAAACAATGGGTGACATTATTACATTTTGCTGGATGATTTGAGATGGAATGACCCCCTTCCTTTCTACATAAATATCGACTTTGGCAACGAACAAACCAAAATAACGACCCCTAGAGCGTTAATCAAATCACCAATTGAGGTTCTACTCGTGATGCGAATTTCGAAAAAGGTCTTCACATGTTCATCGGCCCTACCCAGGAGATGACGAAAATGAGTTCCCTTCAAAATAATATATATATATATATATATATATATATATATATATATATATATATATATTCACACACGTATGTAATTAGTGAATATGTGCGTATGTGTGTATCTAGTCTATCTCAAAAACTGGTTTTCATTTAATGATGAAAGTTTATATCATCTATTATACATCTTATTAATAACTATGCATTCTTACCAACTATTAACAATTTACCTATTTCTACTCTTTCTTTCTCGAAAAATTCACGTGAGATCTAGGAGTTCATGGTGTTCAGCCACGATATTCAGTTACCTCATATCCCTTCGAGGATAGAAGTCTAGAGATAAGCTGTGGCTCTGCTACTTATCCACAAACCGCCTCATGAACATAACCTTCATTTTATAAGAATGCAATCCACAAACAATAGCTAAAACAAAGCTGTCACATTGAATAACTTCTTAATTGTTAAATAGCATTGTCTGCGGCAGATTTTAATGCGCAAATGTCCGTTGAATTAAAGCATGCTTGAGAGCTTAAACTCAATTAATTAGGGAATATTTTTAATTAGAGGTGTAGAGGGAGGAGGAATTGGAAAAATAAAAGGTGGCGAGAAGGAGGTGATTGAAGGTAGATCCAATAATAGGACGAATTGAGAAGGAGTGAGAATTGGACTCCCTCTTGGGGTATGATGGGTTTCGTTAAAGGTTGCCCGGCTTCCTGAGCTGTCGGCATCTCTCTCTCTCTCTCTCTCTCTCTCTCTCTCTCTCTCTCTCTCTCTCTCTCTCTCTCTCTCGAGATGCTCTCTGTCTTTCTCCAACGGCATGTCTTAGGTCATTCCCTCTCACTCGGAGAGGTTCCCGTTCCCTCTCACCTTCCTCCCCTCCTGTCGTTCCCTCTCCGTCGGGCCTATGTTCGGCGTCCTCCCCCCTTCCCTTGTGTATAAAAAGGGGACGGGGGTAGGCGGCCATATTGGAGTATTGATCCCCACCAACCCCCAGCGGTCCGGCTGCCTTAAGGTCATCTCTCTCAGATCATTTCACACTTGGCCGGCACGGTTCCTACCCCCACTCCTACAATCATCGGGGCTACTTCACGTGAGCGCTCTAAGGCCCACGTGACCTACACACCGCAATATCGCATTTGCCGAGGATGGCGCACCGTGTCCGAATTTTATGATCCGCATTTATGGATTTATTGGAACTATCTTCAGAGCATAATATACGATAGTCCAACCTCCACGGAATGGGCTATAACTATTGTTCATATCATACTTCGCTAACTACACGTAAAGACTCACCATCCCAAGTGAAGTCCTGTCTATACGACCTGTCTGCTCGCAAAGTTTGGGTTCACAAATTTTGTGTTCTAGCTAAATTAATGGATTTGTTGGAACCAGCTCCAAGGCTCATTATGTTCTACAGCAATCTGTGTGGATGTTCAGTTGTAACTAAATCGCAACGTACACCGCAAATAAATTATCCAAAGGTTCTAAGATCTAGCATTATTGAATTTGTTGGAATAAGCTCGAAGGTGCATTATTCTCAACCGCATCTTCCATGAATCCTCCATTGGATTCTAACTAGTTCCTACCCCTAGTCTTTCATCCAGTCATCTTCCAACTAACTTCATCCGAAGTGTCCGCCTGGTTTTAACCTGTTAACTTTCTAACAAACTCAGGAAGCCGAGTAAGCAGTGTGTATTCCAGAGAGGATTAGAAACAGAACGGGGGCTCCTAGCCGTGAAGCCTTAATCCCCTGCACCTATCTATTTCCTATTTGGGGACACAGATAGGAATAGCCCACGCATGCCAGCGTACATACGCTCTGCTCGTATGTCACCAGCATGCGAACGCTACCCCAGGTGGGGGACGAGCCCACTGCCCACCTCCAACACACAGACGACATGTACCAGTTTACCTGGTCCGTCGTCTCCGTGCATCGAACACACGACCACTACGTCTATGACCGGCAGATGGAGGCAAGCCCCCACTCCGGACACCACCCAGCCCGTAGTTCATATTGAGTGAGCTGCAAGCGACTCACCCCATTGAGGCCGGAATGATCCCCGGCCCGGAACAACAAAGCATACTAACCCGAGTAAGCAGACGTTAACAATCTAACAACCACAACTAAGCAACGTTTAGATATTTATTTTTCTCTAGCATCGTATTCTTTTATATCCTACCTCAGCCACCCGGAGTAGAATCGGAAAAAGATCATTTCACAGTTTGCAGCCCCTGCTGCAACTCCATCTCTTTCGTATGGTCAAGTTCAAGTGACGTCTTTCCATCTCACGTGTCCTGGCACGAAAACCCAGTCATTTCGGTTAATTCTTATCTCTTACGAAGGTAGAAATCCAGATACGCAGTCGTAGGCTGTCCTACTTTTCGAAAATGGGGATATTACTCCGTCAAGGAAACATCTGTCTCCTTCACTCACTGCTAAATATCTGTCGAGAAGAGGGCCGGGTAAACGAGATGAATTAACGAGATCTGGAATGACTCTCTTGGGGCACCATCTCACACTCTTTTCATTATTTCTTCTCTTAGTCGGAAACCTGTAAACAAAACTTGAAATATAAGATGTAGGAGTTTTGAAAGCCATTTTAAGAGTAAGAGTAAGAATCTGATGTATGTGTGTTCCCTTTCGGAAAATCAGCTATTGTACTAAATGAGTTCAAAATTACTTGTATATATATATATATATATATATATATATATATATATATATATATATATGTCTGTTACCACTCTAGCAGTCGCAATTATTGCTTTATCCTAACCAAACTTGAGATTTAATCGTTTCATGTAAAGGGAAAAATCAAGTTCGTTAATTGCTGATATCGGACCGGTGGGGGGAGAGGGGGTTTAGAGGACTAGAGGTTTAGACTATACGTTGGATCGAAAAAGTGTATAAAATCAGTCTTATTGAAAATTAAATAGTCTATAAATTTTGTTATATACATTTATTCTCTATTTTGAATATTAACTGCGATATTTGCATTTTTCAGTTTTCAGCAAACCTAATTTCTACTCATCTTACATAAATAATATTCTGTTTATTATAAATCACATTATTCGAAGCTTAAATACGAAATATTGTTTTCAAGAGACATTTATTACGCGAGATCCATGCAAATATGTTCTGGTGACCCTCCCCCCACCGTCTTACGTTTTCGGACTACTAAAACTCGATTGATGAAGATAAAAAATATTCTGATACATTACAATTTACAGTACTAGTTATAGGTAAATAGCACATTCACGGTGGTGTTACCATTATGTAAATTTATCTTTTGTAAACCTTCCCGTAGGAAATCTGCTTAGTTTATGCAGCTCCTGCGTGACGAACTTTCTATTTTTCTATCCGACACATAATAATGGTTGTATTTATATTTTTGTACAATGTATCCCTACAAATCCCCAAGTCTATTGCTCTATGAATTGAACTCAGTCATACTTTAAGCTTTATGCACACTTTTATATATCGATTTTTGGATAGATCAATCTGAAACTGTGACAATTTTTGTGACCTTGTGAGATAATTACATTTAAATATTGTGATCCTTTAGGAGACCCGTAGGCCAAATCCAAAGATGTGTTCCTTAAAATTACGTTGTGGATATAAATAAAAAAAGCAGTCAGGGGACTGCCGGTAGAAGTGAAAACTCCTTTAGCTTTGATCGCTCAATTTTGGCATTGCTGAGAAATTTTTTTTACGAAGTCTTATTTTAAAAATATTTTTAGTTATTTATCAATAAGTAACAGTTATGTTCTATTTTACATGAAAAAATGAAATGACAAAAATAATAGTGATAAAAAAAAATAATGTACCACGAATTGTTTTATTTATCAATATAAAATACTATACATAATTATTTCAGTTATTTTACATAAAAGAAAAAAATTACATTTCAGAATTATTACAAATGCTTTACAAAAATAAGTTAAGTACACTCAGAAAAATCTATTTCTATCCATAATTTCAACAACTCTTGCACCATCATCACTGCCAGCATCATCACCAATTTCTAAAACTGATACAATCGGTATATGGTAGCTAAAGTAGGATACAAACAGTTTTGATTCGAATTTATTTAAATATCGGAATTTATTTAAATATTCGAATTTATTTAAACTTCGGATTAAAATATCTACGAAAGTAAAATGGTAGATATATAGTATCTGTGAACGAAATGATGCAGGTTTTGGCCTCTTTAAAATGGTATGCGAACGAAAACTCTAGCTAATTTGGTTCAGGAGTTATGAAGAAAAGAAGCTCCTTTAGCTTTGAGTTGAGTACTAGCGGTGGCGGTGGCGGTGTCGCGATTTCATACTTTTTTCCTCTCCCGCAAATGCTTCCTTACGGGGTGCACAACGTGCCTAAAGAAGTTTTCACTTCAAAAACTGGAAAGTAATTGTAATTTTTAAACAAAATGCTTTAAACATATCCTGAAATTAGACCAATGAAACAGCTATAATTGGACATATACTTTGTAATATTATCAGTTTATTAGATGAGAGCCTTACGGTGTGAGATTGTCCCAGCTGTTTCCGTGTTGATAACGTGTGGAGGTGTGAAATTAAAGAACACGTTTGAAGTTCATTAAAGCTTTTCGCAGGGACGTTTAGATTGACATCAATACTGGAAGAAATCTCGTCTCTTGGGAAAATGTTTCTCTGAATTATATATAACGCTACAACTTTCTCATTTAATTAGGCTTTAAGGATTACTCACATCTGCAATTGTAATAACAATTATAATTGGTTCATTTGTCTCATGATACGACCCACTTTTGAATATTTAAATATTTTCACTTCCCTCGTTTGAAAAGACTTTTTTAAACGTTTCATTTCCCGTTAGTCAAATTATCAACGATGGATGTCATAGCGAAAGCCAATATCAAACGAATAAAGGCACAATGTATGGATTTTCCTAACAATTTGGGGTCGAAATCGGTTTCCTAAGGGTCGACAGAAACCAAAACTGATTTTGGGGGGTCGACGAGGTCTAAAAATCAACCCCTATTAATTAACACAAGTTCTTATTTGAAACTTTCAAGTTACTTCAAGATGTCCTATCTTGCTTTAACTTGTTATAAGAATGACTAATATTTTAGTAGGACTTATCCTGGGGCTGCGTTAACTAAGCAGATTTCCCACGTGTATCACGCATTTGTATCTATCTCAAAACGTGAATGTTCAAATGAGGAAAAAATTTGGTATTTAGGCTTTAAATAAAGTGTCTCAAAGTAACCTTTTTGTTAATATGACATAAGTAGGAGTGGGGGTTTACTGATTGCCAAAAATGTAAATATGGAAAATATCTCGGTTAATATTCAATTAATGGATGTGAACATGTATTCTACAAAACTTTGATAACATTACATTTACAAAAAGATTGACAATTAGTAAATTATTATGATGAGTTGACTAGCCAATGATAAGGTTAGTATCTAGACTATTGCTATTAATTCTGCCTATATTATTTAAAAACAAAAATTGAGACTTAAGCCTATAAATATAGATTCAAATATTAGGCAGAGAAATAATAATAAGATATATTATAGAAATAGAATGTATTCAAAATTAACTAAATTTAAATACTGTAAGTTTTGAGGAAAAGGAACCTGTTGATATGGAGCTAAAATTCTCGAAACTTGTTGGGGATAAAAAAAAAATAAGATAGTGAAGAAGAAAAAATGGTTTTTGTTTTTTGACCCAGTATTTTATTTATTTGAATCAAACTCAATTTCGTCATCTGCTGATCACATTCTTCAAGAAGTCAAGAACTGTATAAGAAAGTCCGTCACACAGGGGCTGCGTAAGCTAAACAGATTACCCAAGTGAAGTTTTACAATAGAGAAATTTCCATACGAGAGCCAAACATTTACGGCAAAGGGCCGAACAAACTTTTGGCGGGAAACTCAAGTCATTCGTTATCGGCGCAAAATTAATAAAAATGCAAATATCTCGGTTAATATTCAAGATAGAGAATAACTGTAGATAGCAATATTTATAGTACATTTAATTTGCAATAAGATTGATTCTGTGCAATTTTTCGATCCGACGTATAGTAACGGAGATATTTCGAATTTTCAAAAATCCTCCCTTCTAAACCCCCCCCCCCACTGGTCCAATTTCAGCAGTTAACGAACTTGATCTTTCTTTTTACATAAAACGACTAAATATCAAGTTTGGTAACGATCAAACAAAAATTGCGACCGCTAGAGCGGTAACAGACAATTATATATATATATATATACAGTTTTGAACCGGTCCTCATTTTCGTCATCTACTAGGTAGGATCGATGGACATTTAAAGAAAAAATTCGAAAATTCCGCCTTGAGTACAACCTCAATAGCTGATTTCCCTTAAGGGAAATCTGCTAAAAGTACCTATCAGCTGATACTCCAGCAAGGGTTTTCTTATTTCATAAATTTCCTTTCCCCTCACGAGAATCGAAGCAGTGACTCGAATTTCGAGGTGTAATGAAGTCTGTGCCTGAAATCATTCTGCTATGCATAGGCCAGTCAAAACATCTTTTAAGAAACTTCTTTATTATTATGAATTGGCTCACTATGTTTAAACTCAGTTCATAAATATCTGGAATGAGTTAAATGACTAAAAAGGTAATGGAAGAGAGTTGCTTGATACTGCTATCAGTACCATCTTGATACATTGTACCCAGTCATTCTGATGCAAACTACTTCCTATCGACTCCATGATTGGAATTTTTAAGTAGCAAATGCTTCAGTGTTCGTTATTTCCCATCCCACATTCCTGATCCAGAACCAATAACATTCATAGCTGGGCAGAATGGTTATGATTTTTTTTTTTTTTTTTTTTTTTTTTTTTTTTTTTTTTTTTTTATCAAAATTGTCTAATAATAGTCTGATTCGGTAATCGCCAACTTCATTAAATGGTTCGCATTTGATTTAGAATTCGTCTTCCCATTTTTAAGTAGTCATAAATAATGACTTTCCCCTCAATATATAAGTATCAAACAATCTTGTTTGTGAAACAAAACATGAACTTGTTTTACAAAAATAGTATAACACATAATGATAAAACAAGATACAAGAATATGCTTCAAGCCCCCAAAACTATTAACATAAATATTTCTAGAAAAGTGTATCATTTTTAGGAGTCAAACTCTAACGCTCTTTCCGAGTGTAGCAAATCATTAAATAAAACTACTAAATATTTGACATAAATATAGGTGAAAATAATTTGTGATGAGGTACATTGTTTCTATATGGTAGGGCAAGATTCTTATAATTTATAAAGCCTATCATCTTTTAATCGATTTGCATATAAAAATTTAAAAAAAATATATGTCTTAGAATTGTAAAAAATTTTTTTTACATATTTAGTGTTGTATTAATATTGTTAATGGAACTAATTTATTATTTGTTATTATTTAAATTAATGATTTTTTTTCTATGTATTCTTAGAATTTGGCCTAACTTTTTTAATTAGGTCAAATTCTAAGAAATTAGAAAGAAATTAAGTAAATTTTTATAAATATAAATGTAATTCAATAATTTGAAAAGAATTTAATTTACATAATATTAACACATTTTTTACAGGAAAACAAAACAAAAAAAACTATTTGACGTACCCTATTAGATTATGATGATATTTAGTGAAAATAAACACATTTCTTTTCATCAGTAAGCCAGAAGAGAAAACTGTCAAACTGTATTTGTTCATTACACAGACTCAAAAATAAGTTCACAACATGATTAATGTTTACAACTTATAAGTCTGCGTCATCCATAGATAAACTACAAATGAAATTTTTATAGTCCAACACGCAGGTGTTGAACCAAGAAGATTTCCCACTGGCTGGTATGACACATGTTCTCTATTTCTAAATAAAAAGTCCGTCACGCAGGGGCTGCGTAAATTAAGCAGATTTCCCATCGTGAAGGTTTACAATAGATAAATATACATACAGGTAACACTACCGTGAATGCTCAGTAAATTTACAATACAAGGCTGAATTGTAAACAAACAGGAAAGCCAACCTCGTAGCTCTGCATAGATAGACCGGAAAGACAAACAATTAATGGAATATATTTGAATATGACTGAATATATAATTTAATTGAAAACAATTTACTAAATCTAGTGGTGCAATTTGTAATGAATCAGGATCAGTTTTATCTCAGTCGCTCAAATTTTAGTAATCCAAAAACAAAAGACGGGGGGGGGTCAACAGAACGTATTTGCATATATCTCAAAAAGTAAAAGTTCAATGAAAACAATATTTGGTATTTAGGCTTCAATTAATATCTTTTATTATATAACAGAGCATTATTTATGTAACTCTAGTAAAAGTGGGGGTTTACTGAAGGCTGAAAACTGAAAAATGTAAATATCTCAGTTAATATTCAAGATAGAGAATAAACGTGTAGAATAATATTTATAGTAAATATAATGTGCAATAAGATTGATTTTATACAATTTTTCGATCCGACGCATAATAACGGAGATATTTTGAATTTTCCGAAAATCCCCCCTCTAAACCCCCCCCCCCTCCCACTGGTTCGATTTCAGCCATTGACGAACTTGATCTTCCTTTTTACATAAAACGATTAAATTCCGAGTTTGGTAACGATCAAACAAAAATTGCGACCGCTAGCGCGTTAACAGACAAATATATATATATATATATATATATATATATATATATATATATATATATATATATATATAAAATTTTGAACGGACCTCATTTTCGTCATCTCCTGGGTAGGATCGATGGACATTTGAAGATATTTTTCGAAACTCGCGTCATGAGTACGACCTCAATAGCTGATTTCCCTTAAGGGAAATCTGCTAAAATATCATAAGTAGAAGTGAGGGTTTGCAGAAACCTGAACGAATAACTCAATTAAAATTCGAGTTAAGAAAAAATGTGAAATGAGTGGAACAGCATCAGCTGTTTAATAAGGTTGGTTCTTTAACAGTTTTAGCAGATTTCCCTTAAGGGAATCAGCTATTGAGGTTGTACTCATGATGCGATTTTCGAAATTTTTCTTCAAATGTCCATCGATCCTACCCAGGAGATGACGAAAATGAGGTCCGTTCAAAACTGTATATATATATATATATATATATATATATATATATATATATATATATATGTATGTTTTATGTAAAAAGAAAGATCTAGTTCGTTAACGGCTGAAATCGGACCAGTAGGAGGGGGGTTTAAAGGGGAGGATTCTCGAAAATTCGAAATATCTCCGTTACTATACATCGGATCGAAAAATTATAAAGAATCAATCTTATTGCAAATTAAATTTACTATAAATATTGTTCCCTATCTTGAATATTAACCGAGATACTTGCATTTTTATGAAATTTGGGCCGATAACGGATTTTTGAATTTCCCGTGAAAAGCTACTTAGGCCCTTTGCCGTCACCGTTTGGCTCTCCTATGGAGATTTCTCTACTGTATAACTTCACGTGGGAAATCTGCTTAGTTTACGCAGCCCCTGCGTGACGGACTTTTTATTTCGATTATTAGCGGGATCAGACTAGTCACGTGAGTTAAAGACTTGGTCTTAATCTCACATGGTTAAACCAAGAGTTCAATTCCAGCCAGTCCTTTTGAATTTATTTAGTGACGAACTCATTACAGGAAATCATTAGTCCACTCCTTATTAAATAAAGGTGGCGAAACCTGTAGACAAACCGTCCCAATTAGCCGAATTAGCACAAAGCGGACGTAAATAAATAACATAACAACGGTGATATTTTTAATTTTCAAATCCCGTATTCCTAGTTCCCCTAGTCCGATTTCAGTCATTAACTAATACGATCTTTAGGTTTGATAGTGATTAAATATCGAGTATGGTAATTGTCAAATAAATATCGAGTCAGGAAATAAAAGTCCGTCACGCAGGGGCTGCGTAAACTAAGCAGATTTCCCACGCGAAGGTTTACAATAGATAAATATACATACTGGTAACACTACCGTGAATGCTAAGAGAATAAATGCTAACTTTAATGAGAAATCATTCAGTCAATTTACAATACAAGTTAATAATCTATACAACGGAAAGCGGGTGAATGGTAAACAAACAGGCCAGACAACTTCGAAGAGCTGAATAGATAGGTAGACCGGAAAGGCAAACCGCTAATGAAATATATCTGAAGATAACATATTAATTTTATTGAAAACAATTTACTAAAGCTAGTGCTGTAATTTGTAATGAATCAGAATCAGTTTTATCTCAATCACTCAAATTTTATTAATCAAAGAACAAAAGAAGGGGGGGTCAAAAGTTCAATGAAAACAAGGTTTGGTATTTAACCTTGTAATTTAGTAATTCATGATACATCAGCTTATTATTAATACGACACTAGTAAAAGTGGGGGATTAATGAAAGCGGAAAACTATAAAATCCGAATATCTTGGTTAATAGTTATTATATGGAAAATATGTAAACAGCAATATTTATAGTAAATTTAATTTGCAATAAGATTGTTTATATACAATTTTTCGATGCAACTTATAGTAACAGCAATATTTCGAGTTTTAAAATTTCCTCCCCTCTAACCCCTCCCCGCTCCTTTTCTTTTTACATAAAACTACTAAATATTGAATTTGGTAACGATTAAACAATAATTGCGACAGCTAGAGTTGTAACAGACAAATATATATATATATATATATACATATATATATATATATATATATATATATATATATAAACAGCTTTGAACGGACCCCATTTTCGTCATCTGCTAGGTAGGTTCGACGGTAATTTGAAAATAATTTCCAAAATCGTATCATGGTAACGATCTCATTAGCTGATTTCCCTTAAGGGAAATCTGCTTAAATTGATCGATGATGTCATCACACAACGTATTTGTATGTATCTAATAAAGATCTGTTGAAAACGGCATTTCGGCATTTAAGACGTTTCCTGACATACTCGGTTATATTTAAAGAGCTATGACTAAAAGTGGGGGTTTACTGCATCCTGAAAAATAAAATATCCAAAAATTGGTTAATATTCCAAATATATATTTTAATACACTATGTTATTCTTCAAGAAAGAATGTATAAAACAGCGTTTATAAAAAAAATAAATATATTTGCAACTTGACTGGATTTGTGCATTTTGGAAAATTTGAAAGTCTTTGTAGGCCATTGAGTACGATTCAGTGCATTTTTATGAAGGACGTGGTTCACAGAGATTGCAGTGCGTTCACTTTGCTCTAAAGTTGCCTCCAGGGAATGAGTTACTGATCAGTAAATCAAATGTAAGTATCAGAAGATAAATGAACAGTCTATTCTGTCCTAGATTCCTTCGTTCCAACTATTAACTCCTACCATCAAACGCGCTCCAAACTGCAAAAACACATCAAACGTTTGGTTAGCGGTCATTCTTCCAGTTTGAAAGTGCAATATCTTCAGGAGGAGTATTCGGTTCAGTTATAGTTCACTTTCTGTGGTTTGCAGTTTGTTTTTGATCCTTCGAAAGATGCATTCAGGTCTAAGAGAGAAACAGCTGCAAAATCAGTAGAGTGCATAAGAGATAGAGAAAAAGAGTTATCTGTAGAGTTGGCCATAGAGATACTTATGACGTAGGGAGATGAGGGCGCCCATGGTTGTCTATTTATACCTCTGTGGGCTGTCGGATATCGACCTCTCTGCTAGCATTCCCATGATCCATGCCCCAGTCACGGCCCCCCTCCCTCCCTAGTCTTCTATTTATGTTTACACAACTATTTTTACAAGCGCCTCCCTCTCCCCTGCCCATTGAAATCTTTTTACAGCGCTCCCTATGGGCCCACTGCTTTGATATTATTCTTCTTCAGCCGGCTATTTATCTACAGTAAACTCCATTTTACTTCCTCATTTCAATGACTCACTGGTCTTAAGCTTTTTTTCACAACTCATAAAGTGTTAAATTACCTTCAAGGATACTTTCTGTACTAGGTTTAAACTTGTAGAGCCGTGACGCGGTCAAGGAGACTAGACAAACTTGGATGAATGAAATATAAGTCATTTTTATTTCAAAGTGTACAGAAATAAATGGAATTTATAACACAATACGAAACCCGCATTAAAAAGTTACAGAAAATGGAAGTAATTTGTGCGTGGCTGAAAAAAGGTTTTTGAAACTTAAGTTCTTAGCAAACATCATTAAAAAAAATTGGTTCATTTATTCATACTAGTCGTGTTAAAATAGAAATGGTTTCCCGTGGGAATATAATTTTTTTAAAAAAAGGTAATATAAATACAAAAAAAAACCCTCCTGTCATATTCACTAACAACACATCTACCTGGGTGTACACAGTAGGCCTGTTTTTGTCTACAATACGTTTTATTTTGACACAGTGCACTTTCAGAGTAACAGCTCCATCTTCAGTGCCTATTGACATAAACAAAAACCCATGGAAATCACGCAACCAATACTTATTAAATGAACAATCTTAACCTAAAAAAAAAAGAAAGAGAGCTTAATTAAAATATAAGGTAACGGTCACAGAATATCACAGGAAAAACTGAGGAAGTCAACATTTTAAAAAAATAATTAAATAACTCTATAAAACATTACAAAATTTAAAAATCTGCTAAAAACGACTAAAACAAAAAACATATAAACTTAACACGTAAAAAACTAAAACAAACAATTGAAGGGTTTGCTGCAAAAAGGAGGTAGCTCCAATTTTTCCAGTTTTTGGGAAACCAAAAAAAACGTTTAAAAAATTAGAAATTTAAGTTATGTAAAAATATTGTTGTTGCTTACTTTCAATTATGGTATTTACATATTAGAACAGTATTTTCATTCGAAAAATATCATCCAAATGTTGCTGGTACGTGGATAATCCTTGGAGCTACCTCTTTTTTGCCCAAAAGAATGGAATAAGTGGAATTTAGGAATATGTTATGTCTTGGAAAAATATGTAAAAATTATTAGAATGTACTATTATTATGTATTTTTATTAAAAAAAAAAAAAAAAAGAAAATAAAGTACAGCAAAATTATTGGTTTTACAAACAGAAAATGACATCATTATAACGAATAACATAAAATACGAAAATAACATTATTATAACGAAAATAACATCATAACGATTGAAAGCTGCATCCTTTTGGGGCCAAATAAAAGAGTTTTTTTTTTTTTTTTTTTTTCACAAGAAAGTGTTTATAACTCCCAACAGCTATGGGATGGAGCTACCTCCTTTTTGCACCAAACCCTTCAATTGTATCTAGGACTTAATTTAAAAAAAAAAAAAAAAAAAAAAAAAATCCTACAAGAAATAACACATATACCCAGTAACATAAGCAGTAAAAGTGCTGACATTCATTATTGTGACAATGCGGTTTGTCACATTTGGACAAATTTATGATTAGGATTGCTGCCATCCCGAAAATATATAGTGATAGAGACAACATTCATCCCCTATATATATATATATATATATGTGTGTGTGTGTGTGTGTGTGTGTGTGTGTGTGTGTGTGTGTGCTAAACGTTTCAGTAGACGTGTGTCTACTACACGACAACAGCTCTAACATAGACATAGTAACGAAACATCTTAAAAAAAATGCATATTTCCTGTAAACTGTAACTGCACCCTACACTTTAAATTGCATATGTGGCTTTTGCTCCTGTTATTCCACTCGAGAAAAGCTAGCGGTGTTTTTACTATGGCTGTAGATTTTGTATCATTTGTTTTGGAATAAGGTTGCTCTATCAATTATTATACTCTAAAAAAAAAATCCAAACAAAAAGTTGCAATCTTAAAAATTATAAATTTTTGTAACGAATTAAGACCAGAGTTTGCATTCTAAACAATTTATCCTTTATATTTTTTTCCGATAAAACCAATAATGACGAAGGTATTGATGAATATGTGTTTTTACGTCAAATTAAACCTCCCTCTTAGTTGAAAATTTGGTTTGTCATATGGGCTATGTTGTGCCTTGGGATAGTTGATTCACATATATACAATTATATAAAGTTTTTGAGTGATTGTGTTACAAACAGACAGAAAGCCAGACAAGATTTTCAATTTTGATGCCATTATGAAACGTGAAAAACTTATCACCGCCGAATTTAAATAGAAAATCGGACAAAACTGAGAGTTTTACTTATAGACAATAAAATATGGAATAAAACAATGCTAAAATAAAAAATGCATTTAGATATAGCATGAACTCAACTCTAAAGATTATAAGAATGTCACAAAGTCATAGTTGTATATTTAGTATAAATGGATATGACAAATAAACAGTAAACAAATATTAACATTCTAGCAATGTTGTTATGAATATGTTTTCTCCTTATTAAATATTAATTTCCTTATTTTGTTTTCGACCATGAGTAAAACCCCACTTCAACTCATGTTAACAATAAGCTATTATGTTATGAACATCTTCTTTCCAAGGTTGAATATCAAATTTGTGCTTCATTGAACATTCACTGTGAGAGGTAAATGCAAATACCTTATATAATGGCGTCATCAATTTACCACACACGGTAAACCTTGAGTGGTGAGTTCGATTTTCGCCTGGGCGGTAGGAATTTATTTAGTGACGAACTTATTAAATAAAATTCCTAGTCCCACCCTGGCTAGGAAAGGGTGGTAGCCTGTAGATAACCCGCCCCAATTAGCCTTAGTGGCAAAAAGTGGACGTTAATAAATAATAATAATAATTGCGAATTTTCGTTCTTAACTAGAAAAATGTTGATTTGTTCTGTACTTAACCGATTCAGCGTATACACTAAAGATCATATTTGTTATTGGCGGAAGTTGGACTTGCAATAAGAGATATGGGGTATAGGGGGGGGGGATTGGAATTGAAAAAATCAAATTATCTCTGTCATTATGAACTGGATTGTAAAATGTTATAGGACCAATTTTGTTAAATTAATGATGCTCTACAATTGTTGTACTGTACATTTTTTCGTAACTCAAATATTAAGGGAGTAATTTTGAACTTTTTGTTTTCAGTCAGAACATGTGGTAATATGATCATTATTGGAAATTTGCTTAGTTTGCGCAGCCCCTGCCTGATTAATTTGAAATTGCAGTTAGTGTTGATGCCGTTAAATAAATAAAGAAAAACAGAAAACCATTTAATACTATTTACAATGAAGGATTGGAAATAAATTCCTATACTGTTAGGATTATGCAATATAGAACATATTATATTATATTATTTATTAACGTCCACTTTTTGCAACTAAGGCTAATTGGGACGAGTTATCAACAGGTTACCACCCCTTTCTAGCCAGGGTAGGACTTTATTTAATGAATTTCATCACTAAAGAAATTCCCTTGGCCAGACGGGAATCGAACTCGCCACCCTAGTATTACAATGTGAGATTAAAGGCAACGCTTCAACTCGCGTGGCTTACCTGAGCCCCTATAACACATTAAAGAAGAATATTGTTTTCTTTCTTATGAATTTTTATTAACCCTCCGTCGGGCGCGTGATCTCTCAGATACACAGTTTCTAGAAAAATATTTGCCACTCCTCCTAGCAGAGAGTGGTGGTGTAGTGCTTCGAGTTATGTGGTTTAGAGAACTACCCCTAAAAGTATGTTGAGTCACTGTGTTTAACGGAGTCGTGTGTTTCACCTGTCATTAAATTTTATCCCCTAGACACCACGCGCCCGATCTCGTAAGTTTTTTTGAAATCTGTATTTCATAAATACGTACATCAATTAAGTTTCTCTTTATTAAATGGAATCATATAAACCTATTATTCTATTATTTTGCTCACACATGAGCTTTCAGAAGAACTTGTACAAGGATATATAAACGGTTGAGGATGATCGGTGAGATACACGCGCCCAATGGCGGAATATTCTTGACGCGCCCGACCGAGGGTTAATTGAGTATTGGTGTCTTTTCAATAGGTTCCTTTAACTTTGCTACTATGTGATTTCAATGGAATGAGGAAGTCCTACTACTGATAAATTATCTACTAACCCAATTTACATGTACATAAAATTTATGTTAGTATCTGTCGTTTCTTTTGCTGGTCTTTTCTCTTTTACTTCAAAAGCGATTTGATGTTACTTCAAGCACTTAATTTATACCATGGTCATCGTTAATCATAATGTTTATTAGCTGTCCAATGTTCATTCTCTGTAAAATTATGTTATGTCCATTTTTTTATTATTTTTTTTTGTTGGAAATTTGGACGAAAAGAATACCACTTCCGTCACATCATCTTCCAATGCCTTCATACATAATTCAATGGCTTCTTCTCGGGGTGTCAGAACTCCTAAATTATATTCAGCGAAAGCCCCCTAAATCACAGTCCAACAAGCAATAACATTACCATAAACATGTTGAGTGATTTCGCCAAAATCTGAAGACCTGAATCCTTTTAGTGCATTTTAGCAGATGTTTAAATCTCATTCGTTTACAGGCCAGCCGTTTGGAACTGATAAATTATTGCAAATCTCTTTCGAACTGCTATAAAAAAAATTAATGGAAATTATAAATGTTATTGTTATTTATTTATAAATGTCTACTTTGTGCTATTAAGGCTAACTGGTTTTTCTAGCCATGGTAGGACTAAGGAATATATAGGTTGTCCATGTGAGAATTGAACTCACGTCTTTAGGTTTACAAAGTTCAACGCCTTAACTTGCATGGCTAACCTCAACCACCAAGAAAAACTATAAATGACTTTGTTATCTCCACAAACATGGCTGGACATAAAGTATTGTTACTGTAATTATTTCAATCTGATTATTACCATTATTATATAATTTGTCGTATTCTTTGTCATTTTTTGAGTTCTTTTTTCAAAGAAAATTTGTTCTTAATAATTACTTCTTTGGTTTTTAAATCGGTTTAGATAAAGAATTATGACAAACACATACCAAACTTTACTTTATTAATTTTGAAAACATAGACTCTGATAATGACATTAGTGAAACTAAATGACAAATAGTTGTTTTGTTGAAAAATAATTGTATTCTAAAACAAGATTGAATATGAATACATATTTTGTTGCGACAAAAATATTATCAGTGGTACATTTTGCCGTTTATTTGAAGCCAAAGCGATTATCGTTGCGATAATGCAATGGTAATTTTATATTCTTATTAGCATATTTCCCTTAAGGGAAATCAGCTATTGAGGTCGTACTCATGATGCGATAAACATAAAAAATTTTCAATTGTCCATCGATCCTACCCAGGAGATGACGAAAATGAGGTCCGTTCAAAATTATATATATATATATATATATTTGTCTGTTAACGCTCTAGTGGTCGCAATTTTTGTTTGATCGTTACCAAACTCGATATTTAAACGTTTTATGCAAAAAGACAGATTAAATTCGTTAATCGCTGAAATCGGACCAGTGGGAAGGGGGGTTTAGAGGGGGGATTTTCAAAAATTCGAAATATCTCCGTTACCATACGTTGAATCAAAAAATTATATAGAACCCATCTTATAGCAAATTTAATTTATTATAAATATTATTCTATACATTTATTCTCTATCTTGAATATTAACCGAGATATTTGCATTTTTATTAAATGTGGGCGGTTAACGGGCGATTGAGTTTCCCGCCAAAAGCTTGTTCGGACGTTTCCGTAACTGTTCGTCTCTCGTATGGAGATTCCTCTATTGTATAACTTCACGTGGGAAATCTGCTTAGTTTACGCAGCGTGACGGACTTTTTATATCAATTTCTAGATAGGAGGGACTCAGGTTAGCCATGAGAGTTGTCTCACACGGTAAACCTAGAGCCATGAATTAAATTCTCACCCGAGTAATAGCAATTTATTTAGTGGCGAAATCTTTAAGTAAAATCCTGAGTCCCACCCTGGCTAGAAAAGAGGTTGATAATAAATAATAAACAGAAAGGAGGGGTAAGCGTTTGGAGAATATTTTTAAGAAATCTGTCCTCAACAGCTGACTCACCTTATGTCTGTCTTAAAAGGGTATTTCCGTAAACTTAATAAAACAAGATCTCTAACCACATTTAACTGTTAAGGGTTAATGTTCAGTTTTTATACGATATGTTTTGGCCAGTTTTTTTTTTTTTTTTTTTTTTTTTCAAAGGGTAAAATTATATTTATTAACGTCCACTTTGTGCTGCTCCACCAATTGGTACGGATTGCATACTGGTTACCTAGATTCTAACCTCGGTGGTGCTAAATATAATATATTTTATTTAAAGAGATTTTAGCTCAATAAATGTCTATTGGCAATGTGAGAATAGAACTCACAACTCAAGTCCAATGCATGAGATTAAGACCAAAACTTTAACTGACATGGATAACCTGTCACCCTTTTTTGCAGGGATAGACAGTAATAGATTCGTCATACTTTTGATTAAGTAATGGAAGGAAATAAATTCTGATATACTTCTTCGTTATTCTTTATGTTCATGCACTTTTTTTTTCCATTAACCCTTCACAGGCAAGGCTGGGTCGCCGGTGACCCAGAGGTTGGTAAAAATAATATTCTGAGTAAAGTAAGGGAAGGAGGGGAGGGGGAGTGCACGGTACCCCTCCCCTCCTTCTGAGAGTTGATGAAAAAGAAATTGAGAATCAGCCTGGACCCAGCACTTCGAGACGTCAGTGTGCTTTTTGTGAAAAATCAAGAGATCGTAAGGGTATATCAAACTGCGCTCATTGTAATCGCAGCCTATGTGCTGAGCATAGGCTAAGTATTTGTTCTCGATGCATTACCAGAGTCTCACCTGAAGAAGATGAAGAAATAGAAGATTGTTAGATTGTTCTGAGTTTGAAGTATTAGTGTACTTTCATTACTAAGAGTTTATTCCCTTTTTTTTTATTTTTTATCCCTCATATTTTCTTATTCTTTTTTCCGTAGAGTATTTTTTTATATATATTTTTTATTAAATAGTTTAAAAAATTTATTTTTATCTGTAAAGTTTTTGACTGTTCAGAGTATGAAAAATTATTGCTGGACTGCCGGATGAAATGGAAGACTGATAAATTACTGGAAATTATTTAATCACTAAGATTTTATTAAATTTTCTCGTCTTTTATACCTGGAAATTTCTTATTTTTTCCCTTATAGGAGTTTACTCGTTTAATTTTTTATCTTTTATTTCTATTACGGATACCAAAGGTCTGGAAATCTACGTTCCTACTAATTTAAGTATAGTTCCTACTAAAGTAAGTTTTTGTATTTTTATCATATTATGTATATTGCTAAATAAAATAAATTTTTCAAACTATACTTTCTTTTTTATATAAAAAAAACAACAACAACTGGAATATTTTTGTTAAAATGAAAAAAATGTGCTATAAATATGACTGGGTCACCCGTGACCCAGCTTGCCTGCAATGTAATTTTCATATTCCTTGTCTGTGAAGGGTTAAAACAGAGTTACTGCAAGAGTTTAAATGATCCTTCGTTGATTAGTTTCCTGAATGCGAGCTCAAAACCAGCCCATTCTCAAAGCGAATGCCAAAGAGACCAGATTTAAATGGGGCTTTGTATTCAAATTTATTTTTATTCCATGTCGGACGTCCTTTAAAGACATTATTGATTATTTCACAATGACAATGAAGGCAATGAAACGGCCATTTAAATGACGATATTATCTATGTGTGGTCACGTTCCTAGAGCTGCCCCTAGATTTCCAACGCGGGACGGTACCAGCATATATTTTGGTATTGATCGTCCTTGGTAGTGCAATCAAGAGTGTTCAGTTTGCACGATGAGCCGTGGCGCTCACTCCAAATGTCTAATGCCTTCTCCGTTGGTGGCTCAATCCGGTTAGAGTTGAGTGCGCAGAAAATAATGCTAATGTTTCATTGTTTCGGCAGGCCTAAACTAATATTAATTGAACACGTCTTCATCTATAAATATAGAAAAAATCATTCAGGAAGAAGAAACTCGGCATTTCCCGAATAATGAAATGACACAGGATGTCGTCACAGTGCACGTTTTCAGCAAATATGACGTCGCATTCTATAATCTCAAGTTCAAACTAGAATGTGCTAACATAAACATAACGAACTAACCCGATATATAAGCATTTTATGTAAAACTTCATGTTTTCCTCTATCTTGAACATTAATCGAAATGTTTACATTTTGCACAGTTTCCAGCCTACAGTAAACCCCCAATTTTAGTCATCGCACTTGAGCAGTAAGCCAATATATCAGGAAACATCTTGTTCCAAGGTTAAACACCAAATTTGGTTTTCAGGAGATCTTTATTAGATGAGATACACGAAAATACGTTGCGTGATGACATCTTTATTTAAGATTTTATTGACCGTCGACTTCTAATCATGAGAATTTAGCGCTGTAATAAAGAATATATGGTGACATGGGTTCAGTAGTGTATCATTCCAACAAGTGCTTAGTTTCCGCAGCGTAGAGGGCTTTTTTGATATAAAAAAATGTCTCGTATACATTATTATTATTATTAGATTCTTTGTTTTATAAGATAAAAGATTCGGCAATATATGTGTGAGGATTCTTGATACAGAAGTGATGGATCTCATGGCAGAACCTGAAGGAACTCTCTACTTGGAAAGTGTTGGAAAATTAATGAATAGACCAAACGATTTATTTGAGCTTCGCAAGTCAATATAGGACTCTTTAATTATCAAATCAATCCCTTCTGAACATTCCAAAGAGAATTGTAATTTCATAAGAATGTGGTATTGTTTTAATAAAACAAATCTAATTTAGAGGAGCTCAAAAGAAATTGGGCAAAAAACCAAATTTGCCTTCTTGAGGTCCGTGGCCTTTGTTTGGCAGGGCTGGGTTATGAAGGACTCCTGCTTAAGACCTGAAGGACGTGTCTGGATTTTCTTGCTACCTATGAATATTCAACAGGAGATCATCTGTTTTCATCCCAAGGTTGGTTTATTAAACCACCCCCAGAGAGGGTGGTTGCCTCAGAGATTAACAAGAAGGGGACAAAGGATTTCTTTTGGTTGACTAATAAAGGGTAAGGCGTTTCGCTATTGTGTTCATCGAAAGCCGAAATGCAATGGCAAGGCTATGAGATAGAAGTTGAGATTAGAATCCAGTTTCCTGGACGGTAGACCTAAAAAATTATATGTTGCGTATACTAAGCAGATTTCTCACTTCCTGATATGAAACACTACTGATCTGATCTGACGAAATATTTCAAAAATGGTAGATGTGAACAGTCAGTAAAAGACATATTCGCATGTATTTCAACTAGTAAAGTAGTCTTTTTTGAAAACAATATTCGGTATTAAACCTTAGAATAAGACGCTTCATTATATATTTGTTTAATGTTAAAATAAAATGAATAAAACTGGGATTTTACTCAAGGCAGAAAATAAACAAAAAGGCAGAAACAACCAAAATCTCGGTTAATATTTATGATAATGATAAAGTCTACAAAAAAACATTTATAGAAAATTTAGCGTATAACAAGATTACTTATATATGATTTTAGCAGATTCCCAATTACGCGAAATCAGCTATACTGATGTTGTACTCATAGCAAGATTTTCGAAAGATTTCCTCAAATGTCCTTTGATCCTTTCCAGAAGATGACGAAAATAAAGTTCTTTCAAAACCATATATATATATATATATATATATATATATATATATATATTTGTCTGTTAAATCTCTAGAGGGCACAATTTTTGTTTATTCTTAAGCAAACTCAATATGTCAGCGTCTAATGGAAAAAAAAGGGTCAAGTTCATTAACGCCTGAAATCGAACCGGGGGCGGGAAGAGAATTAGGGGGGGGATTTCGATAAATCAAAATATCTTCTAGTACAAGTCGAACGTAAAAATTGAACCTAACCAATCTTATTGAAAATGTAATGTTCTATATCTGTATTCTCTATTAGCAGATTTCCCTTAAGGGAAATCTGCTATTGAGGTTGACTCATGACGGAATTTTCGAAATTTGTCTTCAATTGCCCATCGATCCTACCTAATAGATGACGAAAATGAGGTCCGTTCAAAACTGTATATATACACCTATATATATATATATATATATATATATATATATATATATATATATATATATATATAATATATATATATATATATGTGTGTGTGTCTGTTACCGCTCTAGCGGTCGCAATTTTTGCTTAATCGTTACCAAACTCGATATTTAGCCGTTTTATGTAAAAGGAAAGATCAAGTTCGTTAACGGCTGAAATCGGATCAGTGGGGGGGGGTTTAGAGGGGAGGATTTTCGAAAATTCGAAATACTTCCGTTACTATACGTAGGATCGAAAACTTGTATAGAACCAATCTTATTGCAAACTTAATTTACTATTAATATTGTTATATTCATTTATTCTCTATCTTGAATATTAACCGAGAATTTGCATTTTTATTAAATCTGGGCGACTAACGGACGGGTGACTTTCCCGCCAAAAGTTCGGCCATTTCCTTAACTGCTCGGCTCTCGTAATATTTCTCTATTGTAAAACTTCACGTGGCGGACTTTTTAGTTTTTGCCCATCAGAAAACTCCCAATCTTACCATGCCATATTAACAATAAGTTGGTAGGTCATGAACCACTTCATTACAAGGTTAAATACCAAATGTGATTATCATTGAACTTTTATTTTATGAGCTGCATGCAAATACGCAATGTGATGACGTCAAGAACCAAGACTTTTCGTTCTTTACTCGAAAATGTTCATTCGATTTATACGTGATTTTTAACAGTTTCAGTCAACGCTATAGATCATGATTGTTATTGGCGGAAATCGGGCATGGAATAGTGGTGGTTTAGACCATTTTTATGAGTCGGAACGTAAAATGTTACAGATCCAATCTTGTTGAACTATTGATGCACTAGAATTGCAGTTCTTTGATAATAATTTCTCAAGGAATAAGAGAGTTATTAGTAGTTTCTTGTATTCTGCCTCCCCCCCCCCTTTCTACTCATCCGTTATTTACATTAAAATAGCAATAGAGAATATGTGATGAGACAAGATCACAAGTGTGTTATTCCAAAGTGTGTGTCGTACCAGCAAGGGGAAAATGTGGTTATTTTACTCGGCCCTTGCGTGACAAGCTTTTTCTATTCGTCTCATAGTTACAGAAATATCCTAGATTTCAGCAGATTTCCCTGAAGGGAAATCAGCTATTAAGGTCGTACTCATGACACGATTTTCGATTTTTTTTTTCAAATGTCCATCGATCCTACCTAGTATGATGACGAAAATGAGTTAGATAGTAGATGACAAAACATTATATATATATATATATATATATATATATATATATATATATATATATATATCTGTTACCGGTCTAGCGGTCGTAATTTTGGTTTAACCGTTACCAAACTCCATATTTAGTCGTTTTATGTGAAAAGAAAGATCAAGTTCGTTAATGGCTGAAATCGGACAAGAGGGAGGGGGGGATTATGCGTCAGATCGAAAGATTATATAGAACCAATTTTATTGCAAATTAAATTTACTATAAATATTGTTCTATACATTTATTCTCTTTCTTGAATATTAACAATGATATTTGCATTTTTATGAAGTCTGTGGTCGGGTATAGTTCGGATTATGTCGGCCATATATAAATATAAATTATTCCTACAATTCAAAAGCCGTTTCAGTTGGGAATTTATTTTAATTAACTGAAAGATTTCTCATTACTGTTTGTATTTAATCACGGTGGTGTTGCGTTACCAGTACGCAGATTTCTCTATTGTAAAACTTCACATGGGAAATCTGCATAGTTTACGCAGCCCCTGCGTGACGGACATTTTTTGGTCTCAGTAAGAAGAATAATGTTTGGAAGACCACAGAAGTGAAAATTGATACACAATCAAAATTTATTTGCTAACACGCAGTCAATTATTGTTACATGAAACTTCATTTTTTTTTTGTTTTTGATTTCATTGCGAATTACTCTCTGACTCATATGACATATCACAATAATGATATGTACATAATTTATGAGAGCTTCATACACAAGTATATTTATGCATGTAGCGTGCATGTGGAAGTCTTTCTCTGGGAAAGAGGATATTCCTCCTCCTGATATAATATTCATTTTAAAAAAAGCAGAAACAAGAAAACATTTTCATAGGGGGTAGAGGAAAGGCACTCTGAGGGTTGGGGACGACGCTGCCCCCTGGTGGCGAGTTGCTAAAACATTCATAACAATATTTGTGGTTGTGACACTCACTGAGCACCTCTGAATCCTTTATAAAACCTTTAATAATTCCTCGGGCGCTACTCAGTTCCCGCCCAGATTTAGAGTGCTAACATTCATTCTCACACGCAGAGCATGTTGAGACACAACAATGCCACGATTTTTAGCAGACTCCGCCCAAAGGATACCAGATATTAAGGTAGTACTCATTACGCGATTTTCGAAAAACATCCCTAAACGTCCATCGATCCGACCCTGTAGATGATGAAAATCGGGTCCGTTGAAAACTATATATATATATATATATATATATATATATATATAAACAAATAATAATAAAGAAATGATCATCAGTCATCTTCCCAAACAGTCAATATTTCTGGGTAGAAATGGTAGATGAGGACAGTCAGTAAACACATATTCGTGTGTATTTCATCTAGTAAAGATTTTTTTTTTTTTTTTTTTAAAATATAGCAAATTTTAGCAGATTTCCGTTAAGGGAAATGACCTATTGAGCCTCTAGTGGTCGCAATTTTTGTTTCATCATTACGAAACTTGATATAAAAGTGTTTTATGCGAAAAGAAAGACCAAGTTCGTTAACGGCTGAAATCGGACAGGGGGAAGGGGGGTTTAAAGGGGGACAATTTCGGAAATGCTTAATATCTCCGATATTAAGCGTCGGATCTAAAAATTGTATAAAGTCAATCTTATTGCAGATGTAATGTTCTATAAATATTGTTATGAGCGTTTTTTCATCTTTATTATTAATCAAGATAATTGTTTTTTAGTTTTTGGCCTTCAGTAAACCCCCACTCCTACTACTGGCCATATGAACAATAAGCTGTTATATTATGAAGTACTTTCTTTCCTTAAGGGAAATCAGCTATTGAGGTCGTACTCATGACGTGATTTTCGAAATTTTTCTCCAGATGTTCATCGATCTTTTCTAGGAGATGCCAAAAATGAGATCCGTTCAAAATTGTGTGTATATATATATTTGTCTGTTACCGCTCTAGCGGTCGCAATTTTTGTTTAATCGTCACCAAACTCTGTATTTAATCGTTTAATGTAAGAAGAAAGGTCAAGTTCGTTAACGGCTGAAATCGGACCAGTAGGGGGGGGGGATTTAAAGGGGGAATTTCGAAAATTTGAAATATCTCCGTTACTATACATCGGATCGAAAAATTGAATTGAACCATTCTTATTGTAAATTAAAATTACTATAAATATTGTATAACTTATTATCTTATTAATTGACTATAAATATTGTTCTATACATTTATTCTCTATCTTGAATGTTAACCGAGATATTTGCATTTTTAATAAGCGTAACGGACGAGCGACCATTATTCTATTCGTCCCCGCCGAAAGCTAGTCCCGCCGTTTCCGTAACTGTTCAGCAGTCGTATGGAGATTGCTCTATATCTTGTCGTGGGAAATCTTCTTAGTTTACGCAGCCCCATCATGACGGACTTTTTACCAATGAGATATAACAATATGTAGAGCGAAGCAGGTAATAAATTCATCTACTGGAAAAAAAGGAATACCTTGAGCGTATAATGAACAGTGAGTTTTAATTTGTGACCACTGTCGAGAAATTTGTAAAGGCCGGTTTGAAAACTCGAGTTAACGAGTACAACATGGCTATCAGATTTCCGTCGAGAGAATCTGTTAAAAGAGGACACAGCCCCGATTTGCAGGAGTATCATTGATTTTACTGGAGGAAGTCAGGAGTTGAATAGAGTAGATATGGGGCTTAGAGAGAGAGAGAGAGGCAGAGTTTCCAATTATTCGAAAAGCCGGGGATTGGCCAAGTTTCATCTAGATCAATAGCTGTTAGTGCCTCTCCTACAGTTGCTGGCTCTATCAGTGCTAGGCCCTTGATTAGCTTCCAGTACTCTCCCAATCAGCTGAGAGATGCACTATCTAGCTCTACAACCTTGTAGTCATGTTCCATGTGTGTTCTGTCCCTGCGAGGATTTGCTTACATCTCAATAAGTTTCTAGATATTGACTAAGTTAGAGATATCGTCTCCGTTTGGTGGATAACATCTTCTCCTTCTATATTCAGAAAGTCCGACACACAGAGGCTGCGTAAACTAAGCAGATTTTCAGTATTCCAGTAGATAAATCTGGTATCACTTAACACCGCCGTGAATATTAACTGAATAAATATAAACGTCAATGATAAATATTTCAGCCAATTTTAATAACCTCAAAACGGAAAGCTCTGAATTGTAAACAAACAGGTCTGCCAACCACTCAGAGTTCAACAGATAGAAAGAAATATTCATCAACGGAAAGAAAAAGTCCGTCACGCAGGGGCTGCGTAAACTAAGCAGATTTCCCGCGTGAAGTAATAGATAAATCTACATACAGCTAACACAATACCACCACGAATAAATACAAACGGAAATAAGAAATGTTTCATCCAATTTCAATAAACTGCCGACAGGGAGCGTTAGGTTAGAAATGTAAACAAACGGGTATGCCCGCCTCACACCGGAAAGAAAAACAATTACTGAAATATATCGGAATATAACATATTAATTTTAATGAATATTGATTTTGCTGATGGCTGAAAACTAAAAAATGCAAATATCTCGGTTAATATTCAAGATATTGAATAAACGTATATAACAATATTTATAGTAAATTTAATTTGCAATAAGAGTGAATTTATACACTTTTTCGACCCGACCTATGGTAACGGAGATATTTCGAATTTTCGAAAATCCTCCCCTTTAAACCCACCCCATTCCTCTGGTCCGATTTCAGCCATTAACGAACTTGATCTTTCTTTTTACATAAAACGACTAAATATCGAGTTTGGTAACGATTAAACAATAATTGCGACCGCTAGAGCGGTAACAGACAAATATATATATATATATATATATATATATATATATATATATATATATATATATATATATATACTCGTATATACAATTTTGAACGGACCTCATTTTCGTCATCTCCTGTGTAGGATCGATGGACATTTGAGGAAAAATGTCGAAAATCGCTTCGTGAGTTCATTCTCAATAGCTGATTTCCCTGAAGGGAAATCTGCTAAAACAATTACTGAAATATATCTGAATATAAGATATTAATTTTATTAAAAACTAATTATTATTATTATTATCTAATATTGCAATTATTAATGAAGCAGAGTAATTTTTATCTCAATCACTCAAATTTTAGTAGTTCATGAACTAAAGAAGGGGGGGGGGACCATAGAAGAAGCTTACACCAATCTCAACACAAGTTTCAGGAGAGCTGAACAGTTGCGAAAACGGCCGACCTAACTGTCAGCAGAATCGCTCTAACATAACCGGCAAGATCGCATTAGATAATAAATGTATATCACAATATTTATAAAATGTCCTATAGACAGATTTCCCATGTGAAGTTATATAATAGAGAAATCTCCATACCAGAGCCGAACAGTTACGGCAAAGGACCGAACTAGCTTTTGGCGGGAAACTCAGTCGTCCGTTAGGAGCCCAAATTTAATAAAGATGCAAATATCTCGGTTAATATTGAAGATAGAGAAGATGTGTATATAACAATATTTATAGTAAATTTAATTTGCAATAAGATTGTTTCTATACAAGTTTTCGCCTCGACGTATAGCAACAGAGATATTTCGACTTTTCGAAATTCCCCCCATAACCCCCCTTCCACTTTTCGATTTCAGCCATTAACGACCTTGATCTTTCTTTTTGGTTTGGATGGCGAAATTGAGGTCCGTTCAAAACTGTACATATATATATATATATATATATATATATATATATATATATATATTTGTTAGCTAACGCTCTAGTTGTCGCAATTTTTGTTTGATCGGTACTAAACTTGATATTCCAACGTTTTATGCAAAACTAAAGATCAAGTTCGTTATTGGCTGAAATCAGAGGAGTGGAGGGGTTAGAAGGGGTAATTATAAAAATTCTGGATATCTCCCTTATTATGTGTCGAACCGATAAATTGTATAGAACCAATCTTATTTCAAATGTGACGTTCTATAAATGTTGTTCTGTATGCTCAATCACTGCAGTGGATTATTAACCGAGATATTTGCATTTTTTTTAGTTTTCCGCTTTTAGTAAACTCCCACTCCTACTCATGTCATATAAACAATAAGCTGTTATATTATGAAGCACTTTATTTGAAGCCTAAATACCAAATGTTGAATTCATTGAACTTTTACGTTTTGGGTTAAATGCAAATACGCGACAAATGTGGGAAATCTATCTATTAATCTGTGTATTAGTTATAATAATGTGTGTTATATTTAGGTTTTCGTTTTTTGACTTCCTTACAACAGTATGTTCGTTTTAGCGGATTTCCCTTAAGGGAAATCAGCTATTGAGGTCGTACTCATGACGCGAGTTTCGAAAAATTTGTTCAAATGTCCATCGATCCTACCAAGGAGATGACGAAAATGAGGTCCGTTCAAAATTATATATATATATATATATATATATATATATATATATATATATATGTCTGTTAACTCTCTAGCGGTCGCAATTTTTGTTTGATCGTTACCAAACTCGGAATTTAATAGTTTCATGTAAAAAGGAAGATCATGTTCGTTAATGGCTGAAATCGGACCAGTGGCAGGGGGGTTTAAAGGGGGGGAGTTTCGAAAATTCGAAATATCTCCGTTATTATGCATCGGATCGAAATATTGTATAGAACCAATCTTATTGCAAATTAAATTTACTATAAATATTGTTCTATACATTTATTCGGTATCTTTAATATTAACCGAGATATTTGGATTTGTATTGTGAGTGTGGTTGGCTATGTTCGGGAGTTTCCGCCGAGCGCACTAGCGCTAGTGTGGCCGTTTCACTAACTATTCGTCCTCGTAAGAATAGGTTATTACTAGACAGATTTCTCTATAGTAAAACTTCACGTGGGAAATCTGCTTAGTTTACGCAGCCCCTGCGTGACGGACGTTTAAATAACATCCGGAAATTCATTACAAGACTTTAATATTGCAGGTATCAAATGCTTTCTGCTGCGTTACCATTCCGTTTTAAACCCTTTTTCTCGGTATCACTCATGACGTCAACTGCCATTAGATAATATGAGAAATTCAAAGCTCTACGTACCACTTTGAAGAACACAGCGAGTAAAGAGAGAGTTGCTGAAAGTGAAGCCCACCCTGTTAGTTCAGTGAATGGTCACTGGGAAGGTGACAGATTGGAGAGACGACCTTGCCAACTCAGGTAAATGGGGTTGGGGGCGAGTAATAAAGCAGGTGTAGGGGTTGGAAGAAGGGGTGATAAAACACTGGCCGATAAAAGGCAGAATACAAACAAAGCGAAAAAAAAAAACCCTTTTGCTCCAGAGAGTGAAACTCTTATTGGAACAGGTAGATCCGGGTCACCGACTCCTGCCGAGGTACTCTACGGTCTTTTGGGGAGCTGTAGTTGCTCATGAACGAACGCATTCCGTGCTTTAAGCTATTTTTTTTTTTAGCAGACTTCCCTTAAGAGAAATCAGTTATTGAGGTTGTAATCATGATGCGACTATCAAGAAATGCCTTCAAATGGCAATCTATCATTTACAAAATGATGAAAACGATGATCCGATCAAAGCTTTGTGTATGCATGTAGCTAAGTATATATATACCAGTTACTGCTAATGAGGGTCAAAAGTCATAATTGTTGTTCGATCGTTACCAAACAAGATATTTAAACGTTTAAAGTAAAGGAAGAGGTCCAATTCGTTAATGGTTGGAATCGGACCGAGAGGATGGAGTATTTCGAGGGAGAGCAAAAGGAAAATTCAAATTATATCTGCTACTAAGTGTCGTAATAAAAAAATGTTTGCAATCAATGGTTTTGTAAACATTACTGTTTTAGCAGATTTCCCCTAAGGGAAATCAGCTATTGAGGTCGTACTCATGACGCGGTTTTCGAAAAATTTCTTCAAATGTCCATCGATCCTACCCAGGAGATGACGAAAATGAGGTCCGTTCAAAATTATATATATATATATATATATATATATATATATATATATATATATATATGTCTGTTAACGCTCTAGGGGTCGCAATTTTTGTTTGATCGTTACGAAACTCGATATTTAACCGTTTTATGTAAAAAGACAGATCATGTTCATTAATGGCTGAAATCGGACTAGAGGGTGGGGGGCTTAGAGGGGGATTTAGGACAATTCAAAATATCTCCGTTATTATGCGTTGGATCAAAATATTGTATAGAACCAATCTTATTGCAAGTAAAATTTACTATAAATATTGTTATATACATTTATTCTCTATCTTGAATATTAACCGAGATATTTGCATTTTTATGAAGTCTGTGGTCGACGGGTACAGTTCGGATTAGGTCGGCCGTTTCTGTAACTACTCGGCTCAGGTGGAAGCTTCTTCTAACCTTACCTGTCTTTTCTAACCTTACCTTACCTTCATTACTTTGTGAGATTTATGCAAATACGTTCTGTTCATCCGCACTCCCCCCTTCTTTAGTTCTTGGACTACTAAAATTTGAGTTATTAAAATAATAAATCATTCTTACAAATCCGAAGCCGTTTCAGTTTGGAATTTATTTTAATTAACTGAAAGATTTCTCATTACCGTTTGATTTAATCACGGTGGTATTGTGTTACCAGTACGCAGATTTCTTTGTTGTAAAACTTCACATGGGAAGTCTGCTTAGTTTACGCAGCCCCTGCGTGACGGACTTTTTCTATACGTTACAATTACTGCTGTGAATATAAGCCATTTTTTTTTTAAATTTTTAGTTTCCAGAATTCATTAAACCCCAAAATGTAGTCCTCCTACTTTGACAATAAGCGAATATATAATGAAACGCCTTATTCCATGGTTGAATGCCAAATATTGTTTTCAACAGACCTTTACTAGACGAGGGAGGGCTAAGTTAATACGTTGAATGAAGTGATCAATGAAGATTTCACTGTCCACTCACTCCTACCCATCAGTTTTTTTTTTTTTTTTTTGGAATACAGAATATATGGTGAGATGAGACCGGTAGTTGCTATTCCAAGAAGTGGATTTAGAGTTTTTCGAGAAAAGACGATTTGCTCTTTAAAACGCCCAATTGCAAACTGAAATACTATGCTATTGCATTTATCTCACACAGAAATCAGTCAATGAAGACAATATTTCGTAATTAAGCTCGAAAAAAAGCGGATCGTTATATAAGAGCTTATTGGGATGAGTGGGGGTTTACTGAAGGCCGAAAGCTAGAAAATTCAAGTGTCTCGGCTTAATAATCAAAATATTGAAAAAAAACATACCTGTCAACATTCATAGAACATTAAATTGGCAACAAGATTGATTTTATACACTTTAGCAGAAATATTTCGAATTTTCCCCTATCTAAACGCCCCTGGGAAGTGGGATATAGATCAAAGAAGCCGACAGAATGGCCTAGCTCCTACCAGTACCTTCCAGCCAGACGTCGAGGGGTACAGACAATTCCCCTTTGATGTATGCCGACGTCCTATATAAAGGATGGCCAGCCGTGAGCGAGTCAGTTTTATGCTCAGCGATCTTGATGTTCACATCAGTGCTACAGTGCGACTTAGTGCAGTGCAGTAAAGTGTTTTTAGAAGAAGAACAGTGTTGTGCCGTGACCGTATGTAACAGTTTAGTGCCGTGTTTAAGACAGTGTAGTGCCGCGAAGTAAAGGACAGTGCAGTGCCGCGAAGCAAAGGACAGTGCAGTGCCGACTTGTTGTGAATTTCAGTGACCGTGAGTGAATTGTTGGACTGTGTAATCTGAAGAGCAGTGACGCTATCAGTGTATACTGTGAGTAGTAATTGAGAATAATTACCAAGTGTATTGTGTGTGCAATGTGAAATAAATTGTGCAGTGATACAAACTGTAAAACTTACGAGTATTTAATTTTGCATACCAAAGGAACTCTTATTAAAAACGTTTATTACTGGTTTTGGTAATAAAAAAAACGTAACAATATGTAGGATCGAAAAATTATATAGTACCAATTTTATTCCTAATAAACTTTACTATAACTATTGCTATATACATTTATTTTTTCATCTTTAGTATTAATGGATATATTTGCATTTTTTTGTTTTCGGCTCTCTTTTATCCCCTACTTCTACTACTCCTGTCATATTAACAATAAAAGGTTATATTATGAAGCACTTCATTTGTAGCCCAAATACCAAAACATTTTCTCATTGAACTTTTACATTTTGAGTTAAATGCAAAAACGTGACGCAAGTGAGAAATCAACTTAGTTAACGATGTCCCTGGGTGATGGACTTGAATCATGAAATTGTAGATTTAATTTAGTAAAAAATACCCTAATAATAGTAAATGGTAAAAAATAAACTTAAAAATTATTGTATTAATGAAATACTGCAACTAAATAAGATTCATATCGCAGTTCCCTTAAAAATCTCCCTTGAGGATTTATCCAGAGTTAAATGTGGTCGGAATGTCTGTTATCAGCTGCAGAAATCTGGAGGGAATAGCCAAAGCCAGTCATCAGATTAATATATCGTTCATCAGCAGGCTGAAATCGGCTGGTTCCGTCTCATCGCGCCGCTCTAAATCATCCCTTTACGACGGCATTTGCATTTTTATGAAAAGCGGCATTGGTTTTGTCCGCGACGGAGATTCCCGAAGGCTTAGGAATAATTGGGAGACTTCTCAAATAACGGCCTGGGCCAGTCTGTGTCGAGGATAGTCCGAAAGCGTTTAGCAGATTTCCTAATTAGTAAATCACCTGTTGAGGCTGTTATTATCAAACGATTTTTCAAATTATTTACTATAAATACTTACACACAGTATTAGCTGAACTCGTCAGACGGAAATAAAAATTGTTTCCGAAGTAATATAAAAATTATTCTATCACATTCGTGATGCGTAAATTAAGCAAGTTTTCCTCGTCCTGGATGACAAAATGGTAGTTTAATCTCACCATATATAATCAAATTGAAGGAGTAGAAGGTTGATTAAAAATTAAAATTTTAAAACAAAAAGTCTCTTGTAATAAAAAATAAATAAAAACAGCTCGTCACGTAGTATAACTTGATAATAATTAAATAAAAAAGATAAAAAAACTGTCCACACTAGTGGCGGCTCGTAGCTAAAATTAGTGCTGCTCCAGCAAATTTGTTAGCCTTTGTTTTAAAATTGTGTAAAAGGAAACAAGCATGTATAAAAAGAAAATTTATTCAGAAACTTGATAAAATTCTAAAAGAACAAAATCAAACATTTTTCACTTACTTTAACCTAAATTGTTAAAGTTCAAGCTTAATCTATTCATTTGAAAATGAAATCCATTCTTTTCCACAGCAGTGTTGTTGGAAGTGAAGAATACTTGTGTACTAGGAGAGAGAAAAATACGCCCAATTCTTCACAATTATTTTTTTTGTGAAGGATTGGACGTCTTTTTCTCTCTCCAAGTAAATCCATTCTTCTTGTTTTAATTTGCGCGAAAAGATCAATAATTTTCTCCTTGATCTCAGGATCACACTTAAGGAAATCAGGGTCGGCACTGCGGGAACGGACAGTGCTCTCTGTCTCTTACAGCCTCGACTGGAGCTTCCTATGTACGCATGCGCTCAACAGTCAAACACCTCGCCGCTGGAACTGTGAAGCACACAGTTCCATACAAAGATTTTTGTATCTTTTTTCATAAACTGGGGGATGATTACTGCATTACGCTTAAGGATTGTATATTATACAAGTATAAAGAAAGAATTAAAGATAAAAAAGGCTCATTATATTAAATGTTATAGATAATATCAAGTGGAAATTGGGGGTGCTGCAGTTCCACAGTGCCTATACGCGAGCCGCCACTGGTCCACACACTCTCAAAAAAGCTTAAAAAAAGGTCCACCACGTTACACTTGTAATAATGGTTAACACACTAACTAAAAGGTAAATTTCACGTTACTCGCAGTATACCCACTTTAAAATTACATTAAATATTTTAGTTTAAATTGTCATCTGTCGGGCAACACTGTCGCCGGTAACCCGCCTTGGCTTGTAACCTCCCCCTGGCTTGACAGTTGTTGGGGAAGGTTAAGTTGAAATGGTTCAGTTGTCGTTACTAAAAAAAAAACCCCGATGAGTAGAATTGTAAGGTTTACAGAAGGCTGAATTCATGTTCGAATAACTCACTTAATATTTGTGACGGGAAAATGTATACAACAGCAATTGTAGAGCAACAATAGGTTAACAAAATTGGTTCTATAACATTTTACTTTACGACTCGTAACAATGGGAGTATTTTGAATTTTACCATCCCCCACTTTCCCCCCTCCCCCCCACTTTTCCAACTCCGATTTCAGTCAATAAAAAATATGATTTTCAGTGTTGACAGAAACGGTTAAATATCGAGTATGGCATAGATAAAATAAGCATTTTCCAGGCAAGAACGTAAAAAGTCCGTCACGCAGGGGCTGCGTAAACTAAGCAGATTTCCCACGTGAAGTTTAACAATAGAGAAATCTGCCTAATAACAACTGTAGTAGTAAGAAACCTCTAAACCTAAAAAACATTATTTAGGGCGTAATAACCCAGTAGTTTCTAGCCCAAAAAACAGTTAACCTAACCTCTAAACCTATTCACGAGGGACGATAGTTATGGAAACGGCCGCCAGAGCTCTCGTCGGAAACTCCGAACATAGCATATTGGTGACCACACGCAGAATACAAATGCAAATATCTCGGTTAATATTCAAGATAGAGAATTAATATATAGAACAATATTTATAGTAAATTTAATTTGCAATAAGATTGGTTCTATACAATCTTTTGATCCGACGTATAGTAACGGAGATATTTCGAATTTTCGAAAATCCTCCCCTCTAAACCCTCCCTCCCACTGGTCCGATTTCAGCCGTTAACGAACTTGATCTTTCTTTTTACATAAAACGCTTAAATATGAAGTTTGGTAAGGATCAAACAAAAATTGCGACCGCTAGAGCGGTAACAGACAAATATATATATATATATATATATATATATATATATAGATATATATATATATATATATACAGTTTTGAACGGACCTCATTTTCGTCATCTACTAAGTAGGATCGATGGACATTTGAAGAAAAATGTCGAAAATTCCGTCATGAGTACAACCTTAATAGCTGATTTCCCTTAAGGGAAATCTGCTAAAACTCAATTGCTGACTTCATTACGCAATTTGTATGTATCACACAAAGTAAAAGTTCAATGAAAACCATTGTTAAAATTACGCGAGTTGTAGTGGGGGCTTACAGTTGGTTGAAAACTAAAAAAAGTCCGTCGCGCAGGGGTTACGTAAACTAAGCAGATTTCCCACGTGAAGTTATACAATAGAGAAATCTCCATACGAGAGCCGAACAGTTACGGCAAAGGGCAGAACTAGCTTTTGGCGGGAAACTCAGTCGTCCGTTAGGAGCCCAAATTTAATAAATATGCAAATATCTCGGTTAATATTCAAGATAGAGAAGAAATGTATAAAACAATATTTATAGTAAATTTAATTTACAATAAGATTGGTTCAATACAATTTTTCGATCCGACGTATGGTAACGAAGATATTTCGAATTTTCGAAATTCCTGCCACTCTAAACCCCCCTTCCCACTGGTCGGATTTCAGGTATTAACTATCTTGATCGCCATCAGACAATGTATGTGGTTATGTATCCTTATTTTGGTCTTTCCCCGGATAGCATCCTTGGACATTTGTGGAACGTTTTTCGAAAATCGTGTCAAGTGTACGACGATTAAGGAAAATCTTCTAATAAAAATCCGATGTGTAGAATTGGGGGGTTTACTGAAGACTGAATTTATGTACGAATAACTCGTTTAATATTTGTTACAAGAAAATCTATATAACAACAATAGTAGTGAATCAATAGGTTAACGAGTTTGGTTCTATAGCATTTTTATATCCGACTCATAAAGACGAAGATATTTCGAGTTTCCAAATTTGCCCTAAATTCTGGGCCCGATTTCAGCCATTAAAGTATATTTTCTACAGTGTTGAATAAAACGGTTAAAGTTAGTGTTTATTCTTAAACCATCATCACACATCGTATTCGCAGGCATCTTACAGAATACGCGTAAAAGTCCGTCACGCAGGGGCTGCATAAACTAAGCAGATTTCCCACGTGATGTTTTACAATAGAGAAATTTCATGAGAGCCGAGGAGTTAAGGAAACGGCCGAACTAGCTTTTGCCGGGAAAGTCACTCTTCCGTTGGTCACCTCGATTTAATAAAAATTCAAATAACTCGGTTAATATTCAAGATAGGGAATAAATATATATAACAATATTTATAGTAAATTTAATTTGCAATATGATTGATTCTGTACAATTTTTCGATCAGACGTATAGTAACGGAGATATCTCGAATTTTCGAAAATCCTCTCCTCTAACCCCCCCCCCCTCCCACTGGTCCGATTTCAGCCGTTAACGAACTTCATCTTTCTTTTTACATAAAACGACTAAACATCGAGTTTTGTAACGATCAAACAAAAATTGCGACTGCTAGAGCGGTAACAGACACACACACACACACACACACACACACACACATATATATATATATATATATATATATATATATATATATACAGTTTTGAACGGACCTCATTTTCGTCATCTACTAGGTAGGATCGATGGACATTTGAAGAAAAATTTCAAAAATTCCGTTATGAGCACAACCTCAATAGCTGATTTGCCTTAAGGGAAATCTGCTAAAAGTACGTTGAAAGCAATAATTGATATTTAAGCTTGGAATATGACGTTTCATGATATGTTGGCCTATTCTTAACGTACGATGATTAAAAGAAGAGGATTACTGATCGATGGCAAATTAAAAAATACAAATATCTTCGTTAACTTCGAGATAGAAAAAAACAACATGTCCAATACAACATTTATAGAAAACTAAATTCACAACAAATTTGATGAATAAGATTATTTAATAGGTCTCATTTTCGGAAGAGGCATTAAATATAGATAGATAAATATTTTATTGGCTTATGTTAACAAACTTATTGCCAAGACTCTGGCCAATTACTGCCAGTATGGTTGTTAATTTAATATAAAAAAGTCCGTCACGCAGGGGCTGCGTAAACTAAGCAGATTTCCCAAGTGTAGTTATACAATAGAGAAATTTCACGAGAGTCGAGCAGTTAAGGAAACGGCCGAACTAGCTTTTGGCGGGAATGTCACCCAACCGTTAGCCGCCCAGATTTAATAAAAATGCAAATATCTCGGTTAATATTCAAGATAGAGAAAAAATGTATATGACAATATTTATAGTACATTTAATTTGCAATAAGATTGGTTCTGTACAATTTTTCGATCCAACTTATAGTAACGGAGATATTTCGAAAATCCTCCCCTCAACACCCCCCCCACCCCTCCCCCTGGTCCGATTTCAGCCATTAACGAACTTGTTCTTTCTTTTTACATATAACCACTAAATATCGAGTTTGGTAACAATATAAAAAAATTGCGACCGCTAGAGCGCTAACAGACAAATATATATATATATATATATATATATATATATATATATATATATATATATATATATATACACACAGTTTTGAACGGACCTCATTTTCGTCATCTACTAGGTAGGATCGATGGACATTTGAAGAAAAATTTCGAAAATTCCGTCATGAGTGCAACCTCAATAGCTGATTTCCCTTAAGGGAAATCTGCTAAAATGTGTACATAAAAATAACAACATTTTCTAAAGTACAAATTAACAGCATATACATTGGTATATAATATAATATAAATATTAATCTAAATAATTATTGTATCTACTTAATTCAATAAAACATAATATAATGTAAATCCAGATTAAATCAATTTTTTTTTTTTAATTTCTAAATAAAGATCAGTTTTCTCATATACCAAATTAACATAATTCGTCTCTAAGGTTTATAACAAACAGAATAATAATGGTATTATTATTCTATATAGTAAATAATGTGCCGATTATTGTGGTTTAAGCACCCTCATTAAAATAATAAAATTCTTTCTTTAATACTGTTAACGTTCGCAAACAATTGATAAGAAACAGAAAAAATCATTGCTTTTATTTTCACTGTTGTTGTCCAAAATGTTTACCAATGATAGGTATTCTCTTTGAGGCACTATATATTCGGTCAAGGAATTTTACCCCGTGTGATGTAAAAGCGGGACAATACAACAGTAAATGATTCAAGTGTAGGTATATATATTTTTGGCACCATTTACATGCATCCCCAGTTTTTAGCAGATTTCCCTTAAGGGAAATCAGCTATTGAGGTCGTACTCATGACGCGATTTTCGAAAAATATCTTCAAATGTCTTTCGATCCTACCCAGGAGATGACGAAAATGAGGTCCGTTAAAAAGTATATATATATATATATATATATATATATATATATATATATATATTTGTCTGTTAACACTCTAGCGGTCGCAATTTTTGTTTAATCGTCACCAAACTCGGCATTTAATCGTTTTATGTAAAAAGGAAGATCAAGTTCGTTAACGGCTGAAATCGGACCAGTGGGAGGGGGGGGGTTTAGAGGGGGAATTTTCAAAAATTCGAAATATCTCCGTTATTATGCATCGGATCGAAATATTGTATAGAACCAATCTTATTGCAAATTAAATTTACTATAAATATTGTTATATGCATTTATTCTCTATCTTGAATATTAACCGAGATATTCGCATTTGCAATCTGCGTGTGGTCACCTGTAGGCTATGTTCGGACTTACCGCCGAGAGCTCTGGTGGCCGTTTCCATAACTTTTCGTCCCTCGTGAAAAGGTTTAGAGGTTTGGTTAACTGTTTTTTGGGGCTAGAAACTACTGGGTTATTACGCCCTAAATAATGTTTTAGGTTTAGAGGTTTCTTACTACTACAGTTGTTATTCGGCAGATTTCTCTATTGTAAAACTTCACGTGGGAAATCTGCTTAGTTTACGCAGCCCCTGCGTGACGGACTTTTATAATGTGAGTCTTGTTTTATAGGATAATTTTATATATTCACAAGACCAAATCCTTAATCGACTGATTAGTTTTATTAGAGACATTAACTATGTAAGCATTTTAGTTATGTTAATTTCACCTTTAGGATACCCTATTTTTATTTTACTACTCCTTAAGTATTATTCATTATGTTTAAAATTCTAGGTACTACAGTAGCGAAATTCCTTCTAATTAATGAATTAATTTTAACTATAGTGCGTTTGCACAAATATGTCTTTGTTATTACAATGATGAAAGCGTTACGTACACCATTCTAATATTTCTAACTTGTTTTGTCGGTAAAAATATAAAATAAAAAACTTACATAATCATCATCAATATCCATCCAACTGTAAACATACCGTTGTTTACGCAAACTTGTAAACAGGTTTTAATGAAATTCATACGAATAAATAGTTTATTAATGAAACTCTTTCTTATTTACTACCAAATGCTCGTTTCATTTTAACTCTTTTAAAGACAACACCTTACTGATTCATCGCAAGCCCAATTTGTAAACAAACATGCGTAGGAACGCAACTACGCAAGGAGACCAAGGCTGGCCAACCTAATAATAAAAAATGTTGACAGGTCTCCAGGGACGTCTCTAAACAGGAACAGCCTGGAGCCTGCCACCTGTTACTCATTAGCAGTATTCCGGTCTCTTAGACTCACAAAAAGGCAGAGGTAATTAGAAATAGCCCAACGATTTCATAAGAACTCATTATTTTCCTAAAACTGATTTTATAATGAGGTCACAACACTCAAATTTTGCTCTAATACGTTATCATTTAAAAATTGTATTTTTAACAGAATTGAATAATTTTTCTATTCCATGTACAGGTGCGTTTGTATGTACATGTGTGTGTGTGTGTGTGTGTGTGTGTGTGCGTTCATGCGTGTCTATTAGAGTTTTTTTTTTACAATTTGTATTATATTATTATTTATTTATTAACGTCCACTTTTTGCAACTTAGGCTAATCGGGACGGGTTATCTACAGGTTACCACCCTTTTCTAGCCAGGGTGGGATTTTAGGACGTTATTTAATGAATTTCGTCACTAAATAATTTCCTTTGCCCAGGCAAGAATCGAACTCGCCACTCTAGGTTTACCATGTGAGATAAAGGTCAGCGCTTTAACTTGTATGGCTAACCTGAGCCCCTGTATTATAGAAATGTGTTTTTATTTATATATTAATTTAATTTTTTAAACCTCGAAAATTATTTTAACTTTTACTAATAAGTAATTTAATATTTTTTTTTAAAATTCTCTTTTATGATCTATTTATTACTTTTAATTGTGTTTCATGTTTTTTCCTATGTTTTGTTTTAGTTATTTTTGTTTTAGCAGATTTCCCTTAAGGGAAGTCAGCTATTGAGGTCGTACTCATGACGCGAGTTTTGAAAAATTTCCTCAAATGTCCATCGATCCTACCCAGGAGATGACGAAAATGAGGTCCGTTCAAAATTATATATATATATCTATATATATATATATATATATATATATATATATATATATATATTTGTCTGTTAACGCTCTAGCGGTCGCAATTTTTGTTTGATCGTTACCAAACTTCATATTTAAGCGTTTTACGTAAAAAGAGAGATCAAGTTCGTTAATGGCTGAAATCGGACAAGTGGGAGGGGGGGTTTAGAGGGGGGATTTTTGAAAATTCAAAATATCTCCGTTATTATGCGTCGGATCGAAAAATTGTATAGAACCAATCTTATTGCAAATTAAATTTACTATAAATTTTGTTATATACATTTATTCTCTATCTTGAATATTAACCGAGATATTTGCATTTGTATTGTGTATGTGTGGTCTACGGAACCCCGCCATGTTCCGGACTCTCCGCCGAGAGCTCTGGTTGCCGTTTCCAGAACTATTCGTCCCTCGTGAATAGGTTTAGATATCCCTTCCTACTACAGCTGTTATTAGGCGGATTTCTCTATTGTAAAACTTCACGTAGGAAATCTGCTTAGTTTACGCAGCCCCTGCGTGACGGACTTTTATTATTAATTGATTGTTTTGTATTTTACTATTAGTACTTACATTTTCTTTTTTTCTTTTATAGAATTTATATGAGCAACATCGCCTAAGTTGCGAAGCTCTTAAAATAAATAAATAATGTGGTCAGAAAGCAGAGTTAATGGAATAAAAAATATAACGCTGTATAAATTTCTGGAGATTTAACTGTTATATTTCACTCCAGAAATGTAATCTTAGATGCGTGGCAAACCAATTGGATTACTGACAACTAGCTACCAACTATTGAGAACACTGTATGCCTGCGGCCATCGAGTTTGGGAAACTCTAGGAGAGAAGAAGTAGTTCTCTTGAAACTTAGAATCGAGAACACCAAATTAACTCACTCATATTTGAGGACAAAGACTGACAGACATCATTTGCTCAACTTGTAACATTGACTTGACTATAAGACATATACTGACGGAATGCGTACCACCACGTCCTCTACGACATAGAATAACTATTGACAGAAAGCAGCCAAAACATTCAGAACATATTTTCGTACTCATTTTTGGGGTTCTGGTGAAGGAAGATGACCACAGGTAGGAGTCATAACAAAAATTCCTAGATCGTTCACAATTATTTATTTTAAATCACAGAAACATGCACGCAGCAGGACACACTGATGATGGATCGCGTGCTCCGAAAGTGCTTTGTCGCTTACAATGAATGATAGTGAACGAACGAGGCATTTTTGTGTTGATTCTTACCTGTGATATTTTCTTAACCACACAAAATACATATATACGAAAAGAAATTAACGTACAAAAAAGGCTGAGAATGGAAATTATAAATAGCCTAATAATTTCATATGAAATTATTATTTCCTTCAAAATGATTTTACAGTGTTGTCAGAAAGCAATACGTACTTAGTAGAATAATATATATCTTCCATGCTTTTTTCACTCTCCAATTACCAAGGTATACAAAATCTTTAAAGGATTAATATCCTTACACTCAATTTATTACTGTTCATAAACGAATTTGTGACTTTGGTTACACACAGACAAGTTTAAGCGAACCCCGGCTGTCCAACCTTACTGTATAAACATATGACAGGCTTTGAAAGAAGCTTTGAAGTGGAAATTAGATGGATAAAGCCACCTGTACCTCATTAGGGGTATTCTCTATCTTCGAGAGCAACAAATAACTTTGAGGAAGAAAAAAATAGTTAACGATTTCACAAGAAGGGATTATTTTCCCAAACCGGATGTTACAGTGAGGTCACGACGCAGAATTTGAGGTCGCGAAGATATAAGGCCAAATAAACGTCTTGAGATTTAAATGCGATTTCCCAAGCTCAATTTTTCCTCAAATATAATTCCAAAAATAAACACATTTTACCTAAACCAATTTTATATGTTAATTGACGACTTCATGGTTAAACGCAGTTCCAAAGAACTTGGAATTAACGGCTTGGACGGTCATCAGTAAACCCCACTCCTACTCGTGTCATATTAATAATAAGCTGTTATATCATTAACCACTTCATTACAAGGCTAAATACCAAATATTGTTTTCAACAAACCTTTATTATACGAGATAAATACAATGATCTATTGACCCTACCCCTCCCATTCTTATGTTCTTGGATTACTAACATCTGAGTTATTGAGGTAAAAATTATTCTGAAAAAATTCAAATTACTGCACCAGCTACAGTAAATAGTTTTCAATAAAATTAATAAGTTATATTCAAATATATTTCATTAATCGCTCTTCTTTCTGGTCTATTCAGCGCTGCGATGTTGGCTGCCCTATTTGTTTACTATTCAGAACTTTCCGTTGTAGATATTAACATGTTAATTGACTGAAAGATTTCTGATTACCGTTTGTATTTAGTCACTTAATATTGGTGGCGGTGTTACCACTATTTAGATTTATCAGTTGTAAACCTTCCAGTGGGCTATAAGTTTAGTTTACGCAGCCTCTGCGTGGCGGACTTTTTGTCATCTAGGGACATTAAAATGAACAGATATTTTGGTCCAGAACTTAGGGCATACTATTATATTGTAATTAACATTATATATATAAATATATATATATATATATATATATATATATATATATATATATATATATATATATAAAATTGTAACCTCTGTCTGTACATTGATTTTTTTCGCGAAATTTCACGACAACTTTTCGTTTCACATGTCATAGACACCATAACTGCATTTTGTTTCTTTCGTGTATGTTTGTTTGTTTGTTTGTTACCTTTTCACGCATAAACGGCTGAACCGAATTTTATGAAACTTGATATGTATATTACTACTAACCCAACTTA